>JBBGZY010002005.1:0-82647 GCA_037952925.1 Lithobates clamitans
ACACACAGGGAGACAGAGAACCCCGGTCTGTACTAATCACCATACAACCACACCGGAATGGTTACACACAGAGAGACAGAGAACCCCGGTCTGTACTAATCACCATACAACCACACCGGAATGTTACACACAGAGAGACAGAGAACCCCGGTCTGTACTAATCACCATACAACCACACCGGAATGTTACACACAGAGAGACAGAGAACCCCGGTCTGTACTAATCACCATACAACCACACCGGAATGTTACACACAGAGAGACAGAGAACCCCGGTCTGTACTAATCACCATACAACCACACCGGAATGTTACACACAGAGAGACAGAGAACCCCGGTCTGTACTAATCACCATACAACCACACCGGAATGTTACACACAGAGAGACAGAGAACCCCGGTCTGTACTAATCACCATACAACCACACCGGAATGTTACACACAGAGAGACAGAGAACCCCGGTCTGTACTAATCACCATACAACCACACCGGAATGTTACACACAGAGAGACAGAGAACCCCGGTCTGTACTAATCACCATACAACCACACCGGAATGTTACACACAGAGAGACAGAGAACCCCGGTCTGTACTAATCACCATACAACCACACCGGAATGTTACACACAGAGAGACAGAGAACCCCGGTCTGTACTAATCACCATACAACCACACCGGAATGTTACACACAGGGAGACAGAGAACCCCGGTCTGTACTAATCACCATACAACCACACCGGAATGTTACACACAGGGAGACAGAGAACCCCGGTCTGTACTAATCACCATACAACCACACCGGAATGTTACACACAGGGAGACAGAGAACCCCGGTCTGTACTAATCACCATACAACCACACCGGAATGTTACACACAGGGAGACAGAGAACCCCGGTCTGTACTAATCACCATACAACCACACCGGAATGTTACACACAGGGAGACAGAGAACCCCGGTCTGTACTAATCACCATACAACCACACCGGAATGTTACACACAGGGAGACAGAGAACCCCGGTCTGTACTAATCACCATACAACCACACCGGAATGTTACACACAGGGAGACAGAGAACCCCGGTCTGTACTAATCACCGTACAACCACACCGGAATGTTACACACAGGGAGACAGAGAACCCCGGTCTGTACTAATCACCATACAACCACACCGGAATGTTACACACAGGGAGACAGAGAACCCCGGTCTGTACTAATCACCATACAACCACACCGGAATGTTACACACAGGGAGACAGAGAACCCCGGTCTGTACTAATCACCGTACAACCACACCGGAATGTTACACACAGGGAGACAGAGAACCCCGGTCTGTACTAATCACCATACAACCACACCGGAATGTTACACACAGGGAGACAGAGAACCCCGGTCTGTACTAATCACCATACAACCACACCGGAATGTTACACACAGGGAGACAGAGAACCCCGGTCTGTACTAATCACCATACAACCACACCGGAATGTTACACACAGAGAGACAGAGAACCCCGGTCTGTACTAATCACCATACAACCACACCGGAATGTTACACACAGAGAGACAGAGAACCCCGGTCTGTACTAATCACCATACAACCACACCGGAATGTTACACACAGAGAGACAGAGAACCCCGGTCTGTACTAATCACCGTACAACCTCACCGGAATGTTACACACAGAGAGACAGAGAACCCCGGTCTGTACTAATCACCATACAACCACACCGGAATGTTACACACAGAGAGACAGAGAACCCCGGTCTGTACTAATCACCATACAACCACACCGGAATGTTACACACAGAGAGACAGAGAACCCTGGTCTGTACTAATCACCGTACAACCACACCGGAATGTTACACACAGAGAGACAGAGAACCCCGGTCTGTACTAATCACCATACAACCACACCGGAATGTTACACACAGGGAGACAGAGAACCCCGGTCTGTACTAATCACCGTACAACCACACCGGAATGTTACACACAGGGAGACAGAGAACCCCGGTCTGTACTAATCACCATACAACCACACCGGAATGTTACACACAGAGAGACAGAGAACCCCGGTCTGTACTAATCACCATACAACCACACCGGAATGTTACACACAGGGAGACAGAGAACCCCGGTCTGTACTAATCACCATACAACCACACCGGAATGTTACACACAGAGAGACAGAGAACCCCGGTCTGTACTAATCACCATACAACCACACCGGAATGTTACACACAGGGAGACAGAGAACCCCGGTCTGTACTAATCACCATACAACCACACCGGAATGTTACACACAGGGAGACAGAGAACCCCGGTCTGTACTAATCACCATACAACCACACCGGAATGTTACACACAGAGAGACAGAGAACCCCGGTCTGTACTAATCACCATACAACCACACCGGAATGTTACACACAGAGAGACAGAGAACCCCGGTCTGTACTAATCACCATACAACCACACCGGAATGTTACACACAGAGAGACAGAGAACCCCGGTCTGTACTAATCACCGTACAACCACACCGAAATGTTACACACAGAGAGACAGAGAACCCCGGTCTGTACTAATCACCATACAACCACACCGGAATGTTACACACAGGGAGACAGAGAACCCCGGTCTGTACTAATCACCATACAACCACACCGGAATGTTACACACAGAGAGACAGAGAACCCCGGTCTGTACTAATCACCATACAACCACACCGGAATGTTACACACAGGGAGACAGAGAACCCCGGTCTGTACTAATCACCATACAACCACACCGGAATGTTACACACAGGGAGACAGAGAACCCCGGTCTGTACTAATCACCATACAACCACACCGGAATGTTACACACAGAGAGACAGAGAACCCCGGTCTGTACTAATCACCGTACAACCACACCGGAATGTTACACACAGAGAGACAGAGAACCCCGGTCTGTACTAATCACCATACAACCACACCGGAATGTTACACACAGAGAGACAGAGAACCCCGGTCTGTACTAATCACCATACAACCACACCGGAATGTTACACACAGGGAGACGGAGAACCCCGGTCTGTACTAATCACCATACAACCACACCGGAATGTTACACACAGGAAGACAGAGAACCCCGGTCTGTACTAATCACCATACAACCACACCGGAATGTTACACACAGGGAGACAGAGAACCCCGGTCTGTACTAATCACCGTACAACCACACCGGAATGTTACACACAGGGAGACGGAGAACCCCCGGTCTGTACTAATCACCATACAACCACACCGGAATGTTACACACAGGGAGACAGGAGACCCCGGTCTGTACTAATCACCATACAACCACACCGGAATGTTACACACAGGGAGACAGAGAACCCCGGTCTGTACTAATCACCATACAACCACACCGGAATGTACACACAGGGAGACAGAGAACCCCGGTCTGTACTAATCACCATACAACCACACCGGAATGTTACACACAGGGAGACAGAGAACCCCGGTCTGTACTAATCACCATACAACCACACCGGAATGTTACACACAGAGAGACAGAGAACCCCGGTCTGTACTAATCACCATACAACCACACCGGAATGTTACACACAGGGAGACAGAGAACCCCGGTCTGTACTAATCACCATACAACCACACCGGAATGTTACACACAGAGAGACAGAGAACCCCGGTCTGTACTAATCACCATACAACCACACCGGAATGTTACACACAGAGAGACAGAGAACCCCGGTCTGTACTAATCACCATACAACCACACCGGAATGTTACACACAGGGAGACAGAGAACCCCGGTCTGTACTAATCACCATACAACCACACCGGAATGTTACACACAGGGAGACAGAGAACCCCGGTCTGTACTAATCACCATACAACCACACCGGAATGTTACACACAGGAGACAGAGAACCCCGGTCTGTACTAATCACCATACAACCACACCGAATGTTACACACAGGGAGACAGAGAACCCCGGTCTGTACTAATCACCATACAACCACACCGGAATGTTACACACAGGAGGACAGAGAACCCCGGTCTGTACTAATCACCATACAACCACACCGGAATGTTACACACAGGGAGACAGAGAACCCCGGTCTGTACTAATCACCATACAACCACACCGGAATGTTACACACAGGGAGACAGAGAACCCCGGTCTGTACTAATCACCATACAACCACACCGGAATGTTACACACAGGGAGACAGAGAACCCCGGTCTGTACTAATCACCATACAACCACACCGGAATGTTACACACAGGGAGACAGAGAACCCCGGTCTGTACTAATCACCATACAACCACACCGGAATGTTACACACAGGGAGACAGAGAACCCCGGTCTGTACTAATCACCATACAACCACACCGGAATGTTACACACAGGGAGACAGAGAACCCCCGGTCTGTACTAATCACCGTACAACCACACCGGAATGTTACACACAGGGAGACAGAGAACCCCGGTCTGTACTAATCACCATACAACCACACCGGAATGTTACACACAGAGAGACAGAGAACCCCGGTCTGTACTAATCACCATACAACCACACCGGAATGTTACACACAGAGAGACAGAGAACCCCGGTCTGTACTAATCACCATACAACCACACCGGAATGTTACACACAGGGAGACAGAGAACCCCCGGTCTGTACTAATCACCATACAACCACACCGGAATGTTACACACAGGAGACAGAGAACCCCGGTCTGTACTAATCACCATACAACCACACCGGAATGTTACACACAGAGAGACAGAGAACCCCGGTCTGTACTAATCACCATACAACCACACCGGAATGTTACACACAGAGAGACAGAGAACCCCGGTCTGTACTAATCACCATACAACCACACCGGAATGTTACACACAGGGAGACAGAGAACCCCGGTCTGTACTAATCACCATACAACCACACCGGAATGTTACACACAGGGAGACAGAGAACCCCGGTCTGTACTAATCACCATACAACCAACACCGGAATGTTACACACAGGGAGACAGAGAACCCCGGTCTGTACTAATCACCATACAACCACACCGGAATGTTACACACAGAGAGACAGAGAACCCCGGTCTGTACTAATCACCATACAACCACACCGGAATGTTACACACAGAGAGACAGAGAACCCCGGTCTGTACTAATCACCATAACAACCACACCGGAATGTTACACACAGAGAGACAGAGAACCCGGTCTGTACTAATCACCATACAACCACACCGGAATGTTACACACAGGGAGACAGAGAACCCCGGTCTGTACTAATCACCATACAACCCACACCGGAATGTTACACACAGGGAGACAGAGAACCCCGGTCTGTACTAATCACCATACAACCACACCGGAATGTTACACACAGAGAGACAGAGAACCCGGTCTGTACTAATCACCATACAACCACACCGGAATGTTACACACAGGGAGACAGAGAACCCCGGTCTGTACTAATCACCATACAACCACACCGGAATGTTACACACAGGGAGACAGAGAACCCCGGTCTGTACTAATCACCATACAACCACACCGGAATGTTACACACAGGGAGACAGAGAACCCCGGTCTGTACTAATCACCATACAACCACACCGGAATGTTACACACAGGGAGACAGAGAACCCCGGTCTGTACTAATCACCATACAACCACACCGGAATGTTACACACAGAGAGACAGAGAACCCGGTCTGTACTAATCACCATACAACCACACCGGAATGTTACACACAGAGAGACAGAGAACCCCGGTCTGTACTAATCACCATACAACCACACCGGAATGTTACACACAGAGAGACAGAGAACCCCAGTCTGTACTAATCACCGTACAACCACACCGGAATGTTACACACAGGGAGACAGAGAACCCCGGTCTGTACTAATCACCATACAACCACACCGGAATGTTACACACAGAGAGACAGAGAACCCCGGTCTGTACTAATCACCATACAACCACACCGGAATGTTACACACAGAGAGACAGAGAACCCCGGTCTGTACTAATCACCATACAACCACACCGGAATGTTACACACAGGGAGACAGAGAACCCCGGTCTGTACTAATCACCATACAACCACACCGGAATGTTACACACAGAGAGACAGAGAACCCCGGTCTGTACTAATCACCATACAACCACACCGGAATGTTACACACAGAGAGACAGAGAACCCCGGTCTGTACTAATCACCATACAACCACACCGGAATGTTACACACAGAGAGACAGAGAACCCCGGTCTGTACTAATCACCATACAACCACACCGGAATGTTACACACAGGGAGACAGAGAACCCCGGTCTGTACTAATCACCATACAACCACACCGGAATGTTACACACAGGGAGACAGAGAACCCCGGTCTGTACTAATCACCATACAACCACACCGGAATGTTACACACAGGGAGACAGAGAACCCCGGTCTGTACTAATCACCATACAACCACACCGGAATGTTACACACAGAGAGACAGAGAACCCCGGTCTGTACTAATCACCATACAACCACACCGGAATGTTACACACAGAGAGACAGAGAACCCCGGTCTGTACTAATCACCGTACAACCACACCGGAATGTTACACACAGGGAGACAGAGAACCCCGGTCTGTACTAATCACCATACAACCACACCGGAATGTTACACACAGAGAGACAGAGAACCCCGGTCTGTACTAATCACCATACAACCACACCGGAATGTTACACACAGAGAGACAGAGAACCCCGGTCTGTACTAATCACCATACAACCACACCGGAATGTTACACACAGAGAGACAGAGAACCCCGGTCTGTACTAATCACCATACAACCACACCGGAATGTTACACACAGGGAGACAGAGAACCCCGGTCTGTACTAATCACCATACAACCACACCGGAATGTTACACACAGGGAGAGGGAGAACCCCGGTCTGTACTAATCACCATACAACCACACCGGAATGTTACACACAGGGAGACAGAGAACCCCGGTCTGTACTAATCACCATACAACCACACCGGAATGTTACACACAGAGAGACAGAGAACCCCGGTCTGTACTAATCACCATACAACCACACCGGAATGTTACACACAGAGAGACAGAGAACCCCGGTCTGTACTAATCACCATACAACCACACCGGAATGTTACACACAGAGAGACAGAGAACCCCGGTCTGTACTAATCACCATACAACCACACCGGAATGTTACACACACAGGGAGACAGAGAACCCCGGTCTGTACTAATCACCATACAACCACACCGGAATGTTACACACAGAGAGACAGAGAACCCCGGTCTGTACTAATCACCATACAACCACACCGGAATGTTACACACAGGGAGACAGAGAACCCCGGTCTGTACTAATCACCATACAACCACACCGGAATGTTACACACAGAGAGACAGAGAACCCCGGTCTGTACTAATCACCATACAACCACACCGGAATGTTACACACAGAGAGACAGAGAACCCCGGTCTGTACTAATCACCATACAACCACACCGGAATGTTACACACAGAGAGACAGAGAACCCCGGTCTGTACTAATCACCATACAACCACACCGGAATGTTACACACAGGGAGACAGAGAACCCCGGTCTGTACTAATCACCATACAACCACACCGGAATGTTACACACAGGGAGACAGAGAACCCCGGTCTGTACTAATCACCATACAACCACACCGGAATGTTACACACAGGGAGACAGAGAACCCCGGTCTGTACTAATCACCGTACAACCACACCGGAATGTTACACACAGAGAGACAGAGAACCCCGGTCTGTACTAATCACCATACAACCACACCGGAATGTTACACACAGAGAGACAGAGAACCCCGGTCTGTACTAATCACCATACAACCACACCGGAATGTTACACACAGAGAGACAGAGAACCCCGGTCTGTACTAATCACCATACAACCACACCGGAATGTTACACACAGGGAGACAGAGAACCCCGGTCTGTACTAATCACCATACAACCACACCGGAATGTTACACACAGGGAGACAGAGAACCCCGGTCTGTACTAATCACCATACAACCACACCGGAATGTTACACACAGGATGACAGAGAACCCCGGTCTGTACTAATCACCGTACAACCACACCGGAATGTTACACACAGAGAGACAGAGAACCCCGGTCTGTACTAATCACCATACAACCACACCGGAATGTTACACACAGGGAGACAGAGAACCCCGGTCTGTACTAATCACCGTACAACCACACCGGAATGTTACACACAGAGAGACAGAGAACCCCGGTCTGTACTAATCACCATACAACCACACCGGAATGTTACACACAGGAAGACAGAGAACCCCGGTCTGTACTAATCACCATACAACCACACCGGAATGTTACACACAGGGAGACAGAGAACCCCGGTCTGTACTAATCACCATACAACCACACCGGAATGTTACACACAGGATGACAGAGAACCCCGGTCTGTACTAATCACCATACAACCACACCGGAATGTTACACACAGAGAGACAGAGAACCCCGGTCTGTACTAATCACCATACAACCACACCGGAATGTTACACACAGAGAGACAGAGAACCCCGGTCTGTACTAATCACCATACAACCACACCGGAATGTTACACACAGGGAGACAGAGAACCCCGGTCTGTACTAATCACCATACAACCACACCGGAATGTTACACACAGGGAGACAGAGAACCCCGGTCTGTACTAATCACCATACAACCACACCGGAATGTTACACACAGGGAGACAGAGAACCCCGGTCTGTACTAATCACCATACAACCACACCGGAATGTTACACACAGGGAGACAGAGAACCCCGGTCTGTACTAATCACCATACAACCACACCGGAATGTTACACACAGGGAGACAGAGAACCCCGGTCTGTACTAATCACCGTACAACCACACCGGAATGTTACACACAGGGAGACAGAGAACCCCGGTCTGTACTAATCACCATACAACCACACCGGAATGTTACACACAGGGAGACAGAGAACCCCGGTCTGTACTAATCACCATACAACCACACCGGAATGTTACACACAGAGAGACAGAGAACCCCGGTCTGTACTAATCACCATACAACCACACCGGAATGTTACACACAGGGAGACAGAGAACCCCGGTCTGTACTAATCACCATACAACCACACCGGAATGTTACACACAGAGAGACAGAGAACCCCGGTCTGTACTAATCACCATACAACCACACCGGAATGTTACACACAGAGAGACAGAGAACCCCGGTCTGTACTAATCACCATACAACCACACCGGAATGTTACACACAGGGAGACAGAGAACCCCGGTCTGTACTAATCACCATACAACCACACCGGAATGTTACACACAGGGAGACAGAGAACCCCGGTCTGTACTAATCACCATACAACCACACCGGAATGTTACACACAGGGAGACAGAGAACCCCGGTCTGTACTAATCACCATACAACCACACCGGAATGTTACACACAGGGAGACAGAGAACCCCGGTCTGTACTAATCACCATACAACCACACCGGAATGTTACACACAGAGAGACAGAGAACCCCGGTCTGTACTAATCACCATACAACCACACCGGAATGTTACACACAGGGAGACTCAAGAGATTTGACAGAGAAGGGGTTAATGTCCCGAAAGGTGATCTATCAGGTCACTCTTTATATGGTGAATAGGTGGATCAGTGTGGTGTGATAATACATAAGGGGTAAGTAAATGTAACGGTCCACCTGTATGAGGACAAAGCTCTAACACAAGAGGATGAGTCCACAATGCTGCTCTTAGTTACACCAATACATTTTATAACATGAATAAATAATATTTAACCAGTGATGATAAAGAATCCAACCTCATAATAATCCAAAATACTAAATCCAGAATTAATCAGAAGTGAAAACTCCACATATATTTAACCTTAATATTGTAAATTGTCCAAACACCAACAGATGATATAAAACATATTTGTGCTCCAAAACTATTCAGTTGGGTGTAGCAAAAATAGAAATCCACCAATTGCAAAAAAACGCATGTATACAGCCATTGTGAATGATTGTTGGTACCTTAACAGATTATTGCAGGTGATTTTTTCGCTCACAGCTCTTGACAGGAGACTTGCCCCCCTCATAGGTCCCCCCTCAGCAGCCCCTATAACCCCTGCGGGGGTAATACACATGTAGATCCACAATCTAGACCAGTATTCCCAGGTTCCAGCATCTGCAGTTTCTCAGGAGTCCCTTGGATTTCCAGACAGCTATACTCCTCATGGAAGAGAAAAAATGGCTCCCATAGTGTAGTATCCAAAGAAAATTCCATTTATTAAAAATTGTTTTAAAAAAATCAAATATAAAAAACAACAGATATAAAAACAAATCCATACAGCATAGGTGTTCTAGCACAAAAACCAGCCCCATCTGATGGGTAACAAGAAGAACTCGAGCTGTGGATTCGAAGCGTGCGCTTCAACTGCGTTCCACCCACTAGCTCTGGTTCCCGGAAGTGACATAGTGTGCATGTCGGTGCCGTGCGCGTTTCGTCATAGACGTCTTCAGCAGCGGTGCCATCTTACTACACCCTATGCTTTTTATGGGAGAGTGGCCATGTAGACTTGCAAGAAAGAATACAAAAACTAAAAATGTTTGGAAAACTGTCAAAGAATTAGAGAAAAGAATTTTTGCTACACCCAATTGAATAGTTTTGGAGCACAAATATGTTTTATATCATCTGTTGGTGTTTGGACAATTTACAATATTAAGGTTAAATATATGGAGTTTTCACTTCTGATTAATTCTGGATTTAGTATTTTGGATTATTATGAGGTTGGATTCTTTATCATCACTGGTTAAATATTATTTATTCATGTTATAAAATGTATTGGTGTAACTAAGAGCAGCATTGTGGACTCATCCTCTTGTGTTAGAGGTTTGTCCTCATACAGGTGGACCTTTACATTTACTTACCCCTTATGTATTATCACACCTGTTCCTGGAGTTCCCTTAACCATATAAAGAGTGACCTGATAGATCACATTTCGGGACACAGGTAGAACCATTAACCCCTTCTCTGTCAAATCTTTATTTTCAAGAGCTTTCTCATGGGAGCGTTTTAGGGGAGGGTGCAACCTTTACATTCATCCTAAGCGCGGTACCCTCTCTTTTTATCTACAGGGTGACTTAAGCCTGGTACACACGATCAGATTGTTGGCCAACCGAGCCAGGATCTTGTCCTGCATACTAACGTTACACAATTGTCGGCCAACAAACACGAACGTAGTGAAGCGTACTAACGGTCATATTTTAGGACAACAGCCTGTCAGCAGACAATCCCCTGCCAACAATCTGATCGTTTGTACGAGGCTTTAGACATAGGAGGTGTATGGGGAGCTGAAACAATGGTTTCCCAACTTCTCCAAGGGATTCTGGGTAACACAGGCCCCTCGCCCCAAGTGACTCCCATCACAATGGACATGGTGGAGGATGGGCATGGTAGAATGGAGGGAGATGTACTAATAGAAAAATGTTTTACCTTCTCGGGTCTACAGATGGTTGAGCTGCATGTCCGTTATTAATAGGAAAATACTGATTGAACAGAATGAGCGGAAAACTAAGAGGGGTATTTTGCATTGTGTTGAGGGTTGGGGTCAATATTCAGGACGGTAAGCACCCCGAGGTGAACACCCAGAATACAAGAAGTCTGCGTTCTGGACATTCTTCCCCGGACACATACTGCCCATTGGTACCGCCGGGTCTTCTCTCATCGGACACAAGTCCCCTCCATGGCTGCAGAGTCAGAAGACCCCCCCGCTGGGGCACCACTCACCACATCCCATTGCTTTATTACAGGGATTTATATAGTGGCAACATTTCATATATCGGACATGAAAGACATCTGTCTTCTCTATGTTCTCTTTCAAATCAAGTTCCAGCTCTTCCTTCTACTCAGGAGCACATCAAGGGATTCAGGACCCAAGACAAGGGACAGGGTGATAGAAAGCAAAGCCATGCATACAAATGTATAACATACAGAGGGGGGATTTACTAAAACTGGAGCACTCAGAATTTGGTGCATGGGAACCAATCAGCTTCTAACTTCAGCTTCTTCAATGAAGCTTTGACAATAAAACCTGGAAGCTGATTGGTTTCAATGCAGAGCTGCACCAGATTTTGTACTCTCCAGGTTTAGTAAATCAATCCCATTGCTTGTCATGGATGGAAAGTTTCTAAAACTAAAGAGGAGAAGAAGAGAAGCGTTTGCACATGGCTTGGATCTCTCACAATGAGGCCACCCTGAGATAAACGATCGATCCCACAACAGACTCTATAGGAGAATGGAATCTACTGATCGCTTCTGCAGGTCTAATGAGGCAGTAACAATTTTCTATTATGATCGTATGAAGTCACTCAGAATAGATAAATGAGACCTTCCATAGGTGGAATCAGTATAATATGGGAAGAGACAATACAGATTCATCTATTATAGGAACAAAGAAGCTTCGGGGGGACTGTAAGAGCCAGCAGAGGAAAGGAGTATCAGTGAAGTGTAAGCTCCTGTGCAATTCACTAACTGAGAACCTCAGATTGGCATCGAATGGGGACTCAATATCTAAAATGATTCATCTTCCAAAACACGTTCCTTACATATTCCCTTAACTCATTTTTCTTCTGGTTCCAATGGTCACAGTGCCCTATGGATGATCCCATTGTTATAGGTTACCCATAATTCTCTAATTCCACCAGCAAGGTGCATGGCCTGGGCTATACACACACATGGATGGAATACCCACAAGGACATTATATCCCCTTATTACAGTCTACAGACAAATGGAGTTAAATCAGTTGAAAGCATTTTTTTCCATAAAATAATAAACATGTTGTACTTACCTGATCTATATAATGGAATCGCACAGAGTGGCCCCGATCCTCCTCTTCTGGTGTCCCCCTCTTGGCGCTTTCCACTCTTCTTCTCTGAGCTCCCATTGAACAAATTCACACCCAGCGACTCCAACTCCCACTCACAGCACCTAAAAACAAATCTGAATTCCATGCGGATCATAATCTACCATTTCATCCAGTTCTGTAGAACCCAACAATTATTAATACAGGAAAAATACCATAAAAATACTTTTCTTGGAATACATCAGGGATCCAGGATAAAGTATTGAAATACACAGATTGGGGATTGGATATTAGCAAACAAAGCTGGAAGGTGGACCCAGTAAAAACCCATCACACTCCCAGAATGCCTCAGTTTTGAAGGAAACAATAGTAGGAGTGGATCAGAAGATCAGAAGGGAGGGACCCATGTCCCTTAATGTACTCTAAGAAAAGGGATTTTGTGGTAAGTCCAAAATCTTATTTTCCTAATTATACATCAAAGGACACGAGGCAAAAAATCAGGTAAATCGGGAAATCCAAAAGCAGTCCAACTGAGGAGTGGGTGGACAACGCAGCAAGAAAGGCCTTACAAGCTCACAATAACCAAGAGGGTAATGAGAAGCTCAACACAACCTACAGAGACCCTAAAGAACCTGATCATCTAAGCCAACATAAGCTGAGGCCTGACCATACACTTGGGGAAACCAAAGAAAGGTCTGGACAGAAGACCACATGGCAGTCTTGATGGCAGATGCTGAAATCCCAAGAAGCATTAACTTATCTGTTGGACTGACAGGGAAAGCTGGAACCTTGCTCTTAAATCCATTGGACTACATGGAATGTGAAGCAGGTTGCTCCCTATGAGGACCTTCAGAAATGCCAAACAAAGTCAGACTGTTGAAAGTAAGCCAAAAGCTGAGAGATGAACTCAAACAGCCTGAACCACATCCAGACAATAGAGATAAAACATCTTATGCCCCGTACACACGGTTGGACTTTCCGACAACAAAATCTTAGGATTTTTTCCGTCGGATGTTGGCTCAAACTTGTCTTGCATACACACGGTCACACAAAGTTGTCGGAAAATCGTTCTGAACGCGGTGACTTAAAACACGTACGTCGGGACTATAAACAGGGCAATAGCCAATAGCTTTCATCTCTTAATTTATTCTGAGCATGTGTGGCACTTTGTGCGTCGGATTTGTGTACACACGATCGGAAATTCCAACAACGGATTTTGTTGTTGGAAAATTTTATAGCCTGCTCTCAAACTTTGTGTGCCGGAAATTCCGATGGAAAATGTGTGATGGAGCCTACACACGGTCGGAATTTCCGGCAACAAGGTCCTATCACACATTTTCCGACAGAAAATCCAACCGTGTGTACGGGGCATTAGAATGTTTAGGAGCAGGACACTTGGGGCTGATGTACTAAAACTGGAGAGTGCAAAATCTGGTGCAGGTCTGCATAGAAACCAGAGTCTAGGTTGTATTCCCAATGCTTAATGGAACAAGCTGAGGTTAGGGTAGGTTGGGGGTTCCAGTTCTAGTAAAACTACCCCAGAGAGATGGTTGAAAATGTCTTGGTTAACGTGAAAGAAAGAAATAACCTTGGGAAGAAAAGAGGTCTTGGGCCATTTATGGAGCACAAGAAAGGGTTCTTTACAAATTAAGGCTGCCAATCCACAGACTCGCCTAACTGAAGTGATGGCAATGCGAAAGGAAACCCTGCATGTAAAGGGTAGACAGAGGAATATCCCTAATAGGGGCAAAGGTGAAGTATCTGAAGAACAACCAGGTTGAGATCTCGCTGAGTCACATACAGGTGGGATTGTGAAGGAATGTGATGTAGATAATAATAATATTAATCTGAAATTGTCTATTTTCTTATGTGCATACATATTTTTCTCCTTACTCATTATATAAGTATACAGGTTTGCTCTGTTCCTATATTTTCTCAAGATGGCGGGTACCCCCTACATCCCACACATCAGAAGAACGCGGAACTGAAGATAAAACCAAAGAGAGCCAAACCTCGTTATGAAAATTCTCCATCTTCTTTACTATCTTAACCAATGAGATGTACCTATAAGACTAACATAGCAATGACGTATTTGTGTGTATAAAACATTAGCACCGCCTTGAATAAATCAGAAGTGTAATGAGTAGCAACGCTGAGCGTGTCTCAGAGTGTTTACTTTTATATGCATGCATATCAACACTTTTCAAATTAGAGACAGCAGCAGATAACCTTGGGCTCGATTGGAGCTCTTAATCATTTCCATAACAGATGGTGCCGAAACCCGGGACCTCAGGCTACAGTCGAAGTTATACCGCGACAAGCATTCGGGCGTTAACTGATTAATGAGAGTGGGGTTTGCGCAGCCCTAACAGTACCGGTGAGTTGATTTATATTCTTACCACTGTACGACTCTCTTATCTTTCGGTTGACGGCTGGATTCTGTCGGTATGCTGAGACTGTCTTAGAGGCAGGTATTTCCTCGCCTGAGGTTGTTTTAACGAACCTGCTGATGGGTTTCTGCTGACTGTATTTGTTCACTGTCTGCCATTCTTTGGGCTATGAAACTCAGCAGTCTAAGGGTGCTACATGTGTGAATGTGTGTTCTCATCTCCAGACGAGCTTTCGGCCTCTGGTATGAGATGGTTTCCCTTGTAGCAAACGTTTATGGGACGGGTTACTCTGGGTTCGATGAACCTTTGAGGGTTATCTCAGCTGCTGGCTTTGCAGTCTGAAAGCGTTACAGAGGACTCACCCCAAGAAGAGTTGTCGGCCTCTTGGTGTAGAGCTGTAGAAAAACGTCTATAAACGGGTTTATTTTTACAGGGTGGTCTGCCCTTGTGGTTATCTTAGCCTGCTGAAATTTTGCAGTTCGAAGAGTGGCAGGTGTAATGTCCTGTCCTGAGTGTATTTGTGGTTTATTGTTTGCTATACATGAGAGGGGGTGGGGACTGGTTAAGGTCGGAGGGGGGGCTGCCCGGGGGATCTGTTGGGTCGCGGGCCGTTGCTCCTCACTACCCCTGATGTGTTTGTTCTTGTTCTGAGATTAACCGTACATTAGTCTTATGAGCCCCCACCGAAGGAATTTGCTGATAAGAACGCTGAGAAAAATATTAACTCCTTGGTTGTATGTATTCCCCTCTCAAGCCGTTAGCCGAGAAACAGAAAGTGATATTGTAAAGAAGGAGAGAAGAAGATGTTGAAATAGTTAACAAAGTTGAAAGAAGTGACGAAAGTTATGTTGCAGAAGAAACAGGGAGAAAAATCCTGTGTGATAAAGAAAATTGGATAAAGGAAGTTAAGAAAGATGGCGATTGTATTATGTATGTGTATCACAGAGCTGATGATATGTTGGAACTTGAAACAAAGGAGGGGAGGGACAGCACTGCCCTCCGTCTAACAACCACTCCTTTCTCACCACCCAAGCACAACCCACTGTGACAACTCAGCCCAGCGGCCATCTTAGTGCACCCATGCCTTCACTTTCTACCCAGTCCAATGCACTTCCTGCCGGCGGCCATCTTGGTACACCCAGTAAGCTTAAACAGCCTGTACCCAGCCCTCCCTGTTTTAAACCAAGATGGTTCATACCACACACCTGTCTTCCCCAATACGGGAGCATTACATTCCCAGGCCGGATATGTTAATGATGAAGAAGCGTCTGAGTGGGAATCCCAACAGCAGGCAGCAAGGCCACCCACTGATTTAACCCCCAATCCGGCTCCAGACTCACAGTTCTGAGAGGATCTCAAACACATGCTGGCAACCGTAAAGAACAGTGCCCCTTGCCAGCCCCCCCCCCCCAACAACAGTCTCGGTTACCAGAAGGGGCACCAGTGATGTATGTCGCTTTTACTCCATCACAAGCAGAGGCCGTAGTGACAAGTCTGCCTGACCCAGAGAAGCAGCCAATTCCCTTCTACCACAGGATAGTGCAGATACAAGAAACTTACTCAGCTGCCTGGAGAGACTTGATCAGCCTATGCCAAATCAAAGCAGGATATGTCTTTTGGCCAGTCATGCAGATGGCCTTCAATGATGCCTGCCTGACAAGTGCCACTTCCTACACCTCAGGAGTGGAGTTCTGTGCACAACTCCACGACTGGGCAAAGGAGAAGTTGACGGATCAGAAGACCACAATCCAAGATATTACCCAAGATAAAGGGGAGTCTGTGAAGAAGTATCATGCTAGACTCATAAAGGCACACACACATGTTATCAACTGCTTTTGTTTCAGGGCTCAGAGAGGATATCAGAAAAGGCCTGATGGTGGCCCGCCCTGAATACCGTTCAATGAAAATGTCTGATTTATTGTTGGTGACCAGAGGTATAGAAAATCAAAAAGGTAAAAAACCAACGCCCCTCATGGTAACCCATGATGAAGATCCCGCCTACACTAGTCCACCACCACTGCCCAATACCAGGGAAAGGATCACCTGTTACAACTGTGGGAAACGGGGTCACTTCAGAAAAGAATGCAGAGCCCCAAGATGTCCCAGACGAAAAACCTACCACTTTCCTCATTGACAGGGGTGCAGCCAAAAGTGTGTTGAGGGCGGTGAACCTGCCTAATAATTCTTTCCTTTCCACTTCCTGATTAGCTTGCCAGATTTGTGGTGTCCTCTACATGTCCCTTGAATCTACTAGGAGCTGATGTGTTGTCCGGACTACAGGCCTCAATCAGGACACGCCTGAAGGGGGGGTGAAGTTACATACTCCCCTATCTTTAGAAGACTCATCTGCTTTGTGTTCTCAGCCTCTCCTGATGACACTTAATGAAGCAAAAACTTCAAGTTCAATACTGCAGGAAGTACTTGACAGAATCCCTGCGTGCCTATGGTCCACAGGACCGGAAGACAACGGTCACTTAAAGGTGCCACCAGTTTCAGTCAAGCTAAAAGAGGGCGCTTCATTGCCCCGGAAACCACAATAACCCCAAGAAGAGAATCCTAAAAAGAGAACCAGGTACCTACTGTGGATGCCTTTGACTGCAAAGTACCTCACAGAGGTGGACCTTACAAACGTTTTCTTCAGTGTCCACCCTCACCCCTCCTGCTGGTACCTTTTTGCATTCATCCACGGAAAGAAACGGCAACATACCTAAACAGTTGTGCCACAAGGGGCACAGAACTTTCCAAGCCAGTTTGCAAAGCTATGGCTATCATCCTTGACACATGACAAGAGGAACACCCGGAAGTGATTCTCTTCCAACATGTTGATGACCTTCTCCTTTGTGCAGCTGACTTACCCCCTCCCCTGTTGAAGTCACCTCAGAAAGCCTGTTGTGCTATCTTGCCAACCAGGGGTGCAGAGCCTCAAAGCCCAAATTGCAGTGGTGCTCAACACCTGTAATTTTCCTTGGACTAATTTCCGAGTGCAGAGCATGGATTACAGAAGCCTTCCTACTGATGCTCTGCAATCAGACCCCTTCCAGATGTCTCCTGAAGAAATATCTAAAGTTTGAAGCCTTTAAGTGCGCCACCTCCGGCGCTAGGGCTCCCAGACTACGACAAAACGCTCAAGCTCTTTGTATCCGAACGTCTGGGACATGCTGCAGGTGTACTCACCCAATCACATGGCATCAGCCTACGCCCCATAGGATATTATTCCTGTCGGCTGGATGCGGTAGCAAGAGGAGGCCTATTGTGTCTGCGAGCTGGATTTGCTACACAAGCCTTGCTTGACAAAACTTTGAACTTGGTCCTCGGACACTGCCTCGTTCTGCTTGCTCCCCATGACGTTGTTGCCATATTCAACCAAGATCCAGCCGAAACACTTGTCCACTACCAGACACTTGAGACTCCTGTGTTCCCTCCTACTGGACAGCATTACTCTATTAAGTTGTCAAACACTGAACCCTACCACCCTTCTTCCACTTCTCGAGGGGGGGAAAGGAGGAGGAGGAGTAGAGTCTTGACTTGTCACCTCATGACCACACAGGACACGCGGTCACCACTGAAAACACTGTTCTACAAGCTGAAGCCTTACCACCGGTGATGTCTGCACAGGAGGCAGAGCTGTAAGCACTTCCTACAGCATGTAAATGGGCAGAGGGAAGAAGAGCCAACATTCATATGGACTCAAGATATGCTTTCAGCATTGCCCATGATTATGGTGTTATCTAGGACAGAGGATTCCTGATGGCTGCAGGAACACCTGTGGAAACTTGATTGATGCCTTGCTTCTCCCAACCCAAGTGACTATTCTGAGTAAAGCACACGACAAAATGAACTCAAAGGAAGCTTAAGGCAATCATCGAGCCAATACAACTGCCAAACAGACAGCTGGTGGTCCACGGGAAGTGGACAGCAGGGTGGTAGAAGAAGACCACCCCGTGCTTACCTTACAGACTTTCCCAGTGGACAGAGTTTATCTAAAAGAACTACAGGAAACAACAAGTGCGGATAAGAAGGAAAGCTGGAAACGGAGAGGAGCAACTCTCAGAAATGGACTATTCGAGTGCAACAAGAAGCCTTGTCTACCCAGGAGTATGTACCCAGCCGTGGTGCAATGGGCACATGGAGCTGCCCACTTGACAAAGACTTTTATGAACTTTCTTATCAACAAGTGTTGCACCAAGAGTTACTCCACTGACTGACAGCTTCTGCAGATCATGCATTATCTGCACCAAATGTAACCCAGGATGCACAGAAGATGCACAGAAGAAGCACCTGGCAAAAGCCCTATACCCCATTCCAGAGGATGCAAATTGATCATTCTCAAGTGCCAAGAAGTAGCAGATTCGAATACGCTCTAGTGGAAGTGGTCATGACTGCCAGGACCACAGCTAAGAAATTACTGAGTGAGATAGTATGTAGATTTGGGGTCCCAGAGGTAATATTGAGAGATCAGGGACCAGCCCTAACAACAACCCTTACTAAAGAGATTTGGGCAGCACTGGGGGTTCAGTTGGCACTACACATCCCATACCACCCTCAAAGTAGCGGGAAGGTAGAAAGGATGAATGGGACACTAAAAACAGGATGTTAAAGATGGCCCAAGAGACTAACATGAGTTGGCCAGACAGTTAGCCCATTGCCCTGTTCAGTGTCAGACACACCCCCAGGGGAAACATGCCCTATCCCCTTATGAAATTTTGTTTGGTTCAGCTCCCAGACTTGGTTGTTACTTTCTACAACAGTTACAGTTATAGTCTGATGTGTTGACTAATTATGTAACCACATTATCACGAGAATTAACCTGAATGCATGTCCAGGTGTTTTCTTCCATTCCAGATCCTGAATTAGATACAGGAACACACCAACTACTGTCTGGAGATACTTGAGCCAAGTTATAATGGTCCATTCCAAGTTTTGCTGACCACAGCCACCTCAGTCAAGTTGGCCAGGAAGAACACCTGAATGCACGCTTATCACTGCAGGAGAGCGTGTTTTCGGGTGCTGCATATCCTTTTTCTGTTTGATCTAGGGGGGAGGGGCCCAGGAGGTGGTCATCACAAAAATGAAAATAGAAAGCCCCATATCCTAACCAAAGATACCCCTGATACATACACTGACCCAGCACATAGTCAGAGGAGGAAACGAGCAGCTCTCTCCGGAAGCTTTGATCCTCATGTATACATACATGTCATAGGGGTTACAAGGGGGGTCCCTGATGAATTTAAAGCCAGGGATCAGGTAAAAGCTGGTTTTGAGTCTTTGATCCCCATAACAACTGTCAGCAAGAATGTAGATTGGATTAACTACATGTCATGGTTATGCAATAGAGTTTGTCGATCAGCATACCTGTCTCCATGTGTTCATCTCTAGAGACCAGCTGACCCTCACCTGACTGCTTGTGCACTGCAAGCCAGCAGTGCTGATCAACCATTGTGTGTTGGCCTCTGTGTGTACTTGCTGTGTTTCCTACATCTGATTCCTGTTACCGACCTTGGCTTGTACCTTACTTTCCTTGTTGTTCCAGCCTGCTGCCTCCTTCCTCTTCTCCTGTAGTCTACCGTGAGCGTGAGCTGTGAGACCCTGGGGGCCGCGACCTGGAGCCAGACTGCAGCGCAGTCCATCCTCACCACTAGAGGCTCTGGTGAACACCTGCTGGCTCTTAGACTCCGCGCCCTGGGGAATCTATGCTCTAGCTCCCAGTGGGATCTGTGTCAGTGATCCAGTAGACCTGCTTCCTGAACCTCCCAGGGTACAATCCACTACCTTGCGGTGCACTCCTGATCCCAACGGTGTACATCTGTCACCCAGCCACTGGGTGACCTGACACTACACATATAACCAACAGAGATTTGTAAATTACTCTAAAGATGCCCTCCAGGGAATTGCTGACCAGTTATCCCCCACTTCTTACATGACATTCCAGGACCGGATGGCCTTAGACATGGTGCTGGCTGGGAAAGGAGGTGTTCTGTAAAATGATAGAAAAAACAGGAACTTGCTGCACATACATTCCTGATAATACTGGCCCAAATGGTAAGGTTACTCTAGCTATAAAGAAATTAGAAGACCTGTCATTGGAGTTGAAGAAGAACTCAGGTATCACAGACCCATGGGACCAATATTTTAGCTGGATGAGTGGGTGGCAGAAGGTGCTCGCCCAGATACGGGTAACGGTATTAATAATCCTGGTTCTTTTAGCCCTGATTGTATGCTGTATTTTACCTTTTGTAAAAAAGTTAATGAGCAAGGCTGTAGACAATAGCACACCTACATTTCTCCACCAAGAAGAAGAGGACCCCCTTATGATGGAAGATGACAATTCACTCCCCTACAGTCACTCCCTGTCCCTAATCTCACAATCCTATAGGGTTTTAGGGATAGATAGCGCCTGACTGCACCTCTCCAGCTGTATCGAGGAGGGAAGTGTAAAGTTGCTGCCCAATTCTATATACAGCCTAAAAGAGTTGCTGAGGAGAAGGGCCAGGCCAAAGTGGGACCTTTAGTATTAGGGACAGAAAAGAGAAAATAGTCATTTTAGGGGGGATTGTGAAGGAATGTGATGTAAATAATAATAATAATCTGAAAATGTCTATTTTCTTATGTGCATACATATTTTTCTCCTTACTCATTATATAAGTATACAGGTTTGCTCTGTTCCTATATTTTCTCAAGATGGCGGGTACCCCCTACATCCCACACATCAGAAGAACGCGGAACTGAAGATAAGACCAAAGAGAGCCAAACCTTGTTATGAAAATTCTCCATCTTCTTTACTATCTTAACCAATGAAATGTACCTATTAGACTAACATAGCAATGACGTATTTGTGTGTATAAAACATTAGCACCGCCTTGAATAAATCAGAAGTGTAATGAGTAGCAATGCTGAGCGTGTCTCAGAGTGTTTACTTTTATATGCATGCATATCCACACTTTTCAAATTAGAGACAGCAGCAGATAACCTTGGGCTCGATTGGAGCTCTTAATCATTTCCATAACAGGATAATATAAGTATAACCCTGTTCTAAGGCCATCACTTAAAAATAAGAGGTAATCAGGTTCTGAAGGAGAACGTCTAAAGTTCGAAGTTTGTCCCCTGATGATACTTAAGGCCAACCATTGATCCAGAGCAGACAACACAGACAGGATTTGTCCAGTGGAGAACTTCCTGTAATGGAATTTTCTTATTTTTCACCAAGATGCAATGGGAGGCTTCACAAGAAGCCGATTTCCCAACTTTAAGAGCAAAATACTACCAAATCCAACAAGCTTCTGTCCCTCCAGATCTGAACTTTGACAGTCAGGTCGTTAAAGCCAGTAACTGAAAAGTAGCGTGTTGTTGAAACTAAAGGCAAGAAGGTCCATGTCAAGTATCTCTCACCTGTGACAGAAGTCCTGAAACACCTCAAGGTGAAGAGAACCATCTCTGGAGTCCAGTCCTTGGCGACTGAGGAAACCTGCCTGAAAAATTTTCACACCTGGGATTTGCATGATAGACGGGATTGTAATGTGAATTCTGACCAAGCCAGAATCAGATCTGCTCCTCTTTAAGCTGTGACACTTCTGCTTCCTCCCTGGTGATTGCTATAAGCCAGGGGTAGGCAACCTTAAAGGATAAGTTCACCTTTTTTTTTCTAAATTCCAGCTCCTCTATGTACCAATGTAGCATTCATGTACTTTTTTTTGCAAAAATATCAAAGCTTTGCATAAAATTTACAGACACGTACCTTACCTTACATCCATGTTTCCAAACGTATCTATTGCTTCTGTCTTCCATACAGACTGGAGGTCATGACACGGGAAGGAGTTGACCAGCTGACCTCATTAGCACACGCCCCTGGCATCATCCACCCACCCATTCCCAGCTGCAGATTACACAGTGGATGGGTGTGTGTTTATTTTTTGTTTTTTTAGCGGGGGGGAGGGGGAGTGTTTTGGAGCATTTTCACTCATAATACATAGGGCAGCCCATCCCCCTGAATGCCCTACACGCAGAAATTGCCCCAAAGAAGAGTTTGCATTGCGTAGTGCTGTAATAGGGAGGATTCTAGCAGTGTACAACCACTTTAAACGAAGGCTTACAGTATTTTCGGGGTAGGACTTATATTGCAGCCCTCCCCGAACATCACAGTAGGTCTTATTTTCAGGGTAGGTCTTATTTTCGGGGAAACACGGTAAATGTTTCCTTCTAATATTTAAATTTGGTGAATCTAAAGAAGATTACAAAAAACAAGAGAAATAGCCCTGGGACTTTGGATGAGGTGAGAGAGGTTCAGCCGATGTTCACAGCGAACACTGAGACAAAATCAATTCGTTCGTTTCAAAATGTTATGTAACGGAGCGGAAACAAGAATGATTGTGAGTTACCCGGCATAATAGCCAATGTACACAACACAGATGAAAGTAAATATACAAAGATTTATTACAAGTGTTATTCATCAATGAGCAACAATAAAACGTGAAAGTTGCTGGTTCAGTAAATACACAATCTTAAGATGTACATACATGTGGACAGGGGAGTATGTAGACATCAATAATACTCAGCATGTACCGCCATAAAACAAGCATCAAGAAAGCCCTACGCATTTCACAAGACCCTGCTCGCTTCTTCAGGGGCGGATGCATGAATGTTGTATCTGCAATGTAAGTGAAAAGATCAATAGATGTGAATTGTTGATAAATGGGGGCAGGTGAAATGATTGGCAAGAGAGGTCTGAAAACAGAGACCTCCTACTTACCGACTGGCTGAGATAAATCGCCAAACGCTGCATATCAAGATGGCGATCGTGTCGTGCATCCAGATATTCCCCTGTTGTGGCTTTTGTTTGTTCCGCCTCCTCGGCCCCCGAGCTGGATGCACGACACGATCGCCATCTTGATATGCAGCGTTTGGCGATTTATCTCAGCCAGTCGGTAAGTATGAGGTCTCTGTTTTCAGACCTCTCTTGCCAATCATTTCACTTTCACGTTTTATTGTTGCTCATTGATGAATAACACTTGTAATAAATCTTTGTATATTTACTTTCCTCTGTGTTGTGTACATTGGCTATTATGCCGGGTAACTCACAATCATTCTTGTTTCCGCTCCGTTACATAACATTTTGAAACGAACGAATTGATTTTGTCTCAGTGTTCGCTGTGAACATCGGCTGAACCTCTCTCACCTCATCCAAAGTCCCAGGGCTATTTCTCTTGTTAGGGATGGAGGTGTCAGAGGGTCACACCAGACCTTAATCTCCTTTTTTTAATGTAAAGAAGATTGTACAATCAGATTGTATAGTGTGTGGCCATGTTTATACACCTAAAATTACTAGTTGTGCTTTCAATGTCATTAGTTGGTATCGGCGCACCAAACATACATTTTGCTATGTGAAAAAATGAGAGGCAAATGCTGCAAAACAAAAAAAACAACCCACAAAATGCCAAAATGTCCCATAAGCCACATATAGTGCCCCCTCCCCCCCCCTTACGTGTCACAGGAAAAACGAGCCACAAAACGTTCGCTCCCACTATGCTAGATGTGATTGGGCATGAAAGTGAAATTGGTGCGATAACACGAGAACAATGAGGCTCCAATCACATCTGTGCGTTTCCTCACATTTCAGAAATGCTCTGCACCAAAAATCGCAGTAAAAAACGCTCCGCTCGAAATAAAAGTTCTGAAGCTTCTTTGGGGCGATTGCTGTGTGTAGGGGAGCACATACAGGGGGATGGGGGGATGGGCTGCCCTATGTGTGATGAGTAAAAATGCTCCAAAACACCCCCCCTGAAAAAATGCCTGTGGGAATTCCCGCTATGCAGAGATGTGAGCGGGGCGTGACAGCTGAGTGTTTCTGTCCACTCCCTCCTATGTATAAAGATGGCCATACACTATGCAATCTGATTGTGTATTTAGTGAGGAGGGTGATCACTGATTGATTGCATCTCATTTAAAAACGTGCAGCTGGGAATGGGAGGGTGGATGATGCCGGGGGTCAGAGTTACCAACCCCCCCAAAGCAAAATGACAGTTTTCAGTGCTAAACAGTGCAAATATCAATATTAGAACTATAAACTTAAACTCTGATGTAAAGGGGAACGCCAGGAATTCTAATGTGGGGAGCACTCTGGTGACCAGAGACCACCTTCCGTACAGTGAATACACTAAGGTAAGGGGGGTTACTAATATAGGGGGGTAAACCTTTATATCAGTGCCCCCCTTACATCAGTGACTCCCCCTCAGATTGGCCTGGAGGCTCTGTCACTGACCTCCTCTCAGGTGCACCGAGCAGGGCTCAGTCAAATGGCTCCAGCTTGGTGGCTCTGGTTTTATCCTACAGGAGACGGTCAGAGACTGCGGACATGCTAAAAGGAGACGGTCAGAGACCGAGGACATGCTAAAAGAAAATGGTCAGAGACTGCGGATATGCTAAAAGGAGATGGTCAGAGATTGCGGACATGCTAAAAGGAGACGGTCAGAGACCGAGGACATGCTAAAAGAAGACGGTCAGAGACTGCGGGCATGCTAAAAGGAGACGGTCAGAGACTGCGGACATGCTAAAAGGAGACGGTCAGAGACCGAGGACATGCTAAAAGAAAATGGTCAGAAACTGCGGACATGCTAAAGGAAACGGTCAGAGACTGCGGACATGCTAAAAGGAGACGGTCAGAGACCGAGGACATGCTAAAAGAAAATGGTCAGAGACTGCGGACATGCTAAAGGAGACGGTCAGAGACTGCGGACATGCTAAAAGGAGATGGTCAGAGATTGCGGACATGCTAAAAGGAGACGGTCAGAGACTGCGGACATACTAAAAGAAGATGGTCAGAGACTGCGGACATGCTAAAAGAAGATGGTCAGAGACTGCGGACATGCTAAAAGAAGACGGTCAGAGACTGCGGGCATGCTAAAAGGAGACGGTCAGAGACTGCGGACATGCTAAAAGGAGACGGTCAGAGACTGCGGACATGCTAAAAGAAGACGGTCAGAGACTGCGGACATGCTAAAAGGAGACGGTCAGAGACCGAGGACATGCTAAAAGAAAATGGTCAGAGACTGCGGACATGCTAAAAGGAGATGGTCAGAGATTGCGGACATGCTAAAAGGAGACGGTCAGAGACCGAGGACATGCTAAAAGAAAATGGTCAGAGACTGCGGACATGCTAAAAGGAGACGGTCAGAGACCGAGGACATGCTAAAAGAAAATGGTCAGAGACTGCGGACATGCTAAAGGAGACGGTCAGAGACTGCGGACATGCTAAAAGGAGATGGTCAGAGATTGCGGACATGCTAAAAGGAGACGGTCAGAGACTGCGGACATACTAAAAGAAGATGGTCAGAGACTGCGGACATGCTAAAAGAAGATGGTCAGAGACTGCGGACATGCTAAAAGAAGACGGTCAGAGACTGCGGGCATGCTAAAAGGAGACGGTCAGAGACTGCGGACATGCTAAAAGGAGACGGTCAGAGACTGCGGACATGCTAAAAGAAGACGGTCAGAGACTGCGGACATGCTAAAAGAAGACGGTCAGAGACTGCGGACATGCTAAAAGGAGACGGTCAGAGACTGCGGACATGCTAAAAGGAGATGGTCAGAGACTGCGGACATGCTAAAAGGAGACGGTCAGAGACCGAGGACATGCTAAAAGAAGATGGTCAGAGACTGCGGACATGCTAAAGGAGACGGTCAGAGATTGCGGACATGCTAAAGGAGACGGTCAGAGATTGCGGACATGCTAAAGGAGACGGTCAGAGACTGCGGACATGCTAAAAGGAGATGGTCAGAGACTGCGGACATACTAAAGGAGACGGTCAGAGATTGCGGACATGCTAAAGGAGACGGTCAGAGATTGCGGACATGCTAAAAGGAAACGGTCAGAGACTGCGGACATGCTAAAGGAGACAGTCAGAGATTGCGGACATGCTAAAAGGAGACGGTCAGAGACTGCGGACATGCTAAAAGGAGACGGTCAGAGACTGCGGACATGCTAAAAGGAGACGGTCAGAGACTGCGGACATACTAAAGGATACGGTCAGAGACTGCGGACATGCTAAAGGAGATGTCAGAGACTGCGGACATACTAAAGGAGACGGTCAAAGACTACGGACATGCTAATAGGAGACGTCCGAGACTGCGGACATGCTAAAAGGAGACGCTCAAAGACTGCGGACATGCTAATAGGAGACGTCAGAGACTGCGGACATGCTAAAGGAGATGTCAGAGACTGCGGACATGCTAAAGGAGATGGTCAGAGACTGCGGACATGCTAAAAGGAGATGGTCAGAGACTGGGGGCATGCTAAAGGAGACGGTCAGAGACTGCGGACATGCTAAAAGGAGATGGTCGGAGACTGCGGACATGCTAAAGGAGATGGTCAGAGACTGCGGACATGCTAAAGGAGACGGTCAGGGAATGCGGACATGCTAAAGGAGATGGTCAGAGACTGCGGACATGCTAAAAGGAGATGGTCAGAGACTGCAGACATGCTAAAGGAGATGGTCAGAGACTGCTGACATGCTAAAGGAGATGGTCAGAGACTGCAGACATAATACAGGAGATGATCAGAGACTGCGGACATGCTAAAGGAGATGGTCAGAGACTGCAGACATACTAAACGAGATGGTCAGAGACTGAGGACATGCTAAAAGGAGACGGTCAGAGACTGCGGACATACTAAAGGAGACATCAGAGACTGCGGACATGCTAAAAAGGAGACGGTCAGAGACTGCGGACATGCTAAAAGGAGATGGTCAGAGACTGCGGACATGCTAAAGGAGACAGTCAGAGACTGCGGACATACTAAAGGAGACGGTCAGAGACCAAGGACATGCTAAAAGGAGATGGTCAGACACTGCAGACATGCTAAATGAGACAGTCAGAGACTGCGGACATGCTAAAAGGAGATGATCAGAGACTGCGGACATGCTAAAGGAGACGGTCAGAGACTGCGGACATGCTAAAAGGAGATGGTCAGAGACTGTGGACATGCTAAAGGAGACGGTCAGAGACTGCGGACATACTAAAGGAGATGGTCAGAGACTGAGGACATGCTAAAAGGAGACGGTCAGAGACTGCGGACATACTAAAGGAGACATCAGAGACTGCGGACATGCTAAAAGGAGACGGTCAGAGACTGTGGACATACTAAAGGAGACGGTCAGAGACCGAGGACATGCTAAAAGAAGATGGTCAGAGACTGCGGACATGCTAAAGGAGACGGTCAGAGATTGGGGACATGCTAAAAGGAGACGGTCAGAGACTGCGGACATGCTAAAAGAAGACGGTCAGAGACTGCGGACATACTAAAGGAGATGGTCAGAGACTGCGGACATGCTAAAGGAGATGGTCAGAGACTGCGGACATGCTAGAAGGAGATGGTCAGAGACTGCGGACATGCTAAAGGAGATGGTCAGAGACTGCGGACATGCTAAAGGAGATGGTCAGAGACTGCGGACATAATACAGGAGATGGTCAGAGACTGCGGACATGCTAAAGGAGATGGTCAGAGACTGCGGACATGCTAGAAGGAGATGGTCAGAGACTGCGGACATGCTAAAGGAGATGGTCAGAGACTGCGGACATGCTAAAGGAGATGGTCAGAGACTGCGGACATAATACAGGAGATGATCAGAGACTGCGGACATGCTAAAGGAGATGGTCAGAGACTGCGGACATACTAAAGGAGATGGTCAGAGACTGCGGACATGCTAAAGGAGACGGTCAGAGACTGCGGACATACTAAAGGAGATGGTCAGAGACTGCGGACATGCTAAAAGGAGACGGTCAGAGACTGCGGACATACTAAAGAAGACATCAGAGACTGCGGACATGCTAAAAGGAGATGGTCAGAGACTGCGGACATTCTAAAGGAGACGGTGAGAGACTGCGGACATGCTAAAAGGAGATGGTCAGAGACTGCGGACATGCTAAAGGAGACGGTCAGGGACTGCGGACATGCTAAAGGAGATGGTCAGAGACTGCGGACATGCTAAAGGAGATGGTCAGAGACTGCGGACATAATACAGGAGATGGTCAGAGACTGAGGACATGCTAAAAGAAGATGGTCAGAGACTGCGGACATGCTAAAGGAGATGGTCAGAGACTGCGGACATGCTAAAGGAGACGGTCAGGGACTGCGGACATGCTAAAGGAGATGGTCAGAGACTGCGGACATGCTAAAGGAGATGGTCAGAGACTGCGGACATAATACAGGAGATGGTCAGAGACTGAGGACATGCTAAAAGAAGACGGTCAGAGACTGCGGACATGCTAAAGGAGATGGTCAGAGACTGCGGACATGCTAAAGGAGATGGTCAGAGACTGCGGACATGCTAAAAGGAGATGGTCAGAGACTGCGGACATAATACAGGAGATGGTCAGAGACTGAGGACATGCTAAAAGGAGACGGTCAGAGACTGAGGACATGCTAAAAGGAGATGGTCAGAGACTGGGGGCATGCTAAAGGAGACGGTCAGAGACTGCGGACATGCTAAAAGGAGATAGTCAGAGACTGCGGACATGCTAAAGGAGACGGTGAGAGACTGCGGACATGCTAAAAGGAGATGGTCAGAGACTGCGGACATGCTAAAGGAGACGGTCAGGGACTGCGGACATGCTAAAGGAGATGGTCAGAGACTGCGGACATGCTAAAGGAGATGGTCAGAGACTGCGGACATTCTAAAGGAGACGGTGAGAGACTGCGGACATGCTAAAAGGAGATGGTCAGAGACTGCGGACATGCTAAAGGAGACGGTCAGGGACTGCGGACATGCTAAAGGAGATGGTCAGAGACTGCGGACATGCTAAAGGAGATGGTCAGAGACTGCGGACATAATACAGGAGATGGTCAGAGACTGAGGACATGCTAAAAGAAGACGGTCAGAGACTGCGGACATGCTAAAGGAGATGGTCAGAGACTGCGGACATGCTAAAAGGAGATGGTCAGAGACTGCGGACATAATACAGGAGATGGTCAGAGACTGCGGAATGCTAAAAGGAGACGGTCAGAGACTGAGGACATGCTAAAAGGAGATGGTCAGAGACTGGGGGCATGCTAAAGGAGACGGTCAGAGACTGCGGACATGCTAAAAGGAGATAGTCAGAGACTGCGGACATGCTAAAGGTGACGGTGAGAGACTGCGGACATGCTAAAAGGAGATGGTCAGAGACTGCGGACATGCTAAAGGAGACGGTCAGGGACTGCGGACATGCTAAAGGAGATGGTCAGAGACTGCGGACATGCTAAAGGAGATGGTCAGAGACTGCGGACATGCTAAAGGAGATGGTCAGAGACTGCGGACATAATACAGGAGATGGTCAGAGACTGAGGACATGCTAAAAGAAGACGGTCAGAGACTGCGGACATGCTAAAGGAGATGGTCAGAGACTGCGGACATGCTAAAGGAGACGGTCAGGGACTGCGGACATGCTAAAGGAGATGGTCAGAGACTGCGGACATGCTAAAGGAGATGGTCAGAGACTGCGGACATAATACAGGAGATGGTCAGAGACTGAGGACATGCTAAAAGAAGACGGTCAGAGACTGCGGACATGCTAAAGGAGATGGTCAGAGACTGCGGACATGCTAAAGGAGATGGTCAGAGACTGCGGACATGCTAAAAGGAGATGGTCAGAGACTGCGGACATAATACAGGAGATGGTCAGAGACTGAGGACATGCTAAAAGGAGACGGTCAGAGACTGCGGACATGCTAAAGGAGATGGTCAGAGACTGCGGACATAATACAGGAGATGGTCAGAGACTGCTGAATGCTAAAAGGAGACGGTCAGAGACTGAGGACATGCTAAAAGGAGATGGTCAGAGACTGGGGGCATGCTAAAGGAGACGGTCAGAGACTGCGGACATGCTAAAAGGAGATGGTCAGAGACTGCGGACATGCTAAAGGAGACGGTGAGAGACTGCGGACATGCTAAAAGGAGATGGTCAGAGACTGCGGACATGCTAAAGGAGATGGTCAGGGACTGCGGACATGCTAAAGGAGATGGTCAGAGACTGCGGACATGCTAAAGGAGATGGTCAGAGACTGCGGACATAATACAGGAGATGGTCAGAGACTGAGGACATGCTAAAAGAAGACGGTCAGAGACTGCGGACATGCTAAAGGAGATGGTCAGAGACTGCGGACATGCTAAAGGAGACGGTGAGAGACTGCGGACATGCTAAAAGGAGATGGTCAGAGACTGCGGACATGCTAAAGGAGACAGTCAGGGACTGCGGACATGCTAAAGGAGATGGTCAGAGACTGCGGACATGCTAAAGGAGATGGTCAGAGACTGCGGACATAACACAGGAGATGGTCAGAGACTGAGGACATGCTAAAAGAAGACGGTCAGAGACTGCGGACATGCTAAAGGAGATGGTCAGAGACTGCGGACATGCTAAAAGGAGATGGTCAGAGACTGCGGACATGCTAAAAGGAGATGGTCAGAGACTGCGGACATAATACAGGAGATGGTCAGAGACTGCGGAATGCTAAAAGGAGACGGTCAGAGACTGAGGACATGCTAAAGGAGATGGTCAGAGACTGAGGACATGCTAAAGGAGACGGTCAGAGACTGAGGACATAATACAGGAGACCAAATGTGCTCACTACTTACTAAATATATAAACACCTCAAGACCATCAAGCACAATACATAATCAATTATATTATGACCATACAGTACAGACACAATATACAGCAGCACTTTTCATCAGAAAATACCAGTCAAACCATATTGCTGCTGCGTCCCCTCTCCTGGCATGCTGGGATTTGTAGTGCCCCAGACACATGAGGTGGTAACTCTGGAGAGGTCTAAGGAGGCTGTGCCTGTACCGGGGAGAGATTGGGGAGAAGCAAAGCAGATCTGACACACAAAAAAACGATCTGTACACAAGTCTGTTACACAGCCCATCCTATACCTCTGCTAGGCCGAAGTCCGTCCGTCTCACTCCACTCCCCCTCCCCCTCCCAGCATCAAATAAGGCGCGCTGTGGGAAGGGGGAGGGGACACACAAGACAAGTAGCAGCAGTCAGTCTAGAATGATCATGGGGATGATCGGAGTCTTCAGAGACTCTCGGCAATGCTTCGGGAGTCGCGACTGCACATAAGAAGATCAGATCTTCTCGGGGATTTCCGGAATTGCACATGTGCAGTTCCGACCTGAGCCGATCGCCTCCATTTTTACTGGAACTTTTCCCTTACTACGGGCTTTCACAGACACCGGAAAAATGCCTTGTTTTTACGGGCTGCCCGTAAATCTACAGGCGTTGGCAACACTGCCGGGGGTGTGTGATAATGAGGTCAGCTGGTCAACTCCTTCCTGTGTCATGACCTCCAGTCTAGGAAGTAAGGCAGAACTAATAGATACATCTGGAAACATGGATGAGGACAGTAAGGTACAGTGTCTTGAAAAAGTATTCACCCCCTTGGCATTTTTCGTGTTTTGTTGCCTCATAACCTGGAATTAACCGATTTTATCAGTTATGCGACATTGCGGCGGACAGATCAGACACTTTTGACACCATTTTTGGAACATTCACATTTATACAGCAATCAGTGTGATTAAAAATGCATTGATTACTGTGTAAATGTGACTGGCAGTGAAGGGGTTAACCACCAGGGGGCGCTGTAGGGGGTTAAGTGTGTCCTAGGGAGTGATTCTAACCTGGGGGGGAGGGGCTATGTATGACATGACACCGATCACCGCTTCCGATTACAGGGAGCTGTGATCAGTGTCCTGTCACTAGGTAGAATGGGGAAATGCTTGTTTACATCAGTCCACGGGACCCGCGATCACACTCACCGAGCTCGCAGCGCGTGCGCCCATAATGCCGCATCTTAAAGGGCAATGTACAGGTACGTTAATATACCTGTACATGCCATTCTGCCGCCGTATATCGGCGTGAGCTGGTCGGCAAGTGGTTAGGTCTGACCACAGATTTTCTATTGAATTGAGGTCTGGGCTTTGACTAGGCCATTCCAACACATTTCCATGTTTCCCCTTAAGCCATTCAAGTGTTGCTTTAGCAGTGTGTTTGGGGTCATTGTCCTGCTGGAAGGTGAACCTCCGTCCTAGCCTCAAATCACACACAGAGTAGTACAGGTTTTGCTCAAGAATATCCCAGTATTTATCACCATCCATCTTTCCCTCAACTCTGACCAGTTTCCCAGTCCTGACTGCTGAAAAACATCCCCACAGCATGATGCTGCCACCACCATGTTTCACAGTAGAGATGGTGATCTTTGGGTGATGTGATGTGTTGGGTTTGTACCAGACATAGCGTTTTCTTTGATGGCCAAATAGTTCCATTTTAGTCTCATCAGACCAGAGCACCTTCCTCCATACATTTTGGGAGTCTCCCACATGCCTTTTCACAGACTCAAAACGTTCCATTTTGTATTTTGGTGAAAGTAATGTCTTTCTTCTGGCCACTCTGCCATAAAGCCCAACTCTATGGAGCGTACAGCTTATTGTGGTCCTATGTACAGATACTCCAGTCTCTGCTGTGGAACTCTGCAGCTCCTCCAGGGTTACCTTAGGTCTCTGTGCTGCTCTCTGATTAATGCCCTCCTTGCCCGCTCCGTGAGTTTTGGTGTGCGGCTGTCAGAGGATTTAGTAGACCAGACCATGTGGACTGCACAGAGGAGACCAGAAACACATGTAAGTGAAAAAATAATGGTGTTTATTAAATAAGCGACAAGTAAGAGAAATATAAACAGTGCAAAACCAACCACAGACCTACAAACAACAAATAGTATATACAAGTAAATGGAGATACTGGAATCGTAAACAAAGCCAGGCCGAGGTCATACACAGGGAGGTCAGCAGATGGGTAAGGATGGGAAACCAGCAGGATAGGGAGAGGATGGATGGATAGGCTGCAAGGCAGGGATCCAAGGGAATCAGGAGGGACAAGTACAGGATGGGATAGGGATCAGATCAGATCAGGACAGAAACAGGTTCACGGTGAGGATACAGGCAGCAAGGTCAGGGCGCAGGGAGAAAGATACCAAGGCAAGCATGTGAGGGCTTGCCGGGTATTTATAAGGCTGTAGTAATTGACCTCATGTTACAGCTGAGCGCAGAGGGTGCTGTTTGCTCCACACTGCCGGAGTGCACCCGCTGGTGGACACTGGTACTGCGATCCAAGTATGCAATAGTGCCACCAGCAGGAGAGTCCTCTTACTACAGGTCCTAGGTGTTGGAAGACACCCGCTGGTGGACACTGGTACTGCGATCCAAGAGACCGATAGCGCCACCAACGGGTAAACCCTCTCATGACAGTACCCCCCCCTCAAAGGAGCGGCCTCCGGATGCTCCAACAAGATGAAATTGTCCAAAGTTCATGGCCTCAAACCGAACAACAGATGAGGGCACATCAGGCTGGGCATCAGGTACATCAAACTGGACAGTGGGTACATCCGAGCAGACAGTGGGCACATCCGAAAAGACAGCAGGCACATCTGAGCAGACAGCGGGCACATCCGAGCAAACAGCGGGCACATCCGAGAAGACAGCGGGCAGGAACACACCAAGCTGGGCAGCAGACAGGAACACATCAGGCTGAGTAGCGGACAGGAACACATCAGGCTGGGCAGCAGGCACGGGCACTTCGAGCTGGGCAGCAGGCATGGGCACTTCGAGCTGGGCAGCAGGCATGGGCACTTCGAGCTGGGCAGCAGGCATGGGCACTTCGAGCTGGGCAGCAGGCACGGGCACTTCGAGCTGGGCAGCATGCACGGGCACTTCGAGCTGGGCAGCAGGCACATCAGGCTGGGCAGCAGGCACATCAGGCTGGGCAGCAGGCATGGGCACTTCAAGCTGGGCAGCAGGCACATCAGGCTGGGCAGCAGGCATGGGCACTTCAAGCTGGGCAGCAGGCACATCAGGCTGGGCAGCAGGCATGGGCACTTCGAACTGGGCAGCAGGCACTTTGAGCTGGGCAGCAGGCATGGGCACTTCGAGCTGGGCAGAAGGCACATCAGGTTGGGCAGCAGGCATGAGCACTTCAGGCTGGGCAGCAGGCGCGGGCACTTCAGGCTGGGCAGCAGGCACATCAGGCTGGGCAGCAGGCACGGGCACTTCAAGCTGGGCAGCAGGCACTTCGAGCTGGACAGCAGGCACGGGCACTTCGAGCTGGGCAGCAGGCACATCAGGCTGGGAAGCTGGCACATCAGACTGGGAAGCTGGCACATCAGACTGGGGAGCTGGCACATCAGACTGGGAAGCTGGCACATCAGACTGGGAAGCTGGCACTGAGACATCAGGCTGGAAGGCAAACACTGGGACAATAGGCTGGAAAGCGGGCACATCAGACTGAGAAGCTGGCACATCAGACTGGGAAGCTGGCACATCACACTGGAAAGCTGGCACTGGGACAATAGGCCGGAAAGCGGGCACATCAGACTGGGAAGCTGGCACATCAGACTGGGAAGCTGGCACATCAGACTTAGAAGCTGGCACATCAGACTGGGAAGCTGGCACATCAGACTGGGAAGCTGGCACATCACACTGGGAAGCTGGCACTGGGCCAATAGGCTGGAAAGCGGGCACATCAGACTGGGAAGCTGGCACATCAGACTGGGAAGCTGGCACATCAGACTGGAAGGCAGGCATCGAGACATCAGGCTGGAAGGCAAGCTTCGAGACATCAGGCTGGAAGGCAGGCACTGAGACAACAGACTGGGAAGCTGGCACATCAAACTTTGAAGCTGGCACATCAAACTGGGAAGCTGGCACATCAAGCTGGAAGGCAGGCACATCAGGCTGGAAGGCAGGCATCGAGACATCAGGCTGGAAGGCAGGCATCGAGACATCAGGCTGGAAGGCAAGCTTCGAGATATCAGGCTGGAAGGCAAGCTTCGAGACATCAGGCTGGAAGGCAGGCACTGAGATAACAGACTGGGAAGCTGGCACATCAGACTGGGAAGCTGGCACCGAGACTTCGGGCTGGAAGGCAGGCATCAGGACAGACTGGACAGGTTTAGGTGGTTCATCAAGTTCAACTGGCATGAACGCAGGCTGGAACAGGTTGGTTGGTGTGGAGGCAGGTTGGGTTACTGGCAGGATGGTGTGGGTCGGGAAGAACTTTCGTTTCTTTTTTGGTTTAGCCCGTGCAGCTTTGTACGTAGGTGCAGGGTCATAAGAAAAGTATGTAGCTGAGCAGAAGGAGGACCAAGGAACAGTGGCTGGAGGAGGGTTCTGTGGGGTTGTTACAGGTGGAGGAGAAGAGACAGGTGGATTGAAGGCAGGATAGGTGCGACACTTGGAGACTGGGTGGTAGTATTTGGTAGGGGGCTGATTAAACTGGGCTGTAGCTGAGGCTGCCATAGGTGACGGGGAGATAGATTTTTGGGAAGGCAGATGATTAATGGCAGGGCTGGAATATTGTGGCTTAGCTAAAGACAGGAGATCTGACCATGCCTGCAGCACAGGTTGAACAAACGCTGATTCACACACAGCCTGACTAACCAGAGATTGCACCGACTGGATGCAATTAGACAACACCTGCTGTGAACAGGAGGAATAATGTTCCATGAAATAGGCTGGATCATCCTCCAATAACCAAACCAGGGATTCAACTTGGCTATAATTGAAGGGGGGAGAAAAATCATCACTTCCCTCGGGAATGCATGACAGGGCTGGTTTTGCACATAACTGGATCAGGGGCTGAACATCTTCAAATGACATACACCCCTGATCCACTAGGGAATGAGCTGATCGGATAGTTTCCATCAGCTGGTCACTAGTCCATCCTTTCAAAATCTGGCGACAATATTCACCATCATCTTCTGCCAGCAGGGAATAATAAATGATTTCATTGAAATTCATATTAGCAGAACTAACAACCCGGATGGTTCCTCAATGCAGCCACGTCTGGTCAGGGATGGCCTTGGTGTACTATCAGAGGATTTAGTAGACCAGACTGTGTGGACTGCACAGAGGAGACCAGAAACACATGTAAGTGGAAAAATAATGGTGTTTATTAAATAAGCGACAAGTAAGAGAAATATAAACAGTGCAAAACCAACCACAGACCCACAAACAACAAATAGTATATACAAGTAAATGGAGATACTGGAATCGTAAACAAAGCCAGGCCAAGGTCATACACAGGGAGGTCAGCAGATGGGTAAGGATGGGAAACCAGCAGGATAGGGAGAGGATGGATGGATAGGCTGCAAGGCAGGGATCCAAGGGAATCAGGAGGGACAAGAACAGGATGGGATAGGGATAGGGATCGGATCAGAGCAGGACAGAAACAGGTTCACGGTGAGGATACAGGCAGCAAGGTCAGGGCGCAGGGAGAAAGATACCAAGGCAAGCATGTGAGGGCTTGCCGGGTATTTATAAGGCTGTAGTAATTGACCTCATGTTACAGCTGAGCGCAGAGGGTGCTGTTTGCTCCACAATGCCGGAGTACACCCGCTGGTGGACACTGGTACTACGGCCCAAGGATGCAATAGTGCCAGCAGGAGAGTCCTCTTACTACAGGTCCCAGGTGTTGGAAGACACCCGCTGGTGGACACTGGTACTGCGATCCAAGAGACAGATAGCGCCACCAACGGGTAAACCCTCTCATGACAGCGGTTGTCTCTTGGCAGGTTTGCTGTTGTGCCATGTTCTTTCCATTTGGTTATGATAGATTTGATGGGGCTCCTAGGGATCAGCAAAGATTTGGATATTTTTTTATAACCTGACCCTGACTTGTAATTCTCCACAACATTGTCCCTTACTTGTGTGGAGAGTTCCTTGGTCTTCATGGCAGTGTTTGGTTAGTGGTGCCTCTTGCTTAGGTGTTGCCGCCTCTGGGGCCTTTCACAAAGGTGTGTCTATGTAATGACAGGTCATGTGACACTTAGATTGCACACAGGTGGACATCATTTCACTAATTATGTGACTTCTGAAGGTAATTGGTGGCACCAGAGCTTTTTATGGGCTTCATAACAAAAGGGGGTGAATACATACGCACACGACAATTATCAATTTTTTATTTCTGAAAAGTTTTAGTTTTATGTATTTTTCTAATTTTACTTCACCAACTTAGACTATTGTGTTCTGATCATCACATATAATTCAGATTAAAAAAACATTGAACTAAAGGCTGTAATGTAACAAAATAGGTAAAAATCCAAGGGGGTGAATACTTTTGCATGGCACTGTACGTGTCTGTAAATTTTATGGAAAGCTTTGATATTTTTGCAAAAAAAGTACATGAATGCTACATTGGTACATAAGGGGGCTGGAGTTTAGAAAAAAAAAGTATCCTTTAACCATTTCAATACCGGGCATTTTCACCCTCTTCCTGCCCAGGCCAATTTTCAGCGCTGATGCAGTTTGAATGACAATTGCGCGGTCGTGCGACGTTGTACCCAAAAGATATTTTTATTATTTGCCCCATAAATAGAGATTTCTTTTGGTGGTATTTGATCATCTCTGTGTTTTTATTTTTTGCGCTATAAACAAACGAAGAGGGACAAGTTTGAAAAAAAAACCATAATATTTTTTACTTTTTGCTATAATAAATATCCCAATTTTTTTTTTTTAATTTTCCTCAGTTTAGGCCGATATGTATTCTTCTACATATTTTTGGTACATTAAAAAAACGCAATAAGCGTATATTGATTGGTTTGTGTAAAAGTTATCACATCTACAAAAATAAGGGATAGTTTTATGACATATTTATTTTTTATTTTTTTCACTAGTAATGGCGGTGATCTGCGATCTTTTATCGTGACTGCGACATTATGGCAGACACTTGTAGCAGGAGGGGACTCACAAGGTGAGGAGAGCGATCGGTGTTCCTCTGTACACAGAACACACGATCGGTCTCCTCTCACCTGACACACACAGATCCACGTCCCGGCTCTGTTACCTGGCATAAGAGGTGGAGTGCAGTTGGTATCTCTCCTCATGGGACAGAATCCGACACTACAGAGGAGGCATCGGGTTATGTGGCTCCCTTCTACAGCTCTAACTACAAGTAGTCAATGTGCATTGCACTCTGATGCTTTGGAATGACCGAGATCTACCAATCACCTGCCGGGGATCTATAGGGTGGTGACCCCCCCCCCTATAAGCCACTGCCATGGGATTCTCCAATTGAATCTTCATTAAATGACCAAGCAGAGAAGTCCAGGGTTGAAGGGATAACTAAAACGCCCTAAACCCAGAATATTGTTAGGGAGGAGAGTTTCCTCTGATGACCTAGTCTCTTCTACTGAGAGAGTATCTAGGACTTCACCACAGCCCAACAGGCTGGCATACATTGTGAGAAACTGCTAAACCATTGGGAGGATTTTCCTAATTCCAGTGCCGAACTTGTGACCTGCCACGCCAGGGCAAGTCTGGTTTTGCTGGTCAGATGTACTGGATGATCCAGGGACCGCACCCTCTTGTCTCACACTGACAAAATATTGAGTTGCAACAGTCTGAAGTGATATTGGACACATGGAACTGCCTCGAAGGAGACTACTATCCTGTAAAACGAATGCTTCGTTGGCTCCTGAACTGTACACTTTGAAAGTGGGATTGGAGAGTCTGGGGTTATGCACAGGGGACAGAAAATATTGAACAAGGCTGTATCTACGTTCAGGACCAGATATTGAAGCAATGAGACAGTTGCAGCGTTGATGTCTGGATAGTTAGGACCCCACTGAACCTCTGTAGGGTCTAGCTCCTTGAGGAAGACCTGAGGTGCAGTGGACCTGCCAAAGGGAAGGGCAACAAATTGGCAAAATTGTGTACCTACAACAAAAACGCATGTATCTTAGATGCAGTGGGTAGATGGGGACATGCAAGTAGACATCCTTGATGTCCACAGAGGCTGGAAGGTATCCTGGGTAGAGGGAAGCAATGACTGACCTGGCAGATTGCATGTAAAATTTCTGCCTCTGGAGGAAGGTTTAAGATCATTTAGGGGACAGTGAACATATTTTCATAGAAACCTTGATATTTCATGTTTTCTGGGACAATGGCCATGACACATTAAGAGAGGAGCTGTGCCACAGCAGCATGAAGAGACATCAACCTTTGTTGGGATCAGTTGCGACTGGTGCTCAAAATTTTTTGGAGGGCGCAAACGAACTGAAAAATCCTGAAACATACTGAAACAAAATACAAACACACCTGGGTGAACTGCGAACACAATGGATAGTGTGACAGACCTAGCCGGAAAAGAGGCTTTTGGAGGGGACTGAATGCCAGCCTCCTGCAAACCGATTATGGGCCCTGGCATTTGGGGGGACGGTGCTCTTTGTGAGCTATATGCCTGGGGACCCTGGAGGTGGCGTTACTTTAGATTCAGGTCCATGTCCCCCAAGACACACAGACTCTGGGGACTCTGGATATGCCATTGTGATAGGAGTCACTAATAGGGCCACAGGGTGAATGAGAACCCCACTATGATCTGTGCTAGTCAGAGACTCAATGCTGTATATGTGTGTATATATAAAGTGTGCTGTCTCATTGTGTTGTGTACTGTTTGCTGTGCTAGTTTTGGGTGGGGCTGTATTCCAATGTTCTATTGTGTTTGTCTGCCTTGGATCACAAGATGTGTATTGCATTGGAGGGAGGGGGGATTCTTCCAACAGCTCTCCATGCTAACACTGTGTACTGATGAGACGTTAAACGCACCTGACCTGTGTGTCTCCATTGTCATTGGACAGTTTAACCCGCCCTCTTTTCCAAGGGTGGGGGGAAAGAGTCTCTGAGTTATTTTATCTGTTGTGTCCATGTGTTATAATAAATAAGTTGATTCCTGCTTGGAACCTGAAGACAGAGCCGTGTCTCATTTTTGGGGTGGATTATTTGTATGGGTTCCTTGTTCGGCTGATTGGAGTGTTCGGTAGCTGCCTTTGTGTTTGGGTATGGAATGTCCTAAACGACTTTAACCCCTTTCATACTCGGGGTGTCGTTACACTGGTGGCAGCAGAGGGATCATTCCCACAGCCCAGAAGGACAGCTACAAGAGGACACAGGACAATGGAAGCACAGTATGAACGGCTAAAGCTTCCTTCCCTCAAGGACTTACAGGAGAACAGGGGCCGACCGGCCAACAACCATAAGAAGAGGGACATTATCGCAGAACTAGTCGAAATGGATAGAGCTGAAAGACCCTACATAACCAAAAGGCCCAGCATAGCAGACTTCAGTCACCCCAGCGGAGATATGGATCTGGCATCAAAGTTCCCCGGGCTGCTGCGGATCGTCCTTTCAGCAATCCCCAGGACTGTGTCTGTGGATGAATACCTGGAGCTCAGGCAGAAGATCCGGGTAAGACACTGGATTAGAGCCCTCCAGTTTGCTGCAACACAACAGGGCAAGTGCTTTCCAACCCCAGAGCAGCAGGCCAGTGCACAACGGGAGTTACGGATGCAATTCCTGGGAGAGCGGCCCCAGGAGCAATGGGTGACTGAGTTGGACAGGCTGGTCCAGCAAGAAATAGAGCTGGACAATCGGTATCGGGCTCTGCAATGGCACGTGGAGGAGGAATATTTAGGGGAGACAACAGAATGCTCTCTGGAGGGATATGACTTTGGTGGCCCTGGATTGCTGTGGGAGAGCCTTTCAGATTGTTTTGTGTATGGCGATGAAGGGGAACCTACCCTGGAGGACCTGCGAGAATACAGAGAGGCTATGTTCAGTCTTGCAAGGGTCTCAGAGCTTAAACCTGATCTAGACTATTTGCTAAGGAAGGAACAGCATCTGGAAAGGGCATACAGGAAACTGCTAGAATGCGTTCAGCAGCATGCCAGAGAATCGGCAGTGGAAACTCCGGAGATTGCCGTCTCAAAAGCTGAAGTGCTGACAACAGGGCAGAGCTCTGCTAACCTCTGCCCAGCACTGCATGCGTCTTCCATGTTCCACGGACATGAGATTGTGAACTTCTATCCCCAGACACCAGTTGCAGACACAGGGGATTTGATGGACTTTTCTGCTGGGGAGGAACAGCCGGGTGAGCCCCCGGTGGGGGAGCTGGTGTTAAGGCCGGGCTTCACCATGCTCTACCCAACACGAACAGCAGTATCTGTGGAGTTACAAGGAACTTCCCCAGCTGAAGCGCTGGCCACCGGACAGAGGGTCCAAGACCTCTGCCCTACACCTTCGGCGGTTCCGGAGGCCCAGGGTAAGAAGGAGATGGTCCCTTCCCAGCAGCATATGGCACCCCAGAATGATGCCACCAATCCAGCAGAAGAGTTGGCAACAGAGCAGAGTGCTGCAAGCCTCTGCCCTCACCTAACAGAAGAGGGAGTTCCTGTGGTAGTAGAAGGGACTTCGGTCTTTACTGACACAACCCCAAAAATTGGTGCGGCACTAGGACAGGAGGATGTCAGCCATGCTTTGCAAGCACTGGGAGATTTTCACCTACCGAAAGTGGATGGGACTTCAGTCTCCACTTGTATACCCCAGGGATGCTGGGCGGTCGGCCCAGATCCCCAACAGCGTGACGGAGTGAGCCCAGCCACCCTGTCTTCTCTCCAGCGGCTGAAAAGACTCCAGGGAGAAGGGCAAGTCCAGGCCTCTCCCCAGCGGCGTGCATGTTCTCTGAGAGATGCAGAGGTTGGCTGGGTGAGTAGTTCTCTGTTTGGAACAATTTATTTGGGGTACTTTGTGGATACCGGCATTGGGGGACTGGAACTACTGACTAACTTCGGAGTCAACCCATCTGGGGTCTCCTCCTGTGTTAGTCTCCTGCCGAAAGGGGAGAAATGTGACAGACCTAGCCGGAAAAGAGGCTTTTGGAGGGGACTGAATGCCAGCCTCCTGCAAACCGATTATGGGCCCTGGCATTTGGGGGAACGGTGCTCTTTGTGAGCTGTATGCCTGGGGACCCTGGAGGTGGCATTACTTTAGATTCAGGTCCATGTCCCCCAAGACACACAGACTCTGGGGACTCTGGATATGCCATTGTGATGGGAGTCACTAATAGGGGCACAGGGTGAATGAGAACCCCACTATGATCTGTGCTAGTCAGAGACTCAATGCTGTATATGTGTGTATATATAAAGTGTGCTGTCTCATTGTGTTGTGTAATGTTTGCTGTGCTAGTTTTGGGTGGGGCTGTATTCCAATGTTCTATTGTGTTTGTCTGCCTTGGATCACAGGATGCGTATTGCATTGGAGGGAGGGGGGATTCTTCCAACAGCTCTCCCTGCTAACACTGTGTACTGATGAGACGTTAAACGCACCTGACCTGTGTGTCCATTGTCATTGGACAGTTTAACCCACCCTCTTTTCCAAGGGTGGGGGGGAAAGAGTCTCTGAGTTATTTTATGTGTTGTGTCTATGTGTTATAATAAATGAGTTGTTTCCTGCTTGGAACCGCTAACAACCAGAAAACAAGGCAATACTCGTTTGGTTGCTGAACATGGACTCTTTATTAGAACAAGAATACTAGTCTTATATACAGTTGAAGAGGAGGTTCCCCTCTCCTGCTCATATTACTCTAACAATACATCTGTAACCAGAAACATAAATAACATGAGCTAATTAACTAATCCCTTAAAACAGCCGATGTGACTCCTTTCCCTCCTGACCATTCATGTGAATGATCAGGATTTCACTACAGGTCAGACTTGTTGTCACCGAGCTTCACAGAGTAGATTATACATTATCATAGATATAAACACAGAACTCCTTCATCCAATAGCAGTGTTAATTAGCACAAACAACAATGGGTGAAAGACTCTTATGCCCCGTACACACGATCGGAAATTCCGCCAGCAAAAGTCAGCTTTTGGTCGGAAATTCCGACCGTGTGTATGCTCCATCGGACTTTTGCTGGCGGAATTTCCGCCAGCAAAAGATTGAGCGCAGGTTCTCTATTTTTCAGACGGAAAAAGTTCCTACTGGAAATTCCGAATGTCTGTAGCAATTCCGACACACCAAATTCCTACGCATACTCGGAAACAATTCGACTCATGCTCGGAAGCATTGAACTTCATTTTCTTGGCTCGTCGCAGTGTTGTATGTCACTGCATTCTTGACGGTCAAAAGTTCAGAGAACTTCTGTGACTGTGTGTATGCAAGGCAAGCTTGAGCAGAATACTGTCGGAAAAAACATCCAAGGTTTTTCTGACGGAAATTCCGATCATGTGTACAGGGCATTAGAAGCCACACTAGTAGACAACAGGAGACCCAGACCTTTCCAGATCTCATTAATCAGCATTCCTTTCACATACATCTGCTATGAGTCCCACACTGGCAGACACCATCATGGCCTCCCTAATAATGTCCTTTTGCATTACATATCAGAATATCTTCCTAAATGCTTGTAGCTCCCTCAAATGCCAGGGCCCATAGTCGGTAGGCAAGAGGCTAGTATTCAGTCCCCTCTAAAAGCCTCTGTCCCAGGTGAGTCTATCACATTTCTTCCCCATCAAAGGTCGACCAGCAAGGTCCCAGACCACCACCTGGTCTGGACATACGTTAGTCGGGCAGAGTGAACTCACATAGGTCTGTCCGCATGATCTCCGTTCTTGGCTACAAGGAATAGTTGACCTCAGTAGGTGTGGGGCAGAGTTAATCGACTATCTGTCTGGCTGTCAGCGCTTCAGCTGGGTGGTCTTTACCATTCCATGGCTTGGCCTATTGCCGGAAAGAGGGACCAACTACCCCAGTTCCCTGAAGCTGAGAAGAAACTGTAGGTGCTAGGCAGAGGCCAGCGGTACTCTGCCCTGTTGCCAGCGATTCAGGTGGGAGTAGAAGCTTCACTACATCCGCTTGTCGCTGGGGAGAGGGGCCGACTGCCCCAGCTCCCTGGAACTCCACAGTTGTTGCCGATGCTGGGCAGAGGTTGGTAACTCTCTACCCTATTGCCAGCACTTCTGCTGGGGACTCCACATCATCCATGTCGGCTAACCATTGGGGCAGGAGGCTGGATTGCTCCACTCCCAAACTGTGTAGCTGCCATTGGGGAGGTGCGCCGGCTGCTTCCTCTTCCCTCATCTGGCTGCTGGGACGACATGTCTCTGGTACTGTCTCCCAGGTGCTGCTGTTGGTGCTGGGCAGTGCTCCGTGATGTTCTGCCCTGATGCTAGCCCTTTTGCTGGAGGCTCACTCGGTTGTTCTTCCTCAGCAGAAAAGTCAATCAAATCACAAGTCTCTGGAATTGCTGAAAATCCAGGGCACGGGTTGGCTGCACTTGGGCCCAGTGCCAACACTTTGGCAGGTGACTCATAATCTATAACATCCTCTGGTGAACGGTCAATTAAATCCATATATTCTGTGGTCTGTGGCTGGAGAGATGATCCGACTGCTCCATCTCCGGTACCCTCATCCAGCTGCTGAACAGACGCATTCCTCCATCCAAGATCATCTCATGCAAAAACAGGATCATCAAAGGTCAGTCAGCACTTGCTGCATCCACAAGACCTCCGTGTCCATAGCTGAGGGGGCAGGTTGGCAAAACACACACTGATACTCTGCCATATTGCCGATTCTTCAGACAGGATTTCTAGAGTTGTCAGCTGGTATTTCCTGATAGTTCCAGGTAAAGGGAGCCCAGACCTGCTGCCAAGCAGAATCTAGCAGCTGTCTGTAGGCAATCTCCAGCTCCTATTCCTGATTGGCTAGAAAATCCAAATCTTCCAGTGCCCAGGGAACTTCTGCGACATTCAGCAACTATTCTCTGTATTCCGAGATTTCTTCCAAACGCCACTCCAAATCGCTCCCAAAGTCAGGATCCTGTGACAGCCTCTCTAATAACAGGCCCAGGCCCCCGTAGCCAAAGCCTTCTGTTGGGGTGTTGTTCGCTGTCCATGGGCACACTTGGGCTACATACCAGTGGAGGGCTCTGTAGCTTTCTTCCAACCGCATCTCCACCTGGACCAGCCTGGTTAACTCAGCTTTCCATTCCTTATGGGGTTGTTCCCCCAAAAACACCATTCGCACTTCGTACCGCAACCAGTACCTTTCCTGGAAGGAGGAGAGAATTTTTCCCTGGTGTCATTGTTCATAGGCTGGCACTTCCTTCCAGGGTTCCTAGCAGATAGAATCGAAACATCCCAGCAGGACCTGCTCTGATACTGGTCCTCTGTGCTGTATCTGCATCTCTCGCAACCTCCTTCCGAATTCCTCTTCCATGGTGGCTGGTATCTGTACCTCTCCTCTCCCGCTATCCAGACCTTGGATCCAGGTGGAGGTTTGGATGTCCCAGACTGCAGGAAGCATCCCACTGCTTGCCACCAATGTAACGAAACGTCCCACACTCCCTTTGATTGCTTTCGTCATACACCGCTTCCTCAAAGTCTGAAGATAGATATCAGATATTCCAACCGCTGATAACAACAAACAAGATAATACTTGTTTGGTTGCTCACTATGAACTCTTTATTAGAACAAGAATACAGTCTTATATACAGTTGAAGAGGAGGTTCCCCCCTCCTGCTCATATTACTCTAACAATACACCAGTAACCAGAAACATAAATTAACATGAGCTAATTAACTAATCCCTTAGGCTTAATGTACACAGGACATTTTTACAACCACTCCTGAACGATTTAACTTGACAGATAGTAACCCACGTTTAAAATGTCCGTTAGGCGCATTTACATGCAGCGTTTTGACGCTTTTGCTTTTAGAAGCGTTTGAAATAAAAAAAGGTTTTCCTTTTTCAAAATAGCCAAAAATGAAAAAACGCCTGTAAACGAAACGAGGCTAAACATGAGTTACAGCGTTTAGAAACGCTTGAAATGCCTCTAAACTCAGAGTCTGAACTCATTTTTTTGCTTTCCAAAAAAGGCCTCTAAACTCAACTGCCTAGAAACGACTATAAATGAACCTGTGTACATGTACTGATAAAATTACATAGAGGAGAGTTCAGGAGCAGTTGAAAAAAATGCCCAGCTGCTCCTAAACGTCCGTTTACCAGCAGCAGTGTACATGAGGCCTTAAAGCAGTCAATGTGACTCCGTGCCAACCTGGCCATTCAAGTGATTAATCAGGATTTCACTACAGGTTAGACTTGTTGTCACCGAGCTTCACACAGTAGATTATACATTATCATAAGTATAAACACAGAACTCCTTCATACTATAGCAGGGTTAATTAGCACAAACAACAATGGGTGAAAGACTCTTAGAAGCCACACTATTAGACAACAGGAGACCCAGGGTTTTCCAGATCTCATTAATCAGCATTCCTTCACATACATCTGCTATTTGAGTCCCACACTGGCGGAGACCATCATGGCCTCCCTAATACTGTCCATTATTGTGTATTAATATATTATATATATTACTGTGCATTACATAACAGAATATCTTCCTAAATGCTTGTAGCTCCCTCAAATGCCAGGGCCCATAGTCGGTAGGCTAGCATTCAGTCCCCTCCAAAAGCCTCTGTACCGGGTGAGTCTATCACAAGGAGTTCCTGGGAGGAAGAGAGAAGAAGCTCCCAGAACTCACTGTGGACTGATTGGGGATATTGCCATCTTCCAGCAAGTCCTCCGATCTGCACCATGGTACCAGCATGCTACATTCAGATTGTAAAGGTGAACTATAGACAAAGAGTATTCAGAAGAAAGGCACAAAGATCCATACAAGAATGCCATGATGGGGAACCAGCAGCCCCCCACATCCACAACGCACTTACGTTTTGTTTTTTGAGTCTGTCATTTCCACTGTCAGTTACATGAACTTCAATGGACTGGCGGCCCATCTACCTACCTAACTATTCTAATCTGTGCTTTCAACATTTTGTTGAAGTGGAAATAAAACAACATGAGAAAATGTAGACTTTTCAAGATACTCTTCTTTAAGATCTAGGAATTTCACAGGTGGGATATGCTTGATTTGTGTCCACAAGCCTCGAGGTATGGCGCAGAGCTCTGAATATTATTATTTATTTTATCATGGAATGTTGGAAAACAACACAAACACAGGCAATCTCTGGTAAGATTATGACCTGTCTATGGAGGTGCTCCACTGCGAGAGATCCTGAGATATTTCTGGTGGGATGATGACCTGTCTATGGAGGTGCTCCACGAAGAGAGGTTCTGAGGTATCCCTGATAAGATGATGACTGGTCTATGGAGGTATTCGACAAAGAAAGGTTTTGAGATATCTCTGGTAAGATGATGGCCTGCCTATGGCAGTGCTCCACTGTGAGAGGTCCTGACATATCTCTGGTAAGGTGATGACCTGTCTATGGATGTGCTCCACTGCGAAAGGTCCTGCGGTATCTCTGGTAAGATAATGACTTGTCTATGGAGGTGCCACACTGCGGGAGGTTCTGAGGTATCTCTGGTAAGATGACCACCTGTCTATAGAGGTGCTCCACTATGAGAGGTTCTGAGGTATCTCCAGTAGGATCATAATCTGTCTATAGAGGTGCTCCACTATGAACAGTTCTGAGGTATCTCTGGTAAGATGATAACCTGCCTATGACGGTGCTCTGGTAAGATGATGACCGGTCTATAGAGGTGCTCTACTATGAGAGGTTCTGAGGTATCTCGGGTAAGATGATGACCTGTCTACAGAGATGCTCCACTGCGGGAGGTCCTGAGGTACATTAATCTGTAATCATCTTTGTCAGTTTGGACTAACAATGCTCGCAGGATCCTCTATTTTTAGTTATTAAATATTATAAAATAATGTTTGGTAGAGATCTGCACAGAGTCGGGGAGTTTTAGAGATAAATATAAATTAAATAAACTTTATACACAATGGGATGGCAGTTCCTGGAATTTGTTAAGGCAGAGTACTGTATATGCTATTCAAGATGAGTGCTGATCTATCATAAACCGCAGAAATAAAAGATCTCACACAGGTTCTGTGGGCTGCCGAGTCCCAAATATTACAAAATAGTATATTTGATTATTATAGATATTTAGACATAAATTAACATCCAATTTCATTATAATACAGAATATCTAGATCCACAAACATTTATATACTGCACCTTACCAGTCCTTAGATGTGATGGCTGCATTGGTTTTCAGTTTTTAGTCTAAGGACATAACCTACAGAAAATGACTTGTTTTAATATAGCAGAATATTTATTCAGCAATCCATCACGTAATGGAGATGAAGAAAGGTGGACATGTTAGAAGTCCAGCCTGGGTGACAACCAGGAGTCCCTCCACAGAGAAAAGATTGCAGACACAATGGGACAGGAAGTGTGTTAAACATGGGACCCCCGGGTGAAAATTAAGGCAAAACACGGCTAAAAAAAGAAAGCCAATGCAGCCACCACATTTAAGGACAGGTAAGTTGCAATATTTGACATTTTTTGTTTTGATTGAAAAATCCAGGGAAACATAAAAACGAACATATATCTGTTCTCAACAATGGCGGTTTGATGTAAGAAGTTTCTGATGCGAAGCGTCTGACTGAGAACCAGTGAGAATGGTGGTTTGCCAGGATCTCATCCTCTACGCAAGGGATCCCAAACTTTCTAAACAAATGGCCAGTTCACTGACCTAAGGTGGCCAGTGAGAGTGGGAAATGCCCCATCATCAGTGGTCAGTAAAAGTCAACAAAGCCCAAGCTCAATGGGAGCAAATACAGCCCAGGGCTGATGGTTGGTGGAAGTAAAAGAATGAACTAGCACCTCTGGTCAATGAGGAGAAATAGTGTTCCATTGTTGGTCGGGAGGAATTGTGCCCCAATAATGGTGTCAGTGGGAGAAATCGTGCCCCAGGGGCCAGCAAAGAGTTGCAGTTTGGGGACCACTGCCATTCACTAAATCACCCAATAAAAACCAAATCCCAAACTGGACACTTACCCTGCCTGCACCTCAACACTTCCCCCAACAAGTGAACGGGAATATGTGGTCTATATAGGTCATTGATGTATGTAATGGTTTGCATGGAGTTTTTCTTTTGGTGTTACAATGTAATGATTAGGAATTACAGAGTTCAGTCCAGCAGAGAAAAGGTCTCCTATAAGTTATGGGGGGATGAGGCCGAGAACTGCGCCCGGATCTTCTCATAGCGCTGTAACTCCTGCTGGGACACGGATGGTTGAAGACGACCAGCGGCCTGTAGCAAATGTTCCATGCGTAAAACCAGCTCTGTAGAATGTTCCTTGGCACCTACAAGATGAGAAGAGAAAGTAACATAACACCCACTTCTGTCACCTGATCCTGAGGGTCAAAGACAGCATGAGAAAATATCTGATTCTAGAGAGATCACAACCGGCATTGCAGTCTTTAGAAATCATCATCAGATAACCCAGAGAAGTTCATTTTATCCTTCCATTCTGATATAATGCACAAAAAGACTGCAGTCCCCACAATGTACTCCTCATCTGACCTCCCCCATTCATTGTGACCTCTTCTGTGACCTCCTTCCACTTTGACCTCACCATGACCCGTCCTTTCATCTTTCCTTTGACCCTCATTCCCAATGACCTCCTCATCTGATATCTCCCATTCCATCTCCACCTCATCATCCTCATTTACCGTGGCTTCACCCCCTCATCGTCCTCATCCACCAGGGCCTCTCACCCTTATTTTTCTCTCCCATTCACTGTGACCTCCATCCACTTTGACCTCACCAAGACTAGTCCTTTCAATGTTCATTTGACCTCTCCCATTCCATTGTGCCCTTTACAATAACCTCTGTGACGGGAGTCACTTTGGGTGGAGGCCCCTCTCATTCACTGTGACCACTTCAGGAGCTCTTTCATCTCCACCATATCTTCCTCATCCACCACGGGGACTCCACCTCATCTTCCTCATCCACCACGGGAACTCCACCTCATCTTCCTTATCCACCACGGGGACTCCACCTCATCTTCCTCATCCACCACGGGGACTCCACCTCATCTTCCTCATCCACCACGGGGACTCCACCTCATCTTCCTCATCCACCACGGGGACTCCACCTCATCTTCCTCATCCACCACGGGGACTCCACCTCATCTTCCTCATCCACCACGGGGACTCCACCTCATCTTCCTCATCCACCACGGGGACTCCACCTCATCTTCCTCATCCACCACGGGGACTCCACCTCATCTTCCTCATCCACCACGGGGACTCCACCTCATCTTCCTCATCCACCACTGGGACTCCACCTCATCTTCCTCATCCACCACGGGGACTCCACCTCATCTTCCTCATCCACCATGGCGTCTCCCCCTCATCTTCATCTACCATGGCGTCTCGCCCTTATCCACCATGGAGTCTCCCCCTCATCTTCCAAGGCATCACCCCTCATCTACCATGGCTTCTCCTCCTCATCTTTCTCATCTACCATGGTGTCTCCCCCTCATCAACTGCATTGTCTCCACCTCATCTTCCTCATCCACCGTGGCCTCTCTACCTAATATTCCTCATGCACCATTTTTTTTATTTTTTATAGAATGCCCTTTTTAAGCCAAAATAAAAAGATGTTAAATCAATGGCCCATTACATGGTAACATTAAAGTGGTTGTAAACTCACAACCCCCCCCCCCCCAAAAAAAATGGCATATCAGCTGAAGAAACAAGCACGAACGAGCCGTTGCTTCAGTGCGCATGTGCCGATGACGTTCGGCACATGCTAATACAGGGGATATCTCCTAAACTGTGCAGTTTAGGAGATATCCCAGGGTAGCTACAGGTAAGTCTTATTATAGGCCTCATTATAGGCTTACATGTAGTGAAAAGTGGTTTGTAAGAGTCTACAACCATTTTATTTTTTTATTGCAATAGTCCCTCTGAATCTCATTCTGGATCTGCCCCAGATTGTGACTGGACAGGGAAAGGAGAAGCAGCACATTGATTAGATGATTTCTCTGTCACTCTTTCCTCTGCTCCTATCAGCACATGAACTGATTAGAACCTATTGCGGCTTCTTCCTCTCACACTCCACCCCCGCTGGACAAGGACTGCAAAATGAAGCTACCAAGTTCAACATCAATTGTATAAAAAAAAACACATTAATGATGTATTAGTGATTACAGAGCTGAATTATTTGTGTCTATAGTATCTGCCCGAAGTTCAGCTTTAAAGCGTTAGTAGATTCTTGAAAAAAAAAAAAAAAAGATTTCCTCCTGCAAGGCATTATCATAATGTGTGGGGTGAACCGCATACTAGCACATTATAGAAGACTTACCTTGAAACCAAGCCCTTCATCGGCGCGCTGTCACCACTGCAGAGGCTTCTATCTTCACCTGGTCTTCCTTTCTGGATTTGCAGGCTGCGGCCGCTTGAATGACTGAGACGCGATGAAGTCACTCGCATGCGGGAGACTCGGCCATGGCACACAGCTCTGAAGAACCGGCAAGGGTGTGCCGTTCCTTCAGAGCGCATGGGCTGGTGACATCACCGGCTGCTGCTTACTGGAATATCTCCTACAAGTTTAGGAGATATTCATTCTATCTACCTTTATTATAAGCCTACCCGTAGGTAATGATCAAAATGTGGAGATTGCTACCACTCTAAATACCTACACATGGGGACAGCAGTAAGAAAACACTAAAGCTTATCCATGAGCCATCTCACTGGTGTTCACTGCATTGGCCTCCACTCACCTTCCTGAAGGCGTTGAACCTTCTCTTTTATGGCCGCCATCATGGCATCTGCACAAAGAGCGTAGAGGTCTGCTCCAGTCAGGGCAGGTGGACAGTATTCTATTACAAGAGACAACTCCACTGCTGGGTCCAGGCAGAACCTACAAGACAGGAAGAGGAGATGAGATCACCAAACCCAGGGACAACCATCACTCATCAAGGTGATAATATAAAACTGACCATTAGAGGATTATGGGGCCCCAACAGGATTCCACATTTCATCAAATGGCTCTAGAAGGGAAGCCGTCAACATTCAAAACATTGTTATTACAATCCTCTAACTTGCGTCTCCTCAGATTCTTGGGCAGCTTGGACCTGGGGCTCCACTATCAGAGATGAAACGCGTTACCTTCGAGTCGTCAGCTCTAGAATTGCTGTGTGTTGGGATCACTCTTCTCCAGAAAAGGCTCATCACTGCTTCATCTCCGACAGCTTTCAGTTTTCTATGGAGACTCGACCCCCCTGAATGAGACAGGAGTCCTCCTGTCCAATGACAATGCCTCTACCGCCAATAAGGGACATCTCATGGGAAGGGGGATTGGCAGGAAGATGGGGAGAGGTTGGGGTTTAAGTCTAAGTGGATGAAGTCATGACTAAATGAGATGAGAAGCCGTCTCTGAAGGAGGAACCTCACACTGCCAGCTCTGGTCACACGGCCATTTGCAGACAATAAACCAATTCTAAACAGTGTTCAATCCCACGTCCACCGCCATCTATACCTAAAAGTGGTGGAGGTATGCCGCCATTACCCATTTCATCTTCTCTGCCATGGTGAGCCTGAGATCCTCCTTTCCGATTCAGAGAGCAGGACAGGTTCTCTTTATACCCGGATATCGCTGATATGAAGACATAATAACGGGAACTCACTTGTGTGTTATGGCTTCCAGGACCCTCAGCTGGGACTCCCGATTATCATTAATGCCGACATAAACCAATTTATCAAACCTGGAAGAGAAGACACCAAATCATGAACGTGTCAGATTCCCAGAATGCTCTGCAGAAGAAAAATGTTTAATAGACGATGACCTATGTACTGCGCTGTGAACGGGCGCATTATAATCTGCCATTTATTAGACAATGTTGGTCCTCCATTGAGGGATACGGGGTCTCTGAACGGATCTTCATATAAATCTGAAGCCAAACCCTTCCATTGTATTTTGGTGGAGCAGAGGAAGGCTGAATCGGCTGTTTTACCATCTGTATCTCATTGGGGAGATTTCCCTTCACTTCCTGTCCTGTACACTGCACAGGAAGTGGGAGGAGATATTTCCAATGTTAGGGAGATCTCCTAAGTTGTCACAGAAAGAGGTGTTCCCATTGGAAGATTTCCCCTCTGTTCTGGGTCTAGTGGCAACCCGAAATCAAGGTCTTACCCTCACTTTCATTACCGGAGACATTGGTGATCCGGACAATTATAGGAGACTGAATCCCCCTACTGGGACACAGACTGCAAAATAAAGAGCTGACAGTGGTTCTAACCCCCCCCCCCCCCAATCTAGAGGAAATGGTTTTCCCTTAGCTATAGGAGGACTCGGAGTGTCTTGTGGTGCGGACGTTTGCCGTATCGCCGGGATCGGTAACGTTTCATTACCATCACTGACACAACCCTGGATGGGTTTAAAGTTGTCTATTGGAATTCCATCAGAGAGACACATGGGGTGGAGGAATGATGTTACCTCCTCATTAGAAGAATCTCTTTATAGGTGACAGTCTGAACCTAGGTGGGCCTGTTCCTTGTCATGGGATGAACATGGATAGCTCAGGACCCCCCCCCCCTTTCTACCAGCATGCCTCAGTCCAGAACCATGGGGTGGAGGAATGGTGTCACCTCCTCATTAGAAGAATCTCTTTATAGGTGACAGTCTGAACCTAGGTGGGCCTGTTCCTTGTCATGGGATGAACATGGATAGCTCAGGACCAAGCCCCCCCCCCTTTTCTACCAGCATGCCTCAGTCCAGAACCATGGGGTGGAGGAATGGTGTTACCTCCTCATTAGAAGAATCTCTTTATAGGTGACAGTCTGAACCTAGGTGGGCCTGTTCCTTGTCATGGGATGAACATGGATAGCTCAGGACCAAGCCCCCCCCCCCTTTTCTACCAGCATGCCTCAGTCCAGAACCATGGGGTGGAGGAATGGTGTCACCTCCTCATTAGAAGAATCTCTTTATAGGTGACAGTCTGAACCTAGGTGGGCCTGTTCCTTGTCATGGGATGAACATGGATAGCTCAGGACCCCCCCCTTTCTACCAGCATGCCTCAGTCCAGAACCATGGGGTGGTGGGACCGGCAAACTCCACCGACTTGTAGGAGTCTTACCAGGTTGGTGGGTCCCTGAGAGGCTGAGTTGGGTCAGTCCAGGCACCTGGCAGATCCAGACTTTATTGTCGGGATGAGGCGGTGCCTGGACTGATTCCTATGACGTCAGCAGAAAGCGGACTTCAGATCGCTCTCTGCTGAAAACGAATTGTACTCCAGCGATCGATCGGAGAAGCCCAGCCAAACGAGCTTTCCCCGGACTTCTCTTCCTTTTTGAGTTACTTGGCCCAATATATCATTTACTCTCACCAATAGAGGGCGCTCTAAGGTCCTTTCAGCATCTCTTCTATATTCATATGGAACGATTTCTATTTATCTTTATTTTATATATAGAGAGTCTTTTATTACTATATTATTGTTGCTGCCCTCGAGTCATAATGTATAGGAGACGTATATATTCTTTAAAGATTGTGAATGTAACATGAGAGGCAAAGTTTCTTTATGTAAAACGCATGTCAATTTTTATTATTTTACAATATGTATATTTATACGACTATTTTTGTTTTCAGCAGCTGCTACATAGCAACGCCATCCAGACTGCATCTATCTGTATATTATATATGAGAGGTAACATTGATCCCGTGTCCTGTGAGGTTCTTTTTGTGTTTTTGTATGTCAGACCTCTAGCGCTGGACTACTCTAAAATGGCGCCGTTGTTCCGCCAGAATCAGCGACCCATCAGATTAGATAACGGGAGTCACGTTCTGTCACTACACCGCAACGGCCATCTTGCTACACCCCCGCAGTAAGCCTGTGTTTCGTCAGATTTTGTAATGGAAGTGACGTTCCATTGCGACCATCTTGCTACACCCCGCACTCCTCCACAGTAAGGATACAATCAGAAGGCGGCAAGCGGCCATCTTGCTACACCCACCCAAGTCTGGCATTTCATACTTATTTTTACCAGTAAGCTGAGCTTATATAGTGAAATACAGGATTTAGAAATCCATCGGACTGTTCTGATGTTGAATTAAAAAATCAGCGGTCTTCTTTCAGATCAGCAAATCTGTGAAATCAGCACGCTTGCCGCTGCTTTTAAAATTCAACATCAAAATAGTCAGATGGATTTCTAAATCCTGTATGTCCGCTGTCGCCTTCTGAATGAAGGCTTACTGCAGATGAGTGCGAGGTGTACCAAGATGGCCGCTGTGGTGTAGTGATGGAACATCACTTCTGTTACCTAATCTGACGGGTCGCTGATTCTGACAGAACAGCAGGAGATAAACAGGAAGTGACGTAGTACAAACTGGAAGTAGCGTCTGGAACGCAAGCCGGAGCCGCACTTCTGGCCTGTACATCGGTGTGCGTTTCAGACTTTCATCTAATGCCGGGAACGTCTCCAGCAAGGCGGTCCACGGCACAATAGACAAGTGAACTCAGAATAGATACTGTACAGCCACCCTTTAGAGCACATTAAGCATCACTGAGACTCCATATAGGGAAGCAGCATGTGTATAAAAGAAGCATGGCTCTATATGAAAGTAGGAATCCCTCCCCCTTTTCTACTATGGGAGGAGTCTTTGGCTCTCATGTGGGAGGGTGAAAGCATTGAAAAGGCTGGATGATCATTTGTTGTTTGGCTCTGATGAAGAAAATCTCCTTTGAAACGCGTCAGCCGGCAGGGACCCTGGTGAGGTCCTCCTTGGAAGAGAGGCTTTGGTAAAGCCGGCAGTCTGTAGCCACTTGTTGAGTGGCCTGTTGAGCGCGTTTATGACCTTCACTTGTGAGCGGTTCTATTTTATCTTCAATAAATTCCCGATAAGGCCAGTGCGCCCCCTGGGCGTTTATCTATCTTCTGGAGAGAGACTAGGAAAATGGAACGGCCTTGAGGGAAGCAACCATCAGGCCTGAGAGGACCGCCATGCAGAAATGGCGAGTCAGACGACTACCGGACCGAAGAGCTGACATCAAAACTCATCTCTTCAGGAAAGCCGATCACATCTCCAACTCATCTCCTACCACTTCCATCAGCTCATCCCCCACAGCTACAACCTTTTGCACCACCTGCCCCACCCTATTAGATTGTAAGCTCTTCTGAACAGGGCCCTCCTAATCCTCTTGTATTTTATTGTATTATAACTGGATTGTCTCCTTTTATATTGTAAAGTGCTGAGTAAACTGTTGGAGCCATATAAATCCTGTATTATATTAATAGTCTGAGACCAGCGGGTCTCAGGTTTCTTCTCTGGCCTGAGCTGAGCATGGAACTAGGTCCTCTAAAGGACGAGTCTGTCTACTGGGATGGTAAACACCGCGCTGACCCGAAAACACAGCTGAATCCCCCGAGGGGCTGGACCACTTCTGCACAAAATCCTCACTAAATGAATACAAGGCACCAGAATGGACCGAGGACTAGAAAACGGCCCCCGGAATGGACCGAGGACTGGAAATGGCCCCCGGAATGGACCGAGGACTGGAAACGGCCCCGGAATGGACCGAGGACTAGAAACGGCCCCGGAATGGACCGAGGACTAGAAACGGCCCCGGAATGGACCGAGGACTAGAAACGGCCCCGGAATGGACCGAGGACTAGAAACGGCCCCGGAATGGACCGAGGACTAGAAACGGCCCCGGAATGGACCGAGGACTGGAAACGGCCCCGGAATGGACCGAGGACTGGAAACGGCCCCGGAATGGACCGAGGACTGGAAACGGCCCCGGAATGGACCGAGGACTGGAAACGGCCCTGGAATGGACCGAGGACTAGAAACGGCCCTGGAATGGACCGAGGACTAGAAACGGCCCCGGAATGGACCGAGGACTGGAAACGGCCCCGGAATGGACCGAGGACTAGAAACGGCCCCGGAATGGACCGAGGACTAGAAACGGCCCCGGAATGGACCGAGGACTGGAAACGGCCCCGGAATGGCCCGAGGACTGGAAACGGCCCCAGGAATGGACCGAGAACTAGAAAGAGCCCCCCGGAACGGACCGAGGACTGGAAACGGCCCCCGGAATAGACCGAGGACTGGAAACAGCCCCCAGAATTGACCGAGGACTGGAAACGGCCCCGGAATGGACCGAGGACTAGAAACGGCCCCGGAATGGACCGAGGACTAGAAACGGCCCTGGAATGGACCGAGGACTGGAAATGGCCCCCGGGAATGGACCGAGGACTAGAAACGGCCCCGAAATGGACGAGGACTAGAAACGGCCCTGGAAAGGACCGAGGACTGGAAACGGCCCTGGAAAGGACCGAGGACTGGAAACGGCCCCGGACTGGACCGAGGACTGGAAATGGCCCCAGGAATGGACCGAGGACTGGAAACAGCCCCCAGAATTGACCGAGGACTAGAAACGGCCCCGGAATGGACCGAGGACTAGAAACGGCCCCGGAATGGACCGAGGACTAGAAACGGCCCTGGAATGGACCGAGGACTGGAAATGGCCCCCGGGAATGGACCGAGGACTAGAAACGGCCCCGAAATGGACGAGGACTAGAAACGGCCCTGGAAAGGACCGAGGACTGGAAACGGCCCTGGAAAGGACCGAGGACTGGAAACGGCCCCGGACTGGACCGAGGACTGGAAATGGCCCCAGGAATGGACCGAGGACTGGAAATGGCCCCCCCGGAATGGACCGAGGACTAGAAACGGCCCCGGAATGGACCGAGGACTGGAAACGGCCCCGGAATGGACCGAGGACTGGAAACAGCCCCGGAATGGACCGATGACTGGAAACGGCCCCGGAATGGACCGAGGACTGGAAACAGCCCCGGAATGGACCGATGACTGGAAACGGCCCCGGAATGGACCGAGGACTGGAAACGGCCCCCGGAATGGACCGAGGACTGGAAACGGCCCCCGGAATGGACCGAGGACTAGAAACGGCCCCGGAATGGACTGAGGACTGGAAATGGCCCCCCGGAATGGACCGAGGACTAGAAACGGCCCCAGAATTGGACCGAGGACTGGAAACGGCCCCGGAATGGACCGAGGACTAGAAACGGCCCTGGAATGGACCGAGGACTGGAAATGGCCCCCCGGAATGGACCGAGGACTAAAAACGGCCCCGGAATTGGACCGAGGACTGGAAACGGCCCCGGAATGGACCGAGGACTGGAAACGGCCCCGGAATGGACCGAGGACTGGAAACGGCCCCGGAATGGACCGAGGACTGGAAACGGCCCCGGAATGGACCGAGGAAAGGAAACGGCCCCGGAATAGACCGAGGACTGGAAACGGCCCCCGGAATGGACCGAGGACTGGAAACGGCCCCCGGAATGGACCGAGGACTGGAAACGGCCCCCGGAATGGACCGAGGACTAGAACGAGCCCCCCGGAATGGACCGAGGACTAGAATGAGCCCCCAGGAATGGCCCGAGGACTGGAAACGGCCCCCGGAATGGACTGAGGACTAGAAAGAGCCCCCCGGAACGGACCGAGGACTGGAAACGGCCCCCGGAATAGACCGAGGACTGGAAACGGCCCCCGGAATGGACCGAGGACTAGAAAGAGCCCCCCAGAACGGACAGAGGACTGGAAACGGCCCCCAGAATTGACCAAGGACTGGAAACGGCCCCCAGAATTGACCGAGGACTGGAAACGGCCCCCGGAATGGATCGAGGACTGGAAACGGCCCCTGGAATGGACCAAGGACTGGAAACGGCCCCCGGAATGGACCGAGGACTGGAAACGGCCCCCGGAATGGACCGAGGACTGGAAACGGCACCCGGAATGGACCGAGGACTGGAAACGGCACCCGGAATGGACCAAGGACTGGAAATGGCCCCCGGAATGGACTGAGGACTGTAAACGGCCCCGGCAGGAGACACCGGTTAATTCTTAAGTTTCAGTGCGGTGCGCAGTGCATTGTCTCCTTTCATCAGGGAGTCTAAGGCCAGATAAAGAACCCTAACCCTATATATCCCCTCCTCCCAGCTTCTAAAATCCATCCCCAGTTCATTTATCTCACCCCCATCTTATTTATCACATCCCCACTATATATTCATTACTCCCTCAGGAGATATACAGCAGATATTCTGACATGCAGTGGGGCAAAAAAGTATTTAGTCACCACCAATTTTGGAAGTTCTCCCACTTAAAAAGATGAGAGGCCTGTAATTGTCATCATAGGTAGACCTCAACTATGAGAGACAAAATGTGGAAACAAATCCAATCACATTGTCTGATTTTTGAAAGAATTTATTTGCAAATTATGGTGGAAAATAAGTATTTGGTCTCCTACAAACAAGCGAGATTTCTGGCTCTCACAGACCTGTATCTTCTTCTATAAGAGGCTCCTCTGTCCTCCTCTCATTACCTGTATTAATGGCACCTGTTTGAACTTGTTTTCAGTTTAACCACTAGCCTACCGCCCACCGTCATATGACGGCCGGACGGTAAGCCTATTGTTCTGAGTGGACGTCATATGACGTCCTCGCCCTCCCGAGCCACTAGGGGGCGCGCGCTGCGTCACTCGGGACCCGGTGCGCGTGCCCGGCGGCCGCGATGTCCGCCGGGCACCCGCGATTGCCGGGTAACAGAGCAGGAGCGTGGATCTGTGCATGTAAACACAGATCCATGTCCTGTCAGAGAGGAGAGGAGACCGATGGCGTGTCCCTTGTACATAGGGACAGCGATCGGTCACCTCCCCCAGTCAGTCCCCTCCCCCCACAGTTAGAATCACCTCCTTAGGTCATACATTAACCCCTCGAGCGCCCCCTAGTGTTAACCCCTTCCCTGCCAGTCACATTTACACAGTAATCAATGCAATTTTATAGCACTAATCGCTGTATAAATGTGAATGGTCCCAAAAATGTGTCAAAAGTGTCCGATGTGTCCGCCGCAATATCGTAGTCACAATAAAAATTGCAGATCGCCGCCATTACTAGTAAAAAATAAATAAATAATAAAAATGCTATAAATCTATCCCGTATTTTGTAGATGCTATAACTTTTGCGCAAACCAATCAATATACGCTTATCGCAATTTTTTTTTACCAAAAATATGTAGAAGAATACGTATCGGCCTAAACTGAGGAAAAAATTTGTTAAAAAAAAAAAAAAAAAATGGATATTTATTATAGCAAAAAGTAAAAAATATTGTGTTTTTTCAAAATTGTCCCTCTTCTTTTGTTTATAGCGCAATAAATAAAAACCGCAGAGGTGATCAAATACCACCAAAAGAAAGCTCTATTTGTGGGGAAAAAAATGCAAAAAATTTAATTAAGGTGCAGTGTAACATGACCGTGCAATTGTCATTCAAAGTGCGACAGCGCTGAAAACTGAAAAATGGCTTGGGCAGGAAGGGGGTGTAAGTGCCCTGTATTGAGGTGGTTAAAAGACACCTGTCCACAACCTCAAACAGTCACACTCCAAACTCCACTATGGTGAAGACCAAAGAGCTGTCGAAGGACACCAGAAACAAAATTGTAGACCTTCACCAGGCTGGGAAGACGGAATCTGCAATAGGCAAGCAGCTTTGTGTGAAGAAATCAACCGTGGGAGCAATAATTAGAAAATAGAAGACATACAAGACCACTGATAATCTCCCTCGATCTGGGGCTCCACGCAAGATCTCACCCTGTGGGGTCAAAATGATCACAAGAACGGTGAGCAAAAATCCCAGAACCACACAGGGGGCCTAGTGAATGACCTGCAGAGAGCTGGGACCAACGTAACAAAGGCTACCATCAGTAACACACTACGCCGCCAGGGACTCAGATCCTGCAGTGCCAGACGTGTCCCCCTGCTTAAGCCAGTACATGTCCGGGCCCATCTGAGGTTTGCTAGAGAGCATTTGGATGATCCAGAAGAGGATTGGGAGAATGTCATATGGTCAGATGAAACCAAAGAAGAACTGTTTGGTAGAAACACAACTCATCGTGTTTGGAGGAGAGAGAATGCTGAGTTGCAACCAAAGAACACCATACCTACTGTGAAGCATGGGGGTGGCAACATCATGCTTTGGGGCTGTTTCTCTGCAAAGGGAAGAGGACGACTGATCCGTGTACATGAAAGAATGAATGGGGCCATGTATCGTGAGATTTTGAGTGAAAACCTCCTCCCATCAGCAAGGGCAATGAAGATGAAACGTGGCTGGGTCTTTCAGCATGACAATGATCCCAAACACACCACCCAGGCAATGAAGGAGTGGCTTCATAAGAAGCATTTCAAGGTCCTGGAGTGGCCTAGCCAGTCTCCAGCTCTCAACCCCATAGAAAACCTTTGGAGGGAGTTGAAAGTCCGTGTTTCCCAGCGACAGCCTCAAAACATCACTGCTCTAGAGGAGATCTGCATGGAGGAATGGGCCAACATACCAGCAACAGTGTGTGACAACCTTGTGAAGACTTACAGAAAACGTTTGACCTCTGTCATTGCCAACAAATGAGATATAACAAAGTATTGAGATGAACTTTTCATATTCACCAAATACTTATTTTCCACCATAATTTGCAAACAAATTCTTTAAAAAATCAGACAATGTGATTGGATTTGTTTCCACATTTTGTCTCTCATAGTTGAGGTCTACCTATGATGACAATTACAGGCCTCTCTCGTCTTTCTAAGTGGGAGAACTTACACAATTGGTGGTGACTAAATACTTTTTTGCCCCACTGTAATGTATCCCGTATATCACAACTGGCAATAATAGAATATATTGGGATCCCAGCTTATAGACAAGGACTGAACTACAATATAAAATGGTGAGAGGTAACAGCTCCACCCACAGAGGCGGTCTTATTGGTTGTGTGCAGAGTCAGCATATTTTCTCCGATCTTCTCGAAGACTCCAATCTGAGGGCTCTGTACTATGAAAGATTAAAATCCGATTGGTTGGAACCGACACGAGTGTTTGTACGCATTCTCCTAATTCTGCCCGGGATCTGCAAGAACATTGAGAGACGATCGCTCACCTCCCCGGTCGTAGCAGAGCAGAGTCCAAGAGATCTGGCCGATTTGTGGCTCCAATCACAAAGACATCATTTGAGGAGTGCAATCCGTCCATCTCCGCCAGCAGCTGGGACACCACCCTGCAAGAGAACAAAAATAAATCAGAGGGCCTAGGATCATTAAGCATCTCCGTGTGAGGGAGAAGGGGTTGATGTGGGGGTAGGGGTCCAATCGGGGTAATGTTATGTACCGATCAAAGCCACCCTTAAACCCATTCACCCCTAAAGGGTTCTAACTGTGAATGGGTGGGGGCCATGTGAAGTAATGTGTGTGGTTTTAAACCTATTCGGTACCCATATGATTGAGAGGCAGCTCCGTAATAATAATATGTTGTTTAGGAGTGGGGGGAGTAAGGAGACCAGAAACCGTTAGGGTGTGTGCTCCTGCCGGAACAGTGAAGGAGTTATGTTGGTATCAGGTTGAGAGGGTGTGGAGATCGCCTAAGTATGATCGGTAAGGATTAATTGGGTAAGAGGAAGGGTATGGACGGAGGGAGGGCACGATCAGCCAGACACTATGACGTTTCTGTGACAGATCAGTATCGATCATGGCGGAGAGGTTGGGTCACCGGGCGGAATGATCTGCGTCGAGGAAACTCTAAAGTGTAACCAGCAAGCCCATGTTATATTAAATTTTGTGGGATTGTCTTTTGCTTGGTAAATGAGTTTTTCCATCTCGGCCGTTCTATCGACTCTTTTGAACCATTCAGCCACTGTGGGTGGTGTGGAACTCCTCCAGTGAACTGGGACACAGAGGTTGGCTGCATTGATAAGGTGTAGGGTAAGGGATTTTTTGTAGGAGGAGAGGGGCATGGAGGTGTGATGGAGCATGTATTGGGCCGGAGTGAAGTCTGGGGTGTAAGAGGTAATTTGGGTGATAAGGCGGTGAATTTCCGTCCAGTACGGTATGATAAGAGGACATTCCCACCAGATATGAATGAGGGTGCCAAGCGCCGCATTGCAACGCCAGCATGTCGGGGGGGCGGAGGGGTGCATTTTGTGGATCTTATCAGGTGTCCTGTACCAGTTGGTGAATATTTTGTATCTGTTTTCCTGGGTGGATACATTAATGGAGCCCTTATGAATATGGTTGTGTATACGTTCCCATTCAGTGGAGGTTAAGTCTATAGACAGTTCTGATTCCCAACGACGGACAAGCTTATCATCTTTAATTTTGCAATTTGAAAATAAGAATGTGTAAACAGTAGAGATCACATGACGTTGGGGTTCTGAACTATCACATAGCAATTCAAAGGGTGTACGATCTCGGTACCACAGTGAGATGGATTTGGCGTCAGTAAAAAAGTGTCTTAATTGTAGGTACTTGTAAAAGGGGATGTTGTATTCCGTGAGTTTGGCTGCCATGGCTTGGTGGGGGAGGAGTTCACCATTTTGGAAGAAGTGGTGTGCCCTGATGGGGGCTGTGCATGATTCCCTGTGCAGATCTCTTAAGGCAAGGCCTGGCAGGAAGTCAGGATTACGGACCAAAGGGGTCATAGGGCCTGGGTGCGGTGTGTAATCCAGTGCTTTGCCGGCTAATTTAAGGTGGGACAATGTGGCTCCAATAAAGGGATGTGTCACCAAATCTCTAGGAATGGAGTTGTGATTGATCCAGGGTAGATGTGACAGCGGGGTTTTAGTGAAAGAGTCTTCAAGTGTAATCCAGGCTTTATTGGAACGATGCAGATGCCAATCTACAATCCTAGTTAAATGACATGCCCAGTGGTATTTTTGAATGTCGGGGAGGCCAAGGCCCCCTAATAGCTTGGGGAGTACTAGCCTATCCCAGCTTAGTCGGGGGGTCTTGGACGCCCAGATAAAAGTCCTGCACATACGCTTGTATGATGTAAAAAAGGAGGTGGGTAGCTTTATGGGGATGGCCTGAAAAAGGTAAAGAAGTCTGGGCAGTACATTCATTTTTAATATGGCTGTCCTACCCAACCAGGAGAAGGACCCGAAATGCCATTTATTTAAATCAGCTTGTATGTTTTGAAGTGCGGGTTGGAAGTTTCTCATGTAGAGATCCTGTAGTTTAGTAGGTATTTTGATGCCCAGGTATGTAATGTCCTGTGATTCCCATGTAAAGGGGAAGTTCTGTTTGCATTGGGTGACCAGTGAGGCTGGTAGGGAGATGTTCAGTGCTTTCTATTTTGTAAAGTTAATTTGAAGGTTTGACAAGGTTTTGAATAATGAGAAATCTTTAAGAAGATTGGGGATAGTGACTATAGGGTCCGTGAGGAAGAGTAAAACGTCATCCGCATAGGCTGCTAATTTATAGTGGTTATCACCAATGTTAATGCCTTTGACGTCCGGGTTGTCTCTTAATCTGCGGAGCATTGGTTCCATAGTAAGGATGAATATGAGCGGGGATAGGGGGCATCCCTGACGGGTTCCGTTTGAGACAGAGAAGGCGTTCGACAGGCGGCCATTGATCCTAAGTTTAGCTGTAGGTGCAGAGTATAGCGCCAGGATCATTTGGAGTAGATGCGATGGGAAACCCATTACTCTTAAAGTCGCTTCCATATAGTCCCAGGCCACCCTGTCGAACGCCTTCTCTGCGTCCAAAGACAGGAAAAAACCTTTTGTGGATGTTTTGGAGAGCCAGTGATGGATATTTAGAGCCTTGATAGTATTGTCCTTGGCCTCCCTGCCAGGGACAAAACCTACTTGATCAAGGGAGATTAATTTGGGTAGCAGAGGGAGAATGCGGTTTGCCAACACTTTGGTGTAGAGCTTTAGTTCTACGTTCAGAAGTGAAATCGGGCGGTAGTTAGAGACCAATGAGGGGTCTTTGCCTTGTTTGGGAATGAGAGTGACGTGTGCTTCAAGGATGTCCCTCATCGTATTAGAGGTTGGTGAGAGATTATTGAAGGCTTTGGTGAGGTGGGGAATGAGGGTGTCTGGGAAGGACTTATAATAGCTAACTGACAGGCCATCTGGGCCAGGGCTTTTGCCCGGTTTCATTTGTTTTAATGCAGTTAAAATTTCTTCTCCTGAGAGTGGGAGATCAAGATCCGAGGATTCATCTGAAGAGAGGGGGGAGGGACAGTATTGTGCAAGGAAGTCGGTAATGGCTGTCATTCGGTCCGAGGTGGCTGCAGGGGGGAGCGTGGTGGGGAGGTTGTATAGTTTGGAGAAGTACTGAACAAAATGGTCAGAGATATCATCTGTAGTAACAAGGGCGTCACCAGTCGGTGTTGTAATTTTGTGAATGGTATGGGCCGCTTTCTTAACTTGAAGCGCTCTGGCTAAAAGTTTACCCGACTTGTTGCCGAATTCATAGAATAATTTTTGGGTCATGGCGTAGTTACGTTTTAGTGTGTGGTTAAGTTCCTCTAGAAGTTCTTCTCTGGTCTGAGTTAGTTCTGTTAATGTGGAAGCTGCTAGCGACGCTTTGTGTGCTTGTTCAAGTGTTAGTATGCGGTCGGTCAGCTCATTAATTCGTGCTTTTCTGATTTTGTTTCGTTGGGCCGCAAGGGAGATAAATTTCCCCCTTATGACGCATTTGTGTGCTGCCCAAACGGAGATAGGAGAGGTGTCTTCTGTTGTATTTTCTATAAAGTATTGGGTGAGGCTCGTGGTAATTTGTTGAATATGGTCCGGGTCGGTCAGTAGAGAATTATCAAGTCGCCATATGTTGGACCTACCATGGGTCATCGGGAGGGTTAGAGTTATAAATATGGGGTTGTGATCAGAAAGAACCATGGGTTCAATCGTGGCTTTTGAGAGGTGTGTGAGATCATTTTGGGATAAAAAAAAGTGGTCTATTCTGGAGTATTTGTTATGAGGTGCAGAAAAGAAGGTGAAGTCCTTAGTGTTGGGGTGTAATGTGCGGCAGGCATCGTGAAGTAACAGGTTGCTGAGCTGCAATTTAATAGCCCGTAAGGCTCTGTAGGTTAGGGAAGAAGAACCGTTGGATGTGTCAAGGGAGGGATTCAGAGCGACATTGAAGTCACCTCCTACTATCAGAGTACCTGATTGGAAGCTGAGAAGTTGTTGGAAGGTGTCTCTAAAAAAGGCCACTTGTTGCGAGTTAGGGGCGTAAATGTTCGCTATTGTGACAGGCCTGTGGTGCAGAGTGCCTTTAATGAATAGGAATCTCCCTTGGGGGTCTCTTTGGACTTCTGTCACCTGCAGGGGGCATTGTTTAGAAATTAAGATTGAGACTCCTTTGGATTTAGCCTCGGTGTTGGAAGCGTGGTACACCAGTGGGAATTGGTGATTATACAGTTTAGGGATGCTATCCGTCCTGAAGTACGTTTCCTGTATAAGTGCTACATGTATTTTCGATCGTTGTAGGTAATAGAACAGTTTAGACCTTTTCTCTGGGATGTTAAGGCCTTGTATATTGATTGAGCAGAGTTTGAGTGTCTGTAGGTGCTTATGTAGGTCAGGCGGTGAGGCCTGGGGGTCTGTGTCATCCGCCATAAGTACAAGTGAAGGGAGAGGGATGACCTAGGCGATCAGAATGTGGGTCTGTTCAGTGTATGGCAGGCTTAAGTGTAATGTTGGGGTAACTGGGGTGAAACCGATGAGGTTTGGGGGTGACTTGCTCCCGTACCTCTAAACTGTACAGTATCGGTAAGGTACAGTGCGGGTACGATGTGTGTACCCCGAGGGGTGTAACAGCACCGTGACTCACAACTGTGTGGGGGTTGGCAATCACTAAGCAGTGAAGGAGGACTATAGGTAAAGGAAAGAATGGTATAATCCGCCACCACAGGGTCTTCAGGTGATAAAAGGAGGAGGTTTCGGAGAACGTATTTTCTTGGGGATATATAATAATAGGGCGAGGGGATACTCTCAAAGAAACGTGAGTGCTGAGTGGTGGGATTTGGGTGAGTAAATGCATCATTACACAAACAGCATACAAGAACCATCATATAGAAATATTGGGAGTTCTGATACCACCACCCAGCCCCCATACCAGAAGGCACCCAAAACGCCATTAAATACTATCACGGCTAAATGTGGGATTTGTAAAGGTGGGTGCCCTCTTATGGGTCAAGTGTCGGCCTCAGAACGTGTGAGGTAATTAAACAGAGGACATTTATAGGGCCTAAAAACAGCACAAAAATCTCAAAAGAGGGATAGAACACTATAACCGGAGTAACATGTAAATAAACAAGTAAATCAGTCAGCAAGCTGACCATGCAATCAGTGACAGATCTCCAACTAGAAAGTCTGAGGAATACTAAACTTATAGACTAGAAGATTTCCCATAGAGAGAGTGTGGAATATACCTCATACCTCACCGTGCAACCTAACATGCCAGCAAGTGTGAATGGGTAAAGTTACAGTTACAGGCCAGTAGATGGCGGTAGTGCACTCTGCATAAGCCTGCAGGTAGGTGTCACATCAGTTGAGTGTCTGTACAGGACATGTAGATGGATGTAGTGTACTGTGTATAAGTCTTCAGGTAGGTGTCACATCAGTTGAGTGTCTGTACAGGACATGTAGATGGATGTAGTGTACTGTGTATAAGTCTTCAGGTAGGTGTCACATCAGTTGAGTGTCTGTACAGGACATGTAGATGGATGTAGTGTACTGTGTATAAGTCTTCAGGTAGGTGTCACATCAGTTGAGTGTCTGTACAGGACATGTAGATGGATGTAGTGTACTGTGTATAAGTCTTCAGGTAGGTGTCACATCAGTTCCCAGCAGTGAGTGTCTGTACAGGACATGTAGATGGATGTAGTGTACTGTGTATAAGTTTTCAGGTAGGTATCACATCAGTTGAGTGTCTGTACAGGACATGTAGATGGATGTAGTGTACTGTGTATAAGTCTTCAGGTAGGTGTCACATCAGTTGAGTGTCTGTACAGGACATGTAGATGGATGTAGTTTACTGTATATAAGTTTTCAGGTAGGTGTCACATCAGTTCCCAGCAGTGAGTGTCTGTACAGGACATGTAGATGGATGTAGTGTACTGTGTATAAGTCTTCAGGTAGGTGTCACATCAGTTCCCAGCAGTGAGTGTCTGTACAGGACATGTAGATGGATGTAGTGTACTGTATATAAGTCTTCAGGTAGGTGTCACATCAGTTGAGTGTCTGTACAGGACATGTAGATGGATGTAGTGTACTGTGTATAAGTCTTCAGGTAGGTGTCACATCAGTTGAGTGTCTGTACAGGACATGTAGATGGATGTAGTGTACTGTATATAAGTTTTCAGGTAGGTGTCACATCAGTTGAGTGTCTGTACAGGACATGTAGATGGATGTAGTGTACTGTATATAAGTCTTCAGGTAGGTATCACATCAGTTGAGTGTCTGTACAGGACATGTAGATGGATGTAGTGTACTGTGTATAAGTCTTCAGGTAGGTGTCACATCAGTTGAGTGTCTGTACAGGACATGTAGATGGATGTAGTGTACTGTGTATAAGTCTTCAGGTAGGTGTCACATTAGTTGAGTGTCTGTACAGGACATGTAGATGGATGTAGTGTACTGTGTATAAGTCTTCAGGTAGGTGTCACATTAGTTGAGTGTCTGTACAGGACATGTAGATGGATGTAGTGTACTGTGTATAAGTCTTCAGGTAGGTGTCACATCAGTTGAGTGTCTGTACAGGACATGTAGATGGATGTAGTGTACTGTATATAAGTCTGCAGGTAGGTATCACATCAGTTGAGTGTCTGTACAGGACATGTAGATGGATGTAGTGTACTGTGTATAAGTCTTCAGGTAGGTGTCACATCAGTTGAGTGTCTGTACAGGACATGTAGATGGATGTAGTGTACTGTGTATAAGTCTTCAGGTAGGTGTCACATCAGTTGAGTGTCTGTACAGGACATGTAGATGGATGTAGTGTACTGTGTATAAGTCTTCAGGTAGGTGTCACATCAGTTGAGTGTCTGTACAGGACATGTAGATGGATGTAGTGTACTGTGTATAAGTCTTCAGGTAGGTGTCACATTAGTTGAGTGTCTGTACAGGACATGTAGATGGATGTAGTGTACTGTGTATAAGTCTTCAGGTAGGTGTCACATTAGTTGAGTGTCTGTACAGGACATGTAGATGGATGTAGTGTACTGTGTATAAGTCTTCAGGTAGGTGTCACATCAGTTGAGTGTCTGTACAGGACATGTAGATGGATGTAGTGTACTGTATATAAGTCTTCAGGTAGGTGTCACATCAGTTGAGTGTCTGTACAGGACATGTAGATGGATGTAGTGTACTGTGTATAAGTCTTCAGGTAGGTGTCACATTAGTTGAGTGTCTGTACAGGACATGTAGATGGATGTAGTGTACTGTATATAAGTCTTCAGGTAGGTGTCACATCAGTTGAGTGTCTGTACAGGACATGTAGATGGATGTAGTGTACTGTGTATAAGTCTTCAGGTAGGTGTCACATCAGTTGAGTGTCTGTACAGGACATGTAGATGGATGTAGTGTACTGTATATAAGTCTTCAGGTAGGTGTCACATTAGTTGAGTGTCTGTACAGGACATGTAGATGGATGTAGTGTACTGTGTATAAGTCTTCAGGTAGGTGTCACATCAGTTGAGTGTCTGTACAGGACATGTAGATGGATGTAGTGTACTGTATATAAGTCTTCAGGTAGGTGTCACATCAGTTGAGTGTCTGTACAGGACATGTAGATGGATGTAGTGTACTGTATATAAGTCTTCAGGTAGGTGTCACATCAGTTGAGTGTCTGTACAGGACATGTAGATGGATGTAGTGTACTGTGTATAAGTCTTCAGGTAGGTGTCACATCAGTTGAGTGTCTGTACAGGACATGTAGATGGATGTAGTGTACTGTATATAAGTCTTCAGGTAGGTGTCACATTAGTTGAGTGTCTGTACAGGACATGTAGATGGAAGGGGAAGCCCCTGTAGGCTCCTCAGTCAGTACACGAGTGGTTGCCGCCAGCGATGGAGTAGAAGAGGAGACCATGTGAGACACAGCTTTGGAAGTCAGCATTGAGTGTGATGATCTGAGGCGTTGTCCAGGTAACAGTCGCAGTGTACGTCGGATATTCTTGAGGCTTTTCCTTGGTGTCAGGGAGATTGTGGGCGGAAGTGACACTGTACAGAACTCCTGCCAGGTCAGGGGCGGGTACAAACCGCAGGGTGTTGTGGGTCATGTAGTTTTAGAACACTCCACTAGACATATGGGCGGTGTTCATTCCATAGGCAAGTGCTGCTGATTTCTAGCTAAACTTGCAATGTCCATGACAGGGACACAATCCGAACCCAGTAAAGATGCAAAACATCTATTGTGCCGAATATCTCTTGAAGAAAGTCAGTCACATAAACATTGAATTAAAGGTTAACAGTGTGAAAGAACTGATTAAAGCCGAACAGGGCAAACTGAGATTGCATGGTAGCGTGTATCTGAGGCCGGCTAGCGGTTTCGGCGAGCTCTTCTGAGCCTCGGTGAGTTTGTGGGGCTGCCCCCCTGGTAGTGAATGTGGGTACCGGTAAGGTGCCTGGGGGCGGATGGGGACCTTCTCCTACGGTACCTGGTATCTTGCGCCTCCATAGGTTCTTCCTGAGGTGATTCTTTGCTTGTCACTGAGTGACGAAACTCTGCATACCAATTAGGGACATCTACCAGGGGTATGCCCAGGGTTCCGCAGAAGTGTGGGAGATCCCCTGGTACTCTCAGGAGAGCCGTGCGGCCCTGGGTGGAGGCAGAAAGGCAAAACGGGAATTTCCATTTATATTGCGAAGGGCGTCCAGCAGAGGCCTCAGATCACGGCGGTGCTGTAAGGTGATTCCTGAGAGGTCCTGATAGATTTGGATTGCTCTCCCATCATGGAGAATTTGAGGTCTGCTTCTTGCTTGTCTGATAATTTCTTCCTTCAGTTTGAAGTCTATTATACAGCAAATGATGTCCCTCGGGGGATCCGTCTCCCTTCCCTTGGGACGTAAGGCCCGGTGGATCCTTTCCATATCAATGGGTGTATGATGTGGTCTATTAAGCAGACCATTGAAGATTCCAGTCACAGTGGGGGCTATTTGTTCTCCCTCGATGGCCTCTGGTAGTCCTCTGACTCTGAGATTATGGCGCCGACCTCTGTTGTCGAGGTCTTCCAGATGGCGTTGCATATCTCTCATTTGTAATGTATGGGAGTCAATGCGATTCGCAGCTTTGCGGATAGTCACATCATGGCGTTCAGTCACTCTTTCAACTGTGAGAACTCTGTCACTGAGCGCACGGATATCGAGCCTGAGCTCTGAAATGGCGGCAGATAAGGTGTCTTTGATATCCTCTGCGATGGTCTGCAGGTCCTGCATGTTAAAGTGCGGCTGTGGTGAGAGTTCAATGACATTTCTATCCCTGTGAGGGTTTGGAGATCCTGTGTGTGGTGGTTCTGTCAGGGCTGCCTCAGAAGCCTGAGAGTGTGAGTGTCTGTGGCGGGAAGGCCCCGTGTTCCCTCTGCCGGTATGAAGCATTTCAGGAATATTATAACCCTCGTCCCCTAATTGTTCACGGGGGGAGCGGGAAGCAGAAGAGTTCCGCGATGCAGTCCCCATGATTTGGAGGGATTTAGGGGCAATTTTACCTCAGATTCCAGTCAGCTTTTCCCTGTGGTGGCAGGAGCTCAGGGATTAGGCTTCCATCTTCCTGCTAGGTCAGGCCACACCCCAGAATACAGACTTTTATACACTTGAGAAGGAGATTCCTCCTCCTGATCATATTACCCTAACAATAGAAACTGTAATTAAAAAAAAGAAAGAAAAAGATGCGCAAAGAAACTGCTACAAATAACAATAAATATTGCTGTGAACAAATGCTCTAAAACATGATAATATGAAAAATTGAGTGGTGTATCAAAAACAAATAGTCCATGTGATATAAAAAATAAATGAATAAAACCAAAAGTGAATTTATCAAAAACAGAATATCCCAAAATGATCCTTCAAAATTTAGGAGATGGAAAAAGTTCTTCACTTAACCTCGAAAAGCAGGACACATATTCATTCGAATTATCTGGAATACGGAGCATAAAATGCAAATACAAACTGCTTACCAGATCCGTCGGATCTCAAATGATGGAGATCAGAAGCACGTTGTGCATTAGCCTGCCGGCAGGTGAAGTCCCAGCGATTGAAAGCAGAGAGGAATCCACCTGTTTATCCCGGAATCATCAAGGACAAAACTTCACTCTCCGGGACACTCTCATAAAAGCCAGGATCTGGAGATTCTCATACAAGAGGGCTTCATGGTGCAGTATGTTCCAGCAAAAACAAATCATACAAAGTCCATAAATTCAAGGCATAAATTCCTGCTTTTCGAGGTTAAGTGAAGAACTTTTTCCATCTCCTAAATTTTGAAGGATCATTTTGGGATATTCTGTTTTTCATAAATTCACTTTTGTTTTTATTCATTTATTTTTTATATCACATGGACTATTTGTTTATCACATGGACTATTTGTTTATCACATGGACTATTTGTTTTTTATATCACATGGACTATTTGTTTTTTTATATCACATGGACTATTTGTTTTTTATATCACATGGACTATTTGTTTTTTTATATCACATGGACTATTTGTTTTTTATATCACATGGACTATTTGTTTTTTTATATCACATGGACTATTTGTTTTTTATATCACATGGACTATTTGTTTTTTTATATCACATGGACTATTTGTTTTTTATATCACATGGACTATTTGTTTTTTATATCACATGGACTATTTGTTTTTTATATCACATGGACTATTTGTTTTTTTATATCACATGGACTATTTGTTTTTTATATCACATGGACTATTTGTTTTTTTATATCACATGGACTATTTGTTTTTTATATCACATGGACTATTTGTTTTTTATATCACATGGACTATTTGTTTTTGATACACCACTCAATTTTTCATATTATCATGTTATTTATTGTTATTTGTAGCGGTTTCTTTGCGCATCTTTTTCTTTTTGAATATTGGTTTTAGGTTTTGGTATTTGACCTATAGAGGCGCAGCATTTAATCACGCTTTATTTAGTTATATCACTTGTGCACATATTTTTTGTATATATTAGATTGGTTAGCGCAAATATCCCCTTATTTTTTTAATACAAACTGTAACCAGATACATAAATGAACATGAAATAATTAACTAATCATTTACGCAGCCTAGGTGACTCCGAGATCTGACATGCCGTCTTCTCAGAAGACACAATCCACATTATCAGAAGTATAAACACAGAACTCCTTCACACAATAGCAGACCTACTTACAATAAGCACATTATGGCCGGGGGCCCAGACAAGGTGACTTGCTGATGACATCATCAGCTATGAGTCCCCCACTGGCAGAGACCATCATGGCCTTTTTAACCACTTGCCTACCGGGCACTTACACCCTCTTCCTGCCCAGGCCATTTTTCAGCGCTGTCGCACTTTGAATGACAGTTACGCGGTCATGCTACACTGTACACAATCACATTTTTTATCATTTTCTTCACACAAATAGAGCTTTCTTTTGGTGGTATTTAATCACTGCTGGGATTTTTATTGTTTACACAAACAAAAAACCAAAAATTTTGAAAAAAAATATTTTTTACTTTTTTTCTGTCAGTAAACTTTGTAACGAAGTCATTTTTCGCCTTCACTGATGTGCGCTGATGAGGAGGCACTAATATGCCGCACTTATGGGTACTGATAGGTGGCACTGATGGGCAATAATAGATGGCACTGGTGGGCGACACTGATGGGCATTGATCGACAGCAGTGATGGGCACTGATTGCCAGCACTGACTGGTATCGCTAATTGGCTCTGATTGGTGGTTCTTGTGGGCAGTGGTGGGCACTGATTACATTTCTAGATGTCTCCCTGCGTGGAGATGCCGCTGATCAACTCTCCTCGCCACACACTCTGTCCGTGTGAGGCGAGGAGAGCTGATTAACGGCATCTCTGTATTTAACCATGTGATCGGCTGTGTCCAATCACAGCCGATCACATGTAAAGAGACGCAGACGCGGCTCTTTACAGAGATCGGGGTTGCGCCGTGCCCTAGCAAGGGCGCGTGTGAGCGGCCGCTCTGGGACGCCCTCATATGACATCGTCCCAGAACGAGAGTCGCACTGCCCCGCTGTCATTGGACGGTGGGCGGGCAGCAAGCAGTTAATAATGTCTTTTTGTATTACATAACAGAACATCTTCCTAAATGCTTGGAGCTCCCTCAAATGCCAGGGCCCATAGTCCTGTATCCGGGTCCTCCAGCGCCCATAGTCCTGTGTCCGGGTCCTCCAGGGCCCATAGTCATGTATCCGGGTCCTTCAGGGCCCATAGTCATGTATCCGGGTCCTCCAGGGCCCATAGTCCTGTATCCGGATCCTCCAGGGCCCATAGTCGTGTATCCGGGACCTCCAGGGCCCATTGTCCTGTATCCGGGTCCTCCAGGGCCCATAGTCCTGTGTCCGGGTCCTCCAGGGCCCATAGTCATGTATCCGGGTCCTCCAGGGCCCATAGTCCTGTATTCGGGTCCTCCAGGGCCCATAGTCCTGTATCCGGGTCCTCCAGGGCCCATAGTCCTGTATCCGGGTCCTCCAGGGCCCATAGTCCTGTATCCGGATCCTCCAGGGCCCATAGTCCTGTATCCGGGTCCTCCAGGGCCCATAGTCCTGTATCCGGATCCTCCAGGGCCCATAGTCCTGTATCCGGGTCCTCCAGGGCCCATAGTCGTGTATCCGGGACCTCCAGGGCCCATTGTCCTGTATCCGGGTCCTCCAGGGCCCATAGTCCTGTATCCGGGTCCTCCAGGGCCCATAGTCGGTAGGCAAGAGGCTAGACTTCAGTCACCTCCAAAAGCCTCTGTCCCGGGTGAATCTATCACACTGTACACCCCACATCACCCCGGGGCACCACCCTGTACACAGAGGACCCGTCATCACCCCGGGGCACCACCCTGTACACAGAGGAACCGTCATCACACTGGGGCACCACCCTGTACACAGAGGACCCGTCATCACCCCGGGGCACCACCCTGTACACAGAGGAACCGTCATCACACTGGGGCACCATCCTGTACACGGAGGACCCGTCATCACCCCGGGGCACCACCCTGTACACGGAGGACCCGTCATCACCCCGGGGCACCACCCTGTACACGGAGGACCCGTCATCACACTGGGGCACCATCCTGTACACGGAGGACCCGTCATCACACTGGGGCACCATCCTGTACACGGAGGACCCGTCATCACACTGGGGCACCATCCTGTACACGGAGGACCCGTCATCACACTGGGGCACCATCCTGTACACGGAGGACCCATCATCACCCTGGGGCACCATCCTGTACACGGAGGACCCGTCATCACCCCGGGGCACCACCCTGTACACGGAGGACCCGTCATCACACTGGGGCACCATCCTGTACACGGAGGACCAATCATCACCCCGGGGCACCATCCTGTACACGGAGGACCCGTCATCACCCTGGGGCACCATCCTGTACACGGAGGACCCGTCATCACCCCGGGGCACCACCCTGTACACAGGGGACCCGTCATCACCCCGGGGCACCATCCTGTACACGGAGGACCCGTCATCACACTGGGGCACCATCCTGTACACGGAGGACCCGTCATCACCCCGGGGCACCACCCTGTACACGGAGGACCCGTCATCACACTGGGGCACCATCCTGTACACGGAGGACCCGTCATCACCCCGGGGCACCACCCTGTACACGGAGGAACCGTCATCACCCCGGGGCACCACCCTGTACACGGAGGACCCGTCATCACACTGGGGCACCACCCTGTACACGGAGGACCCGTCATCACACTGGGGCACCACCCTGTACACGGAGGACCCGTCATCACCCCGGGGCACCACCCTGTACACGGAGGACCCGTCATCACACTGGGGCACCACCCTGTACACGGAGGAACCGTCATCACACTGGGGCACCATCCTGTACACGGAGGACCCGTTATCACCCCGGGGCACCATCCTGTACACGGAGGACCCGTCATCACCCCGGGGCACCATCCTGTACACGGAGGACCCGTCATCACACTGGGGCACCATCCTGTACACGGAGGACCCGTTATCACCCCGGGGCACCACCCTGTACACGGAGGACCCGTCATCACACTGGGGCACCATCCTGTACACGGAGGACCCGTCATCACACTGGGGCACCATCCTGTACACGGAGGACCCATCATCACCCCGGGGCACCATCCTGTACACGGAGGACCAGTCATCACACTGGGGCACCACCCTGTACACAGAGGACCCGTCATCACACTGGGGCACCATCCTGTACACGGAGGACCAGTCATCACACTGGGGCACCACCCTGTACACAGAGGACCCGTCATCACACTGGGGCACCACCCTGTACACGGAGGACCCGTCATCACACTGGGGCACCACCCTGTACACGGAGGACCCGTCATCACCCCGGGGCACCACCCTGTACACGGAGGAACCGTCATCACCCCGGGGCACCATCCTGTACACGGAGGACCCATCATCACCCCGGGGCACCATCCTGTACACGGAGGACCAGTCATCACACTGGGGCACCATCCTGTACACGGAGGACCAGTCATCACACTGGGGCACCACCCTGTACACGGAGGACCAGTCATCACACTGGGGCACCACCCTGTACACGGAGGACCCGTCATCACACTGGGGCACCATCCTGTACACGGAGGACCCGTCATCACCCTGTGGCACCATCCTGTACACGGAGGACCCGTCATCACACTGGGGCACCACCCTGTACACGGGGGACCCGTCATCACACTGGGGCACCACCCTGTACACGGAGGAACCGTCATCACCCCGGGGCACCATCCTGTACACGGAGGACCAGTCATCACACTGGGGCACCATCCTGTACACGGAGGACCCGTCATCACACTGGGGCACCATCCTGTACACGGAGGACCCGTCATCACCCCGGGGCACCATCCTGTACACGGAGGACCCATCATCACCCCGGGGCACCACCCTGTACACGAAGGACCCGTTATCACACTGGGGCACCATCCTGTACACGGAGGACCCGTCATCACACTGGGGCACCATCCTGTACACGGAGGACCCGTTATCACACTGGGGCACCATCCTGTACACGGAGGACCCGTCATCACACTGGGGCACCATCCTGTACACGGAGGACCCGTCATCACCCCGGGGCACCATCCTGTACACGGAGGACCCGTCATCACCCTGGGGCACCATCCTGTACACGGAGGACCCATCATCACCCCGGGGCACCACCCTGTACACGGAGGACCCGTTATCACACTGGGGCACCATCCTGTACACGGAGGACCCGTCATCACACTGGGGCACCACCCTGTACACGGAGGACCCGTCATCACCCCGGGGCACCACCCTGTACACGGAGGACCCGTCATCACCCCGGGGCACCACCCTGTACACGGAGGACCCGTCATCACACTGGGGCACCACCCTGTACACGGAGGACCCGTCATCACCCCGGGGCACCACTCTGTACACGGAGGCCCCGTCATCACCCCGGGGCACCACCCTGTACACGGAGGAACCGTCATCACCCCGGGGCACCATCCTGTACACGGAGGACCCGTCATCACACTGGGGCACCACCCTGTACACGGAGGAACCGTCATCACCCCGGGGCACCATCCTGTACACGGAGGACCAGTCATCACACTGGGGCACCATCCTGTACACGGAGGACCCGTCATCACCCCGGGGCACCACTCTGTACACGGAGGCCCCGTCATCACCCCGGGGCACCACCCTGTACACGGAGGAACCGTCATCACCCCGGGGCACCATCCTGTACACGGAGGACCCGTCATCACACTGGGGCACCACCCTGTACACGGAGGACCCGTCATCACACTGGGGCACCATCCTGTACACGGAGGACCCGTTATCACACTGGGGCACCATCCTGTACACGGAGGACCCGTCATCACACTGGGGCACCATCCTGTACACGGAGGACCCGTTATCACACTGGGGCACCATCCTGTACACAGAGGACCCATCATCACCCCGGGGCACCACCCTGTACACGGAGGAACCGTCATCACACTGGGGCACCACCCTGTACACGGAGGACCAGTCATCACACTGGGGCACCACCCTGTACACAGAGGACCCGTTATCACACTGGGGCACCACCCTGTACACGGAGGACCCGTCATCACACTGGGGCACCACCCTGTACACGGAGGACCCGTCATCACACTGGGGCACCACCCTGTACACGGAGGACCCGTCATCACACTGGGGCAGCACCTATGAGAGAATCTGTGACTGGTTTGCAGTTATTGGAAACATTTTGGTTGTATGGTCCTAATAAATGTATGAACTGTAATCTTGGAGCTCAAACTTCACTAGAATTATCATTTTTTTAGGCCTTGTTATACCTCAATCAGAATTTGTTTTCATGAGGGATAGTGAGAGGAGCACATCCACCTTTGCACATGTGAGGTATACACTGGTAGGCATGCACCTTGGATGAGCGGTAGGCATGCACCTCGGATGAGCGGTAGGCAGGCACCTCGGATGAGCGGTAGGCAGGCACCTCGGATGAGCGGTAGGCAGGCACCTCGGATGAGCGGTAGGCAGGCACCTCGGATGAGCGGTAGGCATGCACCTCGGATGAGCGGTAGACATGCACCTCGGATGAGCGGTAGGCATGCACCTCGGATGAGCGGTAGGCATGCACCTCGGATGAGCGGTAGGCAGGCACCTTGGATGAGCGGTAGGCAGGCACCTCGGATGAGCGGTAGGCAGGCACCTCGGATGAGCGGTAGGCAGGCACCTCGGATGAGCGGTAGGCAGGCACCTCGGATGAGCGGTAAGCAGGCACCTCGGATGAGCGGTAAGCAGGCACCTTGGATGAGCGGTAGGCAGGCACCTCGGATGAGCGGTAGGCAGGCACCTCGGATGAGCGGTAGGCAGGCACCTCGGATGAGCGGTAAGCAGGCACCTCGGATGAGCGGTAAGCAGGCACCTTGGATGAGCGGTAGGCAGGCACCTCGGATGAGCGGTAGGCAGGCACCTCGGATGAGCGGTAGGCAGGCACCTCGGATGAGCGGTAGGCAGGCACCTCGGATGAGCGGTAGGCAGGCACCTCGGATGAGCGGTAGGCAGGCACCTTGGATGAGCGGTAGGCAGGCACCTCGGATGAGCGGTAGGCAGGCACCTCGGATGAGCGGTAGGCAGGCACCTCGGATGAGCGGTAGGCATGCACCTCGGATGAGCTGTAGGCAGGCACCTCGGATGAGCGGTAGGCAGGCACCTCGGATGAGCGGTAGGCATGCACCTTGGATGAGCGGTAGGCAGGCACCTTGGATGAGCGGTAGGCAGGCACCTCGGATGAGCGGTAGGCAGGCACCTCGGATGAGCGGTAAGCAGGCACCTCGGATGAGCGGTAGGCAGGCACCTCGGTTGGGCAGGCACCTTGGATGAGCGGTAGGCAGGCACCTCGGATGAGCGGTAGGCAGGCACCTCGGATGAGCGGTAGGCAGGCACCTTGGATGAGCGGTAGGCAGGCACCTCGGTTGGGCAGGCACCTTGGATGAGCGGTAGGCAGGCACCTCGGATGAGCGGTAGGCAGGCACCTTGGATGAGCGGTAGGCAGGCACCTTGGATGAGCGGTAGGCAGGCACCTCGGATGAGCGGTAGGCAGGCACCTTGGATGAGCGGTAGGCAGGCACCTCGGATGAGCGGTAGGCAGGCACCTTGGATGAGCGGTAGGCAGGCACCTCGGATGAGCGGTAGGCAGGCACCCTCGGATGAGCGGTAGGCAGGCACCTCGGATGAGCGGTAGGCATGCACCTTGGATGAGCGGTAGGCAGGCACCTTGATGAGCGGTAGGCAGGCACCTCGGATGAGCGGTAGGCAGGCACCTCGGATGAGCGGTAAGCAGGCACCTCGGATGAGCGGTAGGCAGGCACCTCGGATGAGCGGTAGGCAGGCACCTCGGTTGGGCAGGCACCTCGGATGAGCGGTAGGCAGGCACCTCGGATGAGCGGTAGGCAGGCACCTCGGATGAGCGGTAGGCATGCACCTCGGATGAGCGGTAGGCAGGCACCTTGGATGAGCGGTAGGCAGGCACCTCGGATGAGCGGTAGGCAGGCACCTTGGATGAGCGGTAGGCAGGCACCTCGGATGAGCGGTAGGCAGGCACCTTGGATGAGCGGTAGGCATGCACCTCGGATGAGCTGTAGGCAGGCACCTCGGATGAGCGGTAGGCAGGCACCTCGGTTGGGCAGGCACCTCGGATGAGCGGTAGGCAGGCACCTCGGATGAGCGGTAGGCAGGCACCTCGGATGAGCGGTAGGCAGGCACCTCGGATGAGCGGTAGGCAGGCACCTCGGTTGGGCAGGCACCTCGGATGAGCGGTAGGCAGGCACCTCGGATGAGCGGTAGGCAGGCACCTCGGATGAGCGGTAGGCAGGCACCTCGGATGAGCGGTAGGCAGGCACCTCGGATGAGCGGTAGGCATGCACCTCGGATGAGCTGTAGGCAGGCACCTCGGATGAGCGGGTACCATTGCTTTTTTAGCCTTCCTCTGAGATGTTACATTCCCCTCATTCTCACTCTCCACCATGGATCCTACTCTCACATCCCGAAGGGATAAGGTCAGGACGCCAGTCAAGTTCCTCCAGCCCAAACTCCCTCATCCATGTCTTTATGGACCTTGCTTTGTACACTGGTGGGCAGTCATGTTGGAACAGGAAGGGGCCGTCCCCAAACTCCTCCCACAAAGTTGGGAGCATTAAATTGTCCAAAATGTCTTGGTATGCTGACACCTTAAGTGTTCCCTTCACTGGGAACTAAGGGGCCAAACCCAACCCCTGAAAAACAACCCCTCACCATGACCCCTCCCCCACACCATAATCCCCCTCCCCCCCATCATAATCCCCCCTCCACCCCCACATCATAATCCCCCCTCAACATAATCCCCCCCACCTACACCATAAACCCCCCCCGCACCATAGTCCCCCCCTACACCATAATCCCCCCTCCCCCGCACCATAATCCCCCCCTACACCATAATCCCCCCTCCCCCACACGATTTGGACCAGAGCACAAAGCAAGGACATGGATGAGAGAGTTTGGAGTGGAGTAACTTGACTGGCCTGCACAGAGTCCTGACCTCAACCTGACAGAACACCTTTGGGATGAATTAGAGCAGAGACTGTGAGCTTTCTCATCCAACATCAGTGCCTGACCTCACAAATGTTCTTCTGGAAGAATGGTCAAACATTCCCATAGACACCCTCCTAAACCTTGTGGACGGCTTTCCCAGAAGAGGTGAAGCTGTTATATCTGCAAAGGGCGGAGCCAACTCAATATTGAACCCTCCGGACTAAGACGGGGATGTCATTAAAGGTCATGTGTGTGTAAAGGGGGGGGGGACCAATACTTTTGGGAATATAGGGTATACGGTACCTACACTAGACAGGAATAATCACTGATAGAGCTATATAGTGCAAGCTGTGAGATGTCCGGCTTTATAGATTGTAGAATTTCGGAGGTTCTATTAGACAAAGTTGATCAGCTCACCGGTCCATGACGCCTCCGGAATCTCCACTCCTTCCACGATTCGGAGCCAACGAGTCCAGTTCATCAAAAAATA
>JBBGZY010002006.1:0-50000 GCA_037952925.1 Lithobates clamitans
AGCGCAGTGCAGTGCAGGTAAATAGCAGCCTTTTTTTTCTGTTTTTTTTTTTTTTCACAATAGTTTCTAGCCAGCTAACCAAGGTGGGCCCCATTGTCGCACCTTTCGGGCCCCTCGTCATCTCGGGCCAATTTATTTACAAAACAAGCCATGATTTGTCTTCCGTCCTGTGTGAGGAACGGCGTCCCCGCCAGCGCTGTATTTTCCTTCCACTCGCTATCTGTAATGCTGGTGGGCCCGCTCACGCCCTTAGTTAATGGAGGTGTTGAAAGGCCGGGCCCTCGGGCCCTTCACATAGTCACACTTGTGATAGCTGCGCGCTGCAAATTCCTGGGGCTCGGCTCCACCATCGCCCACGTCTTATTGTCCTCCGCTTCCCACTGATCACACACCAGATTGGAGCGATACACAGGAAGTGCCGCTGCCATAATTAGAGCCGTGGAAATCCTGATAGTATGAGAAAATCCCTTTCTCCGCCAGTGATGTCATCATCATGACCTTCACTGCTCCCTATAGAAACTACAAGTCCCAGCTGAACCTGGCCCGGTGGTGCAGTCTGGATCTCTTGTGTTTTAAGCTGACCACACACGTTACAAACTGATTGTACAATCTTCTTTAGGATTTACCAAAACTATGCAGTTCAAAATGATCCCGCCATTAAGGTCCCTGCTCCAGCACTTCCTGTTATAGGGTGACAACACTCTGTTCCTGTCTCCCAATTGTTCTCCTTCGTTGTCACCCTGTCACATGGGCTTCAGAAGGGTAGCCGTTACAACACACAGAAGAATGACGAAAAAGAAGCTGAAAAGAAGTATTTTATTGCACGATGCAAGCTAAATGTCGTAGGATTATTAATATTAACAACAGTAACAACCACAAAAATATTAACAACAACAACAATAATAATAAAAACCACTTGACCTCCAGGAGATTTACCCCCTTTCATGACCCAGGCCATTTTTTGCGATACGGCACTGTGGTTACTTTAACTGACAATTGCGCAGTCGTGCAACGCTGTACCCAAATTAAATCCTTTTTTTTCCACAAATTGAGATTTCTTCTGGTGGTATTTGATCACCACTGGGGGTTTTTATTTTTAGCGCTATAAACAAAAAAATACAGAAAAATTTTGACAAAAAAAAAACAAACATTTCTTTTAATTTAATTTTTTTTTTTAATATAATCTTTATTTTATACATTTTTCAATTTTTACACAAGTACACATAATGTAATAATTAAATATATAATTTTACATACAAACGCATATATTTATCCAATTATGTCTCAAAAACTTCTATCAATAATTATACTAAACCACATTAACAGACCATTCAACCACATACTTCATTCACACACATAGGGAAAAAAAAGGAGGAAAAAGAGAAAAAAATATATATATAAATGATAATAATAATAATAAAAAAAAAAATCGAATTGCTTCATAAATTTAGGCCAATATGTATTCAGCTACATATTTTTGGTAAAATAAATCCCAAATCTCAATAAGCGTATATTGATTGGTTTGCACAAAAGTTATAGTGTCTACAAACTATGGGGTATATACTGGTATTTTTATTTATTTATTTTACACTAGTAATGGCGGCGATCAGCGACTTATAGCGGACTGCGATATTGCGGCAGACAGGCTGACACTTTGTGGAAACCAGTGATACTAAAAAGTGATTACTGCTAAAAATATGCACTGTCACTGTACTAATGACACTGGCTGGGAGGGGGTTAAACATCAGGGGAGTTAAATGCATGCCTAGCCAAGTGTTTGTGTATACTATGTGTGTGCTGTTTCTACTAAGGAATCTGATGGTTTTTATTCCCTGCATTGCAGGGAAAGAAAATCCATCAGATCCCTGCTGACAGAACAGAGCTCTGCATTGTTTACACAGGAAGAGGTCTGTTCTGTGTATCTCCTCCCCAATGAATGTCTTCTCGGCACCCGCTGATCAGCTTGTGCTGTGTCTAATCTCACCCCCTCCTAGGTAGGTGATCCAGCGCAGGAGAGCCGCCTTGCCACCGTACATCTCGGCAAGCGGTATATATAATATTGCATAGTTTTAGTAAATATAAAAGAATTTATACAATCAGATTGTAAAATGTTATAGTAAATGGCCCGCTTAATGTAGAACTATAGGCACAACTTTTTTTTTTTTTCACTTTGAATAGAGTAGTGGAGGGTTTATAACCCCTGACAGATGTTTTCTTTTGCCATCTGTGTCCCATTGGGGAGATTTCCCTTCACTTCCTGTCTCATAGCCAAACAGGAAGTGAGAAGAAATCCCAGCAAATTAAGGGTTTTCCTTGGGGACCCCCATATTACCAGAATTAGTACCCCCCATTGGAAGATTTCCCCTCTATTAGTTTTCTGGGGACAACCCAAAATTTGGGATTTTCTTTTACTTTCAATGATAATGTTAAACAGGACAAATAGAGAGGAGGAATCTCCATAACGAAGGGCATAGACAGGAATAAGGTGTTTTAATCTCTCGCCGCTCTATCCAAAACTAAAACATACGTTTTGCCTTTAGTTATACTTTAGAGGCCTGATTCACACCTATGCAGTTTTAGGCCCCATTCACACTAGCGCGTTTTTTGATGCATTTTGCAGAAATGCACGGGAATTTTTTAACATGGGTTCCTATGGAACATGTTCACATCAATGCTTTTTGTATCTCTGCGTTTTTGGAAAGGGTCGGGGACTTTTTTTCATGCAAAATGCAGCGTTTTGCATGTAATGGATTTCAATGGACAAGCATCAAAAACGCAAGTGCACCTTTTTAGCAGCGTTTTTGCAGCGTTTTTGGTGCGTTTTTGATGCGTTTTTGCCGTTTTTTTTTTAAAATTTTTTTTACATTTTTTTTAGACTGTAAAAAAAAACTGTAAAAAAAAAAACAAAAACGCAAAACGCGGCAAAAACGCGGCTCAAAAACGTGGCAAGCATGAAAAAAAAACCCTCCAAAAACGGTTCAAAAGCAACATGCATAGGTGTGAATCGAGCCTTAGTGCTTTTTGCATTTTGCAGATTTGCACTACAGAACGTGTTCCATAGGAAACCATGTTAAATGGACTGTAGTGCAAATCTGCAAAATGCAAAAAGCACTAAACTGCATAGGTGTGAATCCAGCCTTAGGCCTGATTCACACCTATGCATTTTTAGTGCGTTTTCTGTTTTGCAGAAACACACTACAGTCCATTTAACATGGTTTCCAATGGGTCATGTTCACATCTATGCTTTTTATGGAAAGGGTCAGGGACTTTTTCTGGTTTTGGTTCCATAGGCTTTAAGGCCTGATTCACACCTATGCATTTCTAGTGCTTTTTGCATTTTGCAGATTTGCACTACAGAACGTGTTCCATAGGAAACATGTTAAATGAACTGTAGTGCAAATCTGCAAAATGCAAAAAGCACTAAAAATGCATAGGTGTGAATCCAGCCTTATGGATCAAAAACGTGTATTGAAAAATGCAAAATGCACCTGGAGTATGCAAACTGCAACCTGCATAGGTGGGAATCAGGGCCTTAGGCTGGATTCACACCTATGCAGTTTTAGTGCTTTTTGCATTTTGCAGATTTGCACTACAGTTCATTTAACATGGTTTCCTATGGAACACGTTCTGTAGTGCAAATCTGCAAAATGCGAAAAGCACTAAAAATGCATAGGTGTGAATCAGGCCTTATGCCCCGTACACACGAGCGGATTTTCCATCAGAAAAATCTTGGATGGTTTTTCCGACGGAATTCCGCTCAAGCTTGCCTTGCATACACACGGGTCACACAGAAGTTCTGCCGCCGCCATTCTCTGTGAGGGAATCAGGAAATGAAGCGCTGCGGCTTCACTTCCCGGTTCCCTACTGTGCATGCGGGAGTCGCGCTGCGCATCCTAAATGGTCCCCGCTATCTCCTGGGACCTGTGTGTTTCCCAGGAGACAGCGGGGGCGGGGGGGTGCGGGAAGGGGCGTGACTCCCGCGGGAGTCTATTCCAGGAAGTGGGTGCAAATACCTGTATTAGACAGGTATCTGCACCCCCCTCCGCCCTGAAAGGTGCCAAATGTGGCACCGGAGGGGGGGAGGAATCAGATGAGCGGAAGTTCCACTTTTGGGTGGAACTCCGCTTTAAATCCCCTTTCTTCCCTATTCTGATGCTCGGTTTAAACTTCAGCAAGTCGTCTTCACCACGTCGAGCTGCTGCCATGTGATTGGCTGATTAGCAATTTGTGTTACCAAGCAATTAAACAGGTGTACCTAATAAAGTGGCCAGTGAGAGTATATATATATATATATATATATATATATATATATATATATATATAGATAGATAGATAGATAGATAGATAGATAGATAGATAGATAGATAGATAGATATATACTATAGATAGATAGATAGATATCTATATATATATCTATATATCTATATATATATATATCTATATCTATATATCTATATATATATACACACATGAAAATACTTTAATAGCTATCATAATAATCCAGTGACATTATTGGCTGTTAGACACAAAGGCTTAATTCACAAAGCTAACACACCAGGATAAGGAAACTTTCAAAAAGTGACAGTTATTTTCTGGTGAGTCCAATGAGACCTGACAATGACAATCACAAGGCTGAAATAATGTGGTGGAGGACATGTGTTCATTATTCAACTGCAGCTCTATGTGGTCTTGGGACAGAATCCTTAGGCTCGATTCACACCTATGCATGTTGCTTTTGAGCGTTTTTGGAGGTTTTTTTTTCATGCTTGCCACGTTTTTGAGCCGCGTTTTTGCCGCGTTTTTGCCGCGATTTTGCCGCGATTTTGCCGCGATTTGCGTTTTGCGTTTTTTTTTTTTTTTTTTTTTTTACATTTTTTTTTACAGTCTTCAAAAAAATTTAAAAAAAAAAAAAAAAACGGCAAAAACGCATCAAAAACGCACCAAAAACGCATCAAAAACGCTGCAAAAAAGGTGCACTTGCGTTTTTGATGCTTGTCCATTGAAAACCATTACATGCAAAACGCTGCATTTTGCATGAAAAAAAGTCCCCGACCCTTTCCAAAAACGCAAAGAAACAAAAAAGCATTGATGTGAACATGTTCCATAGGAACCCATGTTAAAAAATTCCCGTGCATTTCTGCAAAATGCAAAATGCATCAAAAAACGCGCTAGTGTGAATGGAGCCTTATAAAGGGATTGAGATTTCGCAATGCAAACATTGGACCTATGAGGGTAATGGGCAGAGGGACTCCACCTTGGGCACAAGTGGAATTGTTTATCAAAAAGTGGACAATCCCTTTAAAGCCAAACTCTTCAAAGTCATTCATGAACAGGCGGAGGTGAGAGGTGATAATTAAACTTCCCTCTGTGCCTCTCATCCTCTAATCTGCAGCATCCAGTACAGCAACCCCCCCCCCCCCCCCACAACAATTAGGGACCCCCTGCTGTAGGGAGCTGATATGTAAACACATGCTTATTGAATAAGGAGAAGATCTTATAGAACTTTCCAGTCTGACCAAATGACGTTTCAGCAGTAGAATTTCATACCTCCCAACCTTTTGAGATGGGAATGAGGGGCACCTATCAGCAAATATATGTAGGCATAGGACACGCCCCCTGCCACGCCTCTTAAAGGAGCATTATACAACAAAAAAAGATTTGTTAAACCCATAAGTGCTTCTTTTTTTTTTTTTTTTACCACTACTATTCCTTTATATTGGCTTTCAAAATGTACAAATGCAGCAATTTAGAATCTGGATGAAAGGTTTAGCACTGGGAAACACTTTTTGAAAGATAAAAAGTGCATTTTATATACAACTATATGGATCAGACTAAAATGAGGAACAAATGAGGAGGAATGAGGGATGGAGGGACTTTGCTCCAAATCAGGGACAGTCCCTCGAAATCAGGGACAGTTGGGAGCTATGAAATTGTTTGACTCTTTTGGGTCTATTTAGAGAACATCAAAATTTGTATTTTCATGTATTATTAATCCAAAAAAATTTTATAAAACGATTTTGGCACTTAATAAAAGAAATGCAGGGGATCCCTTTTTTATTTTATTTCCCCATTAAATGCAAAAAAAAGTAAATTTCACTTAAAGGACTTTTAGAAACATTTAACCCTTCTATCTCTATCATCGTATGCCATATGCCAATGGTGGCAGGGGGGCTACACACACTCCTCATCGCTTCCACATACTTCTGTAAGTGCCGGTCCTCCCCTTGCCCTGAGCACCCCCAGCATGTTTCCTGGGCTTGGTGCACCCATGGGCCGACCCGGGACCAGCATGGACGGTGCTGACAGGTAGAAGGATTAGAGATCAGTAATGGTCCGTTTGCTGATCTCCACTTCCTGCTAATGACCCAGAAACAACATGTAAAACATAATTTATGTGTCCTGGTATCACTTTTCTAAGCCAGTATGGCCAAGGAAGAAGCTAATGGAATACAATCTGCATTCCATTAGCTTCATTGGAGGGCAGGTGAGACATCAGGGGTCGTTTAGACCCCTGATATCCCATTAAAGAGAACGTGTCACCAAAGGAATCATCACATAGGGGACATTTTGCCATCTACAGTATCTCACAAAAGTGAGTACACCCCTCATCTTTCTGTAAATATTTTCTTCTATCTTTTCATGTGACAACACTAAAGAAATGACACTTTGCTACAATGTAAAGTAGTGAGTGTACAGCTTGTATAACAGTGTAAATTTGCTGTCCCCTCAAAATAACTCAACACACAGCCATTAATGTCTAAACCGCTGGCAACAAAAGTGAGTACACCACTAAGTGAAAATGTCCAAATTTGGCCCAGAGTGTCAACATTTTGTGTGGCCGCCATTATTTTCCAGCACTGCCTTAAACCCTCTTGGGCATGGAGGTCACCAGAGCTTCACAGGTTGCCACTGGAGTCCTCTTCACCTCCTCCATGACGACATCACAGAGCTGGTGGATGTTAGAGACATAGAGACTTCTTATAGCCTAGGCCAGTGATGGCGAACCTTGGCATCCCAGATGTTTTGGAACTACATTTCCCAAGATGCTCAACTGCACTGCAGAGTGCATGAGCATCATGGGAAATGTAGTTCCAAAACATCTGGGGTGCCAAGGTTCACCATCACTGGCCTAGGCCATCTTTATGTAGAGCAACAATTCTTTTTTTCAGATCCTCAGAGAGTTCGTTGCCATGAGGTGCCATGTTGAACTTTAAGTGACCAGTATGAGAGAGTGAGAGCGATAACACCAAATTTAACACACCTGCTCCCCATTCACACCTGAGAACTTGTAACACTAACGAGTCACATGACACCGGGGAGGGAAAATGGCTAATTGGGCTGAATTCGAACATTTTCACTTATTTTGAGGGGACAGCAAATTTACACTGTTATACAAGCTGTACACTCACTACTTTACATTGTAGCAAAGTGTCATTTCTTCAGTGTTGTCCCATGAAAATATATAATAAAATGTTTACAAAAATGTGAGGGGTGTACTCACTTTTGTGAGATACTGTATGTGATAAAAAAATAAAGTTACACCCAAAGCACTTATGTAAAAAAAAAAAAAACTGTAAAAAAAATAAAATATTCTGTAATGATCTTATGTACACAGTATTGTAGTATACAGAATGTCCATAAAATATTGCAATTATTCATCTTTAAAGGGTCCAAGTCAGTAAAATGGTTGTCAATCCAATTAATCTGACAATGAAGATGATTCAATAATCGTAAAATATTATTTAATATGTAATAAATGAAGGATACCTATATTGTAAAAACACAGAGGGACTAGCGCTATCTAAAAGTAAATTATTTAAATGAAAATAAAAGAGGAAGGGACGGAAGTAACGTTGAGGCTTTTTTTCCCTGAAACGCATTGGCTGCATTTGAGGCTCCAAACCATTAAATGTTTTAAAAAACGTTCTTTAGCCTCCTCCCGACTGAACTGTAGCGGAATGATGTCTACAGCGTGTTTGCAAATTTCCGGGAAGGCGTCTACTGGCATCCTCCCAGAACTCTGCCCTTTCGGGCGCCACCAGGGCGGGCATGGGGCCTTCAGACACAGCTGAACACAGTTCGAGGTAAAGGGCCAATCGCAGCAGCCCTTTACCATGTGATCAGCTGTGTCCAATCACAGCTCATCACATATAAACAAATACCGGTTATCGGCATTTCCTTTCCCCATTGCTGTCACTGTCTGAGGAAAGCAAAGGCGATAACTGGCTGTCCTGTGACGGGACAATTACATTGATAATCAGGGTACTGATCATCAGTGCCCTGATGATTAGCGCAGCCCCATCAGTGCCAATCAGTGTCCATCAGTGCAGTCTCATCAATGCCCATCAGTGCAGTTTATCAGTGCCCATCAGTGTCCATCAGTGCCCATCAGTGTCGCCTACCAGTGCCGCCTTATCAGTGCAGCCTCATCAGTGCCTCCTCATCAGTACAGCCTATCAGTGCCCATCAATGCAGCCTCATCACCGCACATCAGTGAAGAAGAAAAATCACTTATTTACAAAATTTTATAACGAATACAAAGAAAAAGGGGTTATTCTTTCAAAATTTTTGGACTTTTTTAGTTTGTTTAGCAAAAAAATAAAAAATGCAGTGGTGATTAAAAACCACCAAAAGAAAGCTTCTATGTAAAATGATAAAAATGTAATATGGATACAGTGTTGCATGACCACGCAATTGTCATTCAAAGTGCAACAGCGCTGAAAGCCTGGGCAGGAAGGGGGTGAAAGTGCCCGGTAGGCAAGTGGTTAAATAAAATAAATTTTGTATCAGGCGTGCCTCTGTACACATCCAGTTCTAAGAAGCAGCTCTCTAACATACAGGGTATCTCTATGAGTCCCAAAAAGAATGCAAAGGATGAGAATGCCACAAGTTTGCAACCAACCCAGTATAAGTTTATAAATCTTGGTAAAAGATCAGAGGGTAAATCCAACACATTTTTATATATAATGGAGTCCCCAGGCTGAGTGGGCCAACAATGGTTGCTGGTTGACTATCAGCTGTGGGAAATACCATTGGGTTTGTATCTTGTGATGTTTCAATGTGTTTTGGAAGATAATATACATGCTTTATATACTGTATGCGAAGAGGTTTTTAAACTGTAAAAATAAATATTGATATTTTAACCTTACTTTTGACAATAAGTTGCCTTCAAAGTCCAAATAAGAGTAACTTTGTTTTTTTTTTGTTTTTTTATATAATTCAATGCGTTTCAGGAGCCTACAATTCCCCCTTCATCATGGCCTTACTTTGGGAGATTTCCCCTAACTTCCTATTGCACCTCGGTTACAGGTAGTCAAGGGAAATTTTCCTCAATGGTACAAAGACAGCAAAACAAAAGATGTGCTACAAGATCAGACTGTAAATCTAATGCGTTTTGGGGGCTCACAACTCCCCCTTCATCAGGGTTTGAAAGCTGGCTGTGATAGGAGGACATACTGGAGTAAAATATCAGTGTCAAAGGTTAGAAAAGTGGCAATGTGGGTGCCAGTCTTCCCACCTAAGGCTACCACTCTTCTAATCCTTGCTACTTTGAAATTGTTGTCCAGTATTTTCTCCTATCACAGCGAGAGATCGAGCCCCAATGAAAGGGGCACCCAAAATGCATTGGATTTACTTTCTGATCTTTTAGCGAGAATAATAAAGTTATACTGGGCTGATTTTTTGTTGTAGCTGTGTATACAGTAGAGAAGATAAGGACTGGTCTTGGGGGCATTTGCCACCAAGGCCAGAAAAAAATAAAGGGTATGTCTTGTTTGGGATACAGTGTTGAAGGGTCAGACTGGGGGTGGGCAACTATGGCCCTCCAGCTGTTGCAGAACTACGAGTCCCATCATGCCTCTGCCTCTGGGGGTCATGCTTGTAGCTGTCACTTTTGCAATGCCTCATGGGACATGTAGTTCCAGCTGGAGGGTCGCAGCTGCCCACCAATGGGTTAGACCAGTGGTCTCCAAACTGCGGCCCGGGGGCCGGATGTGGCCCTTTGCTTGCTTTTATCTGGCCCTTGGGGCACTATTTCATCCACTGACACAAGCAATGGAGGACAATTCCCCCCATCTGACACCAACAAAGGTGCACAATTCCTCCCAATGACCCCAATGATGGGGCACAATTCCTTCCAATGACACCAACAATGGGTCCCAATGACACCAACGATTGGGGAACAATTCCTCCCAATGCGACCAACGATGGGGCCAATGACACCAACAATGGGGCACAATTCCTCCCAATGACACCAATGATGGGGCAACATTTCTCTCACTGACACCAAAGGCATTTTTTTAATCCCACTAATGCTGGGACATTTTCTACTCCCAATGGACACAGTCTGGCCCCTCCAAAGTCTGAAGGACAGTAAACTGCCCCTTTCTTTTAGAAAGCTTGGAGATCCATGGGTTAGACTCATGTTTTTATTGCAGTCTGTGTTAACTGGGGAGATTTGCATTAGTGATCATTACAACAGAAAGTTAGAGGAAGCCATCCAAAGTGGGGGGTAATCCCCTCTTATTTATTCCCAGAACATGTATCCCTATTGAAAAAAAATCCCCTGCATCTTGTTCTGGGGCAACTTTAACATTTTTGGATATTCCCTCACTTTCTTGGTGACAATGGTCACTAATACACATAGAAAGGTTAATCTCCCCAATTGACTCACTGCAATAAAAACTTGAGTCTAACCCCTCATTTCCGGATCCAAAACTAGACATGCCCTTTTATTTTTCTTGGCCCCGGCTGAAAATGTCCCCCCCCCCCCCCCCCAACCTAGTCCTCCCCTGTCTTCCGCAAATTTTGACAATAATTAATGCCTTGGTAAACCTGGTGTCATGTATTTTCAAGGCAGGGAGGATGAGGGAGGAACATTTCTCAAGGTGATGTCATTGTTGTTTAGGCTGCATGTTGATACGTCTTGTTACTATTTTGTTCTCTGTCCAAAAATGTTACCAATTTTTTGGGGCCTCATTTTGACCTCCAGACTAAAAAAAAAAAAAAGAAACAGGAAAATGAAAAAGTTCAACAGGACACACTAAGTGTGTATAATGTTCCCTGCACAAAAGGGTCTTAGGAAGGGCACAGCTTTTAGATTAAAGTGGAAAGCCCCCTTTAATGGCCGGGTCTAAGCTGCTGAACATATGGTGAACTGAAGATGGTAATTATCTCCGTGCTTTACAACACCTTCCTGGGGTTTAATGAAGCGTAGAAGTGATTGACAGGCGAGACTCCCTTCAGCCAGCAAGTGACACCTCCCAGGGTGGTCTGATCATCAGAGGCATCTAACCCCCAACTCCAGCATCCTCCAACCTGACACCACCAGCACCAAACTGGACGGATCACTCAATCTCACCTTCCTTCCAATGAAGGACGGACATGGAGATCTTTCCAAGACTCTCCTAATCTATCCCTAACCGAAACAAAATGTTTTGGCAATTGTCCCTAAATATATCATCATCATTGTAAAAAATCGTACTTTTCCAACCTTGTGTTAGCAGTTTGGTGAAGACCCTTTTCTGTTCCACCATGACTGGGCCCCTGTGTAGAAAGCCAGCTCCATAAAGACATAGTGTGACCAGTTTGGTGTGGAGGGACTCGAGTGTCCTGTACAGAGTCCTGGCCTCATTCTTACTCATCACCTTTGGGGTGACTAGGAATGCCAAGTCTGCCCATCCAACATCAGTACATGACCCCACAAATGGGCACAAATTCCCCCCCAGACACCCTCCAAAATCTTGTAGAAAACCTTTCCAGTAGAGTGTAGGATAGTATAGCCCCAGAGGGAGACCAGCTCCATATTTACGGTTTTAGGGAGGATGGGTGCAACTCCATATTAATGGTCATGGGAAAATGGAGGGGGATGTGGGGCAAGTCCACATTAATGTTAATGGCAAGAGGGAAGCAACTCCATATTAATGAACTTGGGGGAAGATGGAGGGGGCAAGTCCATATTAATGGTCATGGGAAGGGGGTGACAACTCCATATTAACGGTCATGGGGGGGACTTTATGTCAATAAACATGGGGCAGATTGAGGGGTAAGTTCATATAAATGTTAACAACCCCATATTAATGGTCCATGGAGGATGGGGGGCAACTCCATATAATGGACATAGGGGAGATGGAGGGCAACTCCATATTAATGGTCAGGGGGGTTGGGGGGGGCAACTCCATGTTACTGGATGTGAAAGAGATGGGGGGGGGGGGACTCCATATTAATGTTCATGGTATTGTAGTAAGTTTTGTTTTTTTATAAAAAAATTGCCATTTATCCAGCAAATTTGCATGTACATTCATTTTGGGCAAAAATGAATGTTCTTTATGCTATTTTATTTTTTAGAACAAATGCTCTTCTATTAGGCCTGGTTCCCTCCTACGCGGTTTGCTTTTGCTCTGTTTTTGCAGTGCTTTTTGTGGTGCTTTTGTGTTTTTGTACACATGTTTTTGACACTTTTTTTTTTACACAATTTTTGATGCTTTTTGCATTTTATATGCTTTTTTTGGGCAAATAAAAAATGCAAAATGCATAAAAATGCATAAAAAACGCTTTACAAACGCACTACATGCTTTTCTGCAGTCTATTGAACTAAAAAAGTTTTACTTTTAAAAAACTCCTTGACCCTTTACAAAAACGCAGTGGCTGAAAAAAGTATAGATGTGAACGTGTCCCATAGGAAACCATGTTAAATGGACTGTAGTACATTTCTGCAAAAAGCACCAAAAAACGCCTAGGTGTGAACCAGGCATTTTGGGCAGTAGTAAAATAACAAATTAGGGCTGCTAGAGCTGGGGAACAAAGAACATATACAGTGGGGACGGAAAGTATTCAGACCCCCTTATATTTTTCACTCTTTGTTATATTGCAGCCATTTGCTAAAATCATTTAAGTTCATTTTTTTCCCTCATTAATGTACACACAGCACCCCATATTGACAGAAAAACACAGAATTGTTGACATTTTTGCAGATTTATTAAAAAAGAAAAACTGAAATATCACATGATCCTAAGTATTCAGACCCCAAAGTGGAACTTTAACTACTTGCCGCCCGCCCACAGTAGTTTTATTGTACATCGCTGCCGGCCTTCCCAGTTTCGGTGCTCGTATGCGTCCACCCCCTGACATCCTGTGCTGTCATTGGACACAGCAAGAGTTTGGCAGAAAATTTCAGCCAATGATTTGGGCCGAAATCAGCTGATTGGCTGTGTCCAATCACACACAGAACTCTGTGTTTACAAATGCACAGAGCTCTGTGTGCATAGGAACAGTGATTTGGCTGTTTCTTCCTTCCTTCCAGGGAAAAAAACAGGCAGATCATAAAGTAAAAACAACACATAATACACACATTACCTGCTTCATGATCGCACTAAGTACATATACATTGCGGCTTGGATGTGGTTTACCAGGTTATGGCTAAAGCTATCAGCCGTAACCCCAGTATTTTTTTTTTTTAGCCAGAAATTCTCTTTCTCATAAAAGCAATCCAAATGGCTGATTAGCCACTGTATCGCTTTCAGAAGCAGCTGGAGGAGTCAACTCCCCCCCCCCCACTCAGGCTTACCGGGGAGCTCGGGTAGCGATCTGACAGTTTGTGTGGCTGGCCATAGAGGTGAACAGAGACCAGATCATCTCTGATCACCTCTATGATCTAGGAGGACTGGAGCAACGTCATGAGAACACTTCCAGTCTCAGGCAGAAGTAAAAAGATTTTTTTTTTTAGATCTTTTGCTTTCAAAGGTAGAGGAGAGATTTGAGGTCTTTTTTGACCCCAGATATCTCCATTAAGAGGACCTGTCATCTCTTATTTCTATGACAAGGGATGTTTACATTCCTTGTAATAGGAATAAACATGATAAAAAATAAATTAATTAAAGGGACAGTGTAAAAAAATGTAAAAAATGTAAGCGCTCCCTTTCCTCCGTGCTTGCACAAAGAAGCAAATACATTCATACAGTATCTCACAAAAGTGAGTACACCCCTCACATTTTTCTAAATATTTTATTCTATCTTTTCATGTGACAACACCGAAGAAATGACACTTTGCTACAATGTAAAGTAGTGAGTATACAGCTTGTAAAACTGTAAATTTGATGTCCCCTCAAAATAACTCAACACACAGCCATTAATGTCTAAACCGCTGGCAACAAAAGTGATTACACCCCTAAGTGAAAATGTCCAAATTGGGCCCAAAGTGTCAATATTTTGTGTGGCCACCATTATTTTCCAGCACTGCCTTAACCCTCTTGGGCATGGAGTTCACCAGAGCTTCACAGGTTGCCACTGGAGTTCTCTTCCCCTCCTCCATGATGACATCAAGGAGCTGGTGGATGTTAGAGACCTTGCGCTCCTCCACCTTCCGTTTGAGGATGCCCCACAGATGCTCAATAGGGTTTAGGTCTGGAGACATGCTTGGCCAGTCCATCACCTTTACCCTCAGCTTCTTTAGCAAGGCAGTGGTCATCTTGGAGGTGTGTTTGGGGTCATTATCATGTTGGAATACTGCCCTGCGGCCCAGTCTCCGAAGGGAGGGGATCATGTTCTGCTTCAGTATGCGGGCTTTCTTGTGCATCATCTTTAGAAGAGGCTTCCTTCTGGGATGACAGCCATGCAGACCAATTTGATGCAGTGTGCAGCTTATGGTCTGAGCACTGACAGGCTGCCCCCCCACCCCTTCAACCTCCGCAGCAATGCTGGCAGCACTCATATGTCTATTTCCCAAAGACAACCTCAGGATATGACGCTGAGCACGTGCACTCAACTTCTTTGGTCGACCATGGTGAGGCCTGTTCTGAGTGGAACCTGTCCTGTTAAACCATTGTATGGTCTTGGCCACCATGCTGCAGCTCAGTTTCAGGGTCTTGGCAATCTTCTTATAGCCTAGGCCATCTTTATGTAGAGCAACAATTCTTTTTTTCTGATCCTCAGAGAGTTCTTTGCCATGAGGTGCCATGTTGAACTTCCAGTGACCAATATGAGAGAGTGAGAGCGATAACACCAAATTTAACACACCTGCTCCCCATTCACACCTGAGACCTTGTAACACTAACGAGTCACATGACACCGGGGAGGGAAAATGGCTAATTGGGCCAATTTGGACATTTTCACTTATGGGGCATACACACGGTCGGACTTTTCGTCTACAAAAGTCCGACAGCCTGTCCGACAGACTTCCGGCGGACTTGCGGCGGACTTGTGGCAGACTTTCTAACGAATGGACTTGCCTACACACGACCACACAAAAGTCCGACGGATTCGTACGTGATGACGTACACCGGACTAAAATAAGGAAGTTGATAGCCAGTAGCCAATAGCTGCCGTAGCGTGGGTTTTTGTCCGTCGGACTAGCACACAGACGAGCGGATTTCGGGGTCCGCCGTAGTTACGACGTAAAGATTTGAAGCATGTTTCAAATCTAAAGTCCGTCGGATTTGAGGCTGAAAAAGTCCGCTGAAAGTCCGGGGAAGCCCACACACGATCGGATTACCAGCCAGCTTTAGTCCGTCGGCATCCGTTGGACTTTTGTAGACGAAAAGTCCGACCGTGTGTATGCCCCATTAGGGGTGTACTCACTTTTGTTGCCAGCGGTTTAGACATTAATGGATGTGTGTTGAGTTATTTTGAGGGGACAGCAAATTTACACTGTTATACAAGCTGTACACTCACTTCTTTACATTGTAAAGTGTCATTTCTTCAGTGTTGTCACATGAAAAGATAGAATAAAATATTTACAAAAATGTGAGGGGGTGTACTCACTTTTGTGAGATACTGTAAGTTGCACACACCTACATGTTCGCACCACACGTGAGGTATCGCCGTAAACGATAGAGTGAGCACAATAATTCTAGTGCTAGACCTCCTCTGTAACTCTAAACTGGTAACCTGTAAAAAAATTTAAAGCGTTGCCTATGGAGATTTTTAGGTATCGTAGCTTATCGCCATTCCACAAGTGCGCGCAACTTTTAAGCATGACATGTGAGGTATTTATTTACTCGTGTAACATCATCTTTTATATTTTCGCAAAAATTGTGTTATCTATTGTGTTTTTTTTTGCATTAAATTCATGAAAGTGTACCTTTGAAAAAAAAAGAATCACTGCACCATGTGATAAAAAAATTGCAACGATCATCATTTTATTCTCTATAATTTCTCTTCTAAAAAAAAACTATATAATTTGTGGGGTTTCGACGTCATTTTCTAGCAAAAAATACAGATTTTTGCTTGTAAACAAAAAGTGCCAGAAAAGGCCTGATCCTTAAAGAGGAGCTCCAGGCTTCTTCAGAAAATAATTAAAAGTCAGCAAATACTGTAGCTGCTGACTTTTAATATTAGGACACTTACCTGTCCACAAATCCAGCGATGTCTTCACCCGAGCTCATTTTTTAATCGGCTCTCGGGTGCTGCCGCCGCCATCTTGGCTAAGGGAAACCTGCAGAGAGAGAGAGAGAGAGAGAGAGAGAGAGAAAGAAAGAGAAAGAAAGAGAGAGTGAGATTTACCTGCATTACCGGCATTTGGTAGGGTCCACTGATCTGTAAAAACTGTTATCTGTCAAAAATGCTTCTAAACGCAAACGTGCATAAATGTGGCATGGAAACGTGGCAAAACGGATCTTTTTAACCAATTTAGGACCGCCCACCGCACATATACTGCAGCAGGGCGACTCTATTGCGCAAAACGCCGTACCTGTACGTCGTTTCATGCAATAGATACTGTGGGCGCGTGCCGTGGGAGCAATCGCTGCATGGGATGTCCGCCGGCACAGAGAGCGAGGATCTGTAAACAAGTAAACAAGGGGGATCGCCGTTCTGACAGGGGACAACATGGAGATCTGCTGTTCCTAGTGATCAGGAACAGCGATCGCTGTGTTGTTCCAGGCAGCCCAGCCCCCACACAGTTAGAACACACCCAGGGAACACAGGTAACCCCTTGATCGCCCCCTAGTGTTAACCCCTTCCCTGCCAGTGTCATTTTTACATTTACATTTTTTTTTTCAAAATTGTCGGTCTTTTTTTGTTTATAGCGCAAAAAATAAAAGCAGGGGTGATCAAATACCACCAAAAGAAAGCTCTATTTGTGGGGAAAAAAAGACATCAATTTTGTTTGGGTACAGTGCCGCACGACCGTGCAATTGTCAGGTAAAGTAACGCAGTGCCGTATCGCAAAAAATGGCCTGGTCATTAAGGGGGTGAATCCTTCCGGGGGCTCTAGTGGTTAAACGTTGGTTACTAGCTGTCAAGCCCCAGCGCTCCGATGAGGTTTTTTTAAACATGCTGTGTACATGAGGCCTTATTTGGATTTTTTTTGACCAAAGACATGAAGCAGAATACATTTTCGCCTAAACTTACGAAGAAATTGTATTTTATTGGACAAGTTTTATACCAGAAAGTAAAAAAAAAAATTTATTTTTTTTTCAAAATTTCTGGTCTTTTTCGTTTAGATAATAAAAAATAAAAAACGCAGACGTGATCAAATGCCACAAAAATAAAGCTCTATTTGTGTGGAAAAATGGATGTCAATTTTGTTTGGGTACAACGTTGCACGACCGCGCAAAAAAGAAAGCTCTATTTGTGTGGAAAAAAAATTCTATAAATATAATTTGGGTACAGTTGTTGCATGACCGTGCAATTACCATCAGCTCATTTACCACAGTTACAACCTTTTGTACCACCTGCCCCACCCTTTTAGATTGTAAGCTCTTCTGGGCCCTAAGAGGTAAACGAAAAATCCTGGACAGCCGCACTCAAAAGAAATCTTCGATCTTTATTTAAATAGGGTCATAAAAATACATGCCACAGCATCACAAAGCAGGAAAACTGACGCGTTTCACACTGTAGTCAGTGCTCAAGCACTGACTACAGTGTAAAACGCGTCAGATTTCCTGCTTTGTGATGCTGTGGCATGTATTTTTATAACCCTATTTAAATAAAGATCGAAGATTTCTTTTGAGTGCGGCTGTCCAGGATTTTTCGTTTACCTCTTAATTACCAGCATTGCCTGCACCTGTTATTTCCAGCAGGGGCGGACTGACAACTCATGGGGCCCCTGGGCAATAGGAGATTATGGGGCCCCTGGGCAATAGGAGATTATGGGGCCCCCAGGCAATAGGAGAAGATTATGGGGCCCCCAGGCAATAGGAGATTATGGGGCCACACAGTATACACACACACACACACACACACACACACACACACACACACACACACACACACAGTATACACACACACACACAGTATACACACACACACACACACAATATACACACACAGAAAAGGTACTGGAGAGGCGGGGCAGCTATAATCTTGGGATTTTAAAAAAAACACAGATTTTTACATACTGTCCCTGGTTTTATTGAGGCTGGCAACCCTGATGTGGCCCCTTAGTGGCATGGGGCCCTTGGGCAGTGCCCGAGTGCCCGAATGGTCAGTCCGCCCCTGACTTCCAGCATGGAGAAAATGTTTGTTCCTCACAGACCTCTTTCAGAGCGGTGATATCTCTCTCTCTCTTCTGGGCCCTCTTAATCATCTTGTATTTTATTGTATTATAATTGTATTGTCTCCCTTTTATATTATAAAGCGCTGCGTAAACTGTTGGCGCTATATAAATCCTGTATAATAATAATAATGATACCAGTTAAAGCAGCGCAATGCCAAATTGTAAAAAGCGCTCTGGTCATTGAGCAGCCAAATCCTCCGGGGCTGAAGTGGTTAAAGTAGCGTAGTGCTGAATAGCAAAAAAAAATGCTCTGGTCATGAAAGGGGGGTAAAACCTTCTGGAGGTCGAGTGGTTAAAGGTCTGCCAGGCAGGTCTAGTCCGGAATCCGATTGGTTGGTTGTTGGTTACGGCACATCTGGGACATCATCGCCGCTGAAGAATCCGAGGACAGAATTAATTGTTACATTAACCCACCAATGACCAAGGAGAAGCCTTCACACGTTGCCCGTTAAACACCTCCACATGTATTTAATACTCTTTAAATCTCGCAGCGCAATGACGCTGGTTTTGGCAGCCGGAGCGGATTCCGTCAGCGATGGCCTATTTTTTTTTTTTTACTTTTTACATTTTCAGCTGGTGATGATAACCAGAAGTCGGTTTTCTCGGCAGCCCGGCCAGGAGATAAAACGAGGATTACCCTTCCAAGTCTGAAATCAGCGCTCTTTTGATTGAGCGCGTTCTGCCGATGATGTCATGACACTCCCAGCTGTATCTGAACTGGAAACACGAAGCCGGAGATTCCCCCCGCCATCTGCAGGCGAGGCCCGGATCAGCCTGTTTAGGCAATCAGCGACTTCCACTGCCGTGGAAAGGTCCGTGATGATGAGCAGGTGCGGCCCGGGCAGCGCAAAGGATCCTGGGAGGCCCGAGATTATCGCTGACATCATCGCACGCAATGCCCGGATCGCCTCCACACCTGTGATAGGGGAGCGAATGACATCATTTTCAGGTGGTCGGCTTCTGCATATAATGAAGGTTGTTGGATGAGGATGATGAAGGATCAGATGAATGGAGGAGAAGTTTCAAACAGAAGGTGGTACAGAGGGGGGGAGGGGCAACGTTCTCCAGCACGCAGCTGCAAATTCCAGGTGGATACAAATTAATACTCTGTATCCAATAATACATCCATATATCTCTTTTTTTATACTGGGTGAGTACAGTAGAACCTTGGTTTACGAGCAACGCGGTTAACGAGCGTTTTGAAAGACGAGCAACTTTTTTTTTTTTAATTCTGAGTGTTGTCTCCCAAAATGAGCAGAATTCAAGCTAATGGGGTGTGCAGTACCGCATTTGGCCAGAGGTGCGGGGGCGCCGGTGACACTCGGAACGGTTCGGAGCCGTTCGGAAGTACTCGGAATAACTCGGAAACACTCGGAAACACTCAGAAATACTCAGTTCCCGAGTGTTTCTGAGCCTTTCCGAGGCTTTCCAAGTTCAGCCGAGCTGTCCCCGAGTATTTCCGAGGCTTCCCGGCGCCCCCCCACCTATGGCCACATGTGGTATTGCATGCCATAGAAGTCAATGCGGAATGATTTATCTTCGTTTCCATTGACTTCTATGGGGAAACTCGCTTTGGTGTGCAAGTGCTTTGGATTACAAGCATTCTCCTGGAGCGGATTATGCTCGTAATCCAAGGTTCCACTGTACTTAGAATTGACCTAGACTACGTTTTTCTGTGCCCCTCCCTTAAAGCGATATAAGTCCTGGTTCACATTGATGCGATTTGACATGTCAAATCGCATTGTCAAATCAGCGGCTATTGCCCACAATGGAACCGTCCGAATCGATGCGACTGATTCCCAAAAGTAGTTTCTGTACTACTTTTGGCGATTTCAGGTGCGATTTCAATAGACATCTGTGCAGGAAACAACACAGATGTCTCTGAAATCGTCGGACTGACATGCGGGAATGAAATTGTGCGAGTTCAGCTGAACTCGCACAATTTCAATCTGCAGCAGTGTGAACCTGGTACCTGGGCTTAATCTCAAAACCAAAAATTGATTATATTGTAGCTTACTAATCATTAGATGTGATGGCTGCATTAGTTTTCTTTTTTTAGGCTTTTTTCCCTTCTGTTTTCACCTGGTGATCTGGCCAGTAACACACCTCCTGTATTAGAGTGCCCCCCCCCCCCCCCCTCCGCCCCACTCTGGATGAAGGATCAAAAAGGCACCTTTGGACATCAGAGCATTGTAAGTCTGGGAGGAGGGGAGTCAAACGCAACACAGGAGTTGTAGATGAACTAGCAGATTTAAATACACTGACAAATTGAAGTCAAACTCCGGTTGTGGCGCACTGGTGTGGAGCGTAAGGGGTTAAAGCAGGTGGTGAGGAGGCGATTTAAGGCTTGGTTCACACTACTGAGTGTGCCAGAGCAGGCATGCTGTACATATTCAGCAGGTCATGTGGAAGGCAGTCCATTCATTTCAATGGGCTAGAAAAGAGGAACAGAAGTTCCCGACACTTTAACAAAATCACGCTGCAACGCAACGCAACGCAACACACGCATGGTGTTGCGGAGCTATGTGTTTTTGGCACACGTGAGAATGCCAACGATAGCAGATACGTGGGGGCGCTATTAAAGTGGTTGTAAACCCTGGTAAAAAAAAAAAAAACAAAACCTCTCTCTTACTCCACTCTCACTTTTTTTCTCTCTTTTACTTTCTCTCTCTCTCTTTCTTTCTTTCTTGTTCTCTCTCTGGCTTTCTTTTTCTTTTTCTCCCTTTTTCTTCCTCTGTTTCTCTTTCTCTTTAGTTTTCCTTCTCTCTTTCTCTCTTTTTCTTTCTCTCTTTATTTTTCTCTCCCTCTCTCTCTTTTCTTTCTTTCTTCTTTCTCTCTCTCGCTTTCTTCTTTCTCTCTCTTTTCTTTTTCTCTCCCTCTCTCTCTCCCCCTCTCTCTCTCCCTCCCCCCTGTCTTCTCGTTCTCTCTCTCTCCCTTCTCTCTCTCGTTCCTCTCCCTCCCCCCCCTCTCTCCCCCCTTACTCTCCCCCACTCTCTCCCCCCCTTACTCCCCCCCCTCTCTCCTCCCTTACTCTCCCCCTCTCTCTCTCGTTCTCTCCCCTCCCCCCCTCTCCCCCCCTTACTCTCCCCCCCTCTCTCCCCCCCTTACTCCCCCCCCCCTCTCCTCCCTTACTCTCCCCCTCTCTCTCTCGTTCTCTCCCTCCCCCCTCTCTTTCCCCCCTTACTCTCCCCCCTCTCTCTCCCCCCCTTACTCCCCCCCTCTCTCCTCCCTTACTCTCCCCCTCTCTCTCTCGTTCTCTCTCCCTCCCCCTCTCCCCCCCTTACTCTCCCCCCTCTCTCTCTCTCTCGTTCTCTCTCTCTCCCCCCTCTCTCTCTCCCCCTCTCTCGTTCTCTCTCTCCCCTTCTCTCTCTCGTTCTCTCTCCCCCCTTACACTCCCCCTCTCTCTCTCTCCCCCCTTTACTCCCCCCTCTCTCTCCCCCCTTACTCTCCCCCTCTCTCTCTCGTTCTCTCTCCCTCCCCCCCTTACTCTCCCCCTCTCTCTCTCTCGTTCTCTCTCTCCCCCCTCTCTCTATCGTTCTCTCTCCCTCCCCCCCTCTCTCCCCCCTCTCTCTCTCATTCTCTCTCCCTCCCTCTCTCTCCTTCTCTCTCTCTCCCCCTCTCCTCATTCTCTCCACTCTCCTCTCCCCCTCTCTCTCTCCCCCTCTTTCTCTCTCTCCCCCCCTCTCTTTCTCTCCCCCTCTCTCTCGTTCTCTCTCCTCTCCTCTGCTCCCCCCCTCTCCCCCCCTCCCCCTTTCTCTATCTCTCTCTCTTTTCTTTTAAACTTATTTTAAACATCTCTCTCTTTTAAACTTTGCACATAACACATATATATGTATCTCTGTATCTGAGGAGATCATTCTGAGTACACGTGATATCTATTAAGTGAGTGTGAGAGGGAATACCTGATTGTCACCAGAACTAGTGCCCCCATTTTCAGATTTTTCCTCTATTCCTGTTCTGATGACAACTCAAAATTGTGGGATTTTCTTTCACTTTCATTTTCAATAATAATGATAAACAGGACAAATAAAAAGAATAAAACCCAGACAGGGGGTCTAATCCCTCACTTTATCCAAAACTGAAAAAAAAAAGGTTTTGCCTTCAGTTTTACTTGAAAAGACAGACAACACATTTGTTTTTCTTTTATAATATGCCGACCAAAAAAACTGACCCAAACCGAAGACGCTCTCCCTTTAATCCCGCCCACCCGTACTGGTCATTTTAGTATATCGTATTTTTTATTTTTTTCTCTTCCTTGCATTTTTTTTCTTGCTGTAATAAAAAACATAAAAGACCAAAATAGAAAAAAAAAAAAGTCAGAAATGTTTCAGGTGCCAATTTTCCGCATTTTTCTCTCCTGGCATTTTATCCCCGGCCTCTTTTTTTTCCATGAGAATAATCAGCCCTCACAATCCTTAATCTGCGGCAGAACTTTGCACCGTCCCTCTGGGACGTAACTCGGCTCGTTATCTCGTGTTCCCGGGGTCGGAGGTCAGAGTGCACATGGTGGATTCGGGGCCAATCACCAGCGGGCCGCGTCTAATGCCAAGTCATGGGAGCAATGGCAGAGGGGTCACCGCGAGGCACACAATATTTATGGACAAAACGCTTTCCATTTTTTATTGCGTAGACAGTTTTTGTCCAGAAATAAAAAAAAAAATTAACCCGTGTTTGTGTTTGCGGGAAAACTCAACGTATAAAGTGCGTGTTTTACTACTTACATCCAAAAACTGATATCATTAGATCAAATATATAAAAAGATAAATTCTTCATGCATCAAAAAAAACGCACGTGCGTTTGCGCCCGCCAAAACACATTGTACGGCGGCACCTTTTTTGTGTATTTCACACGCATAGGGTAGCCTATTAAAATGAATGGGCTGCCATTAAAATGCAGAAGAACGCACGGGAGCCTGCTGTGCACATCAGGTGCGGTGGGGGAATGCGCGCAAATTCATGCGTTTTACTATACTACACAAAAGCAAGACTGTTGCAATGCAGCGGGTTTTTAAAATGGCACCAACACTTTTTCTGTGCGTTTCACCTGTGTATGGCAGCCTTAAAACGCGACGAGCAAGCACGTGCAAAAAAAGCACATGTGCCCAGACGCACCTCCCTGGTATGAGCGAGCCCTGAACACCACCGCAATACGCGAAGAAAACTCACCCGCGTTGGAGTCGTCTGTGATGCATGGTAACGCAGTATCATGTGTTTTGGCGGACGCTAATGTGTGCATGTTTGTTAGATGTGTGGGTTTCCAATTGCCACAATTCTGCCCCCGATTCCAAATCGCGTAGCAATTGCAGCAAAACATGCGATGTACATTTGGGTGTCATTCATTCCAAATCGCAAAGTGTGAATGGAGCCTAAGATATCACATGAGAGAGAGAGGTGAGGATCAATGCATAGGGGGTGACAGGCGGCAAAGGGTGGATGACAGGTGGCTGGGAGGTGATATGTCTCTCTCTTTCTTTCTATCTTTCTTTCTCTCGCTTTCTCTCTCTTTCTTTCTCTCTCTCTTTCTCCCTTTAATTCTCTCTCTCGTTCTCTCTTGTTCATTCTCTCTATATTTCTATCTTTCTTTCTCTCTCTCTCTCTTTCCCTCCCCCCCCTCTCTTACTCTGTCTCTCATTCTTTCTCCCTCTTTTATTCTTTCTCTCTCTTTTCCTCACACACACACACACACTTTCACTCTCTCATTCTTTCTCTCACTCTCTTCTTCTTTCTTTCTTCCTCTCTCTTTCTCCCCCCACCCTCTCTCTCTCTCTCTCTCTCTCTCTCTCTCTCTCTCGTTCTTTCTCTCTTTTATCCTTTCTCTCTCTTTCATTCTTTCTCTCTCTCATTCTTTTGCTCTCTTTCTCTCTCTTTCATTCTTTCTCTCTCTTTCATTCTCTCTCTCTTTCTCTCTTTCATTCTCTCTCTCTTTCTCTCTTTCATTCTCTCTTTCTTGCTCATTCATTCTCTCTCAATTTCTATCTTTCTCTCTCTCTTCCTTACTCTCCCCCCCCACCCCCTTACTCTGTCTCTCATTCTTTCTCTTGCTTTCTCTCTTTTATTCTTTCTCTCTCTTTCATTCTCTCTATCTCTATTCCTCACACACTTTCTTTCTTTCTTTCTTTCTTTCTTTCTTTCTTTCTTTCTTTCTTTCTTTCTTTCTTTCTTTCTTTCTTTCTTTCTTTCTTTCTTTCTTTCTTTCTTTCTTTCTTTCTTTCTTTCTTTCTTTCTCTCTCTTTCTTTCTCTCTCTTTCTCCCCCCACCCTCTCTCTCTCTCTCGTTCTCTCTTTTATTCTTTCTCTCTCATTCTTTCGCTCTCTTTCATACTTTCTCTCTCTCTTCCATTCTTTCTCTCTCTCTCTTTCGTTCTCTGTCTTTCATTCTCTCTCTTTCATTCCTTCTCTCTCTCTTTCATTCTCTCTCTCTTTCTCACTCGTTCATTCTCTCTCTATTTCTATCTTTCTCTCTCGCTCCACCCCCCCCCCCCCTTACTCTGTCTCTCATTCTTTCTCTTTCATTCTCTCTCTCTCTCCTTTCTTTCTTTCTTTCTTTCTTTCTTTCTTTCTTTCTTTCTTTCTTTCTTTCTTTCTTTCTTTCTTTCTTTCTTTCTCCCCCCACCCTCTCTCTCTCATTGTTTCTCTCTTTTATTCGTTCTCTCTCTTTCATTCTTTCTCTCTCTCATTCTTTCGCTCTGTTTCCCTTTCATTCTTTCTCTCTCTCTCTTTCATTATCTTTCTTTCTTTCTCTCTCTCTCTCTTTCATTATCTTTCTTTCTTTCTCTTTCTTTCTTTCTTTCTTTCTTTCTTTCTTTCTTTCTTTCTTTCTTTCTTTCTTTCTTTCTTTCTTTCTTTCTTTCTTTCTTTCTTTCTTTCTTTCTTTCTTTCTTTCTTTCTTTCTTTCTTTCTTTCTTTCTCTCTCACTCTTTCCCTCACACACACTTTCTCTCTCTTTCTTTCTTTCATTCATCCATTCTTTCTTTCTCTCTCTCTTTCCCTCACACACATACTTTCTCTTTCTCTCTCTCTCTCTCTCTCTCTCTCTCTCTCTCTCTCTCTCTCTCTCTCTCTCTCTCTCTCTCTCTCTCTCTCTCTCTCTCTCTCTCTCTCTCCCCCTCTATTTCTTTCTTTCTCTTCCTCTCTCTTATTCTTTCTTTCATTTTCTCTCTCAAAACATATGGTATGACAGCACCTTTTTTTTGTATTTTACACACATAGGGTAACCCACTGAAACAAACGGGCTTCCATTAAAATGCAGAAGAACGCACGGGAGCCTGGTGTGCAAATTGCATGCAAAATAGTGTGTTTCCCCACACTACACAAAAGCAAGACTGTTGCAACACAGTGGGGTTGATTTACTAAAGGCAAATCCACTGTGCACTAGAAATGCACTTGGGAGTGCAGTCACTGTAGATCTGAGGGGTAGATCTAAAAAGAGGGGAAGCTCTGCTGATTTTATCATCCAATCATGTACAAGCAAAAATGCTGTTTTTTATTGTCCTTGCATGTCCCCCTCAGATCTACAGCGACCAGGGGCGGACTGACAACTCATTGGGCCCCCGGGCAATAGGAGTATGGGGCCCCCAGGCAAGAGGAGGTTATGGGGCCCCCAGGCAATAGATTATGGGGCCACACAGCATACACACACACACACAGTATACACACAGAGAATACACACACTGAAAAGGTACTGGAGAGGCGGGCAGCTATAATCTTGGGATTTTTAAAAAAACACAGATTTTTACATACTGTACCTGGTTTTATTGAGGCTGACAACCCTGATGGGGCCCCTTAGTGGCATGGGGCCCTCGGGCAGTGCCAGAGTGCCGAATGGTCAGTCCACCCCTGACAGCGACCACACTTCCAAGTGCACTTGCAGTACACAGTGGATTTGCCCTTAGTAAATAACCCCCAGGGTTTTTTTTTTAAATGCTACGACACTTTTTTTGTGAATTTGATAAGTGTACAGCAGCTCTAAAATGCGATGCACAGGCAAATGCCAAAAAAGCACATGTGCCTGGGCCCACAGCACACTTTTGTCTACGTGTTTCACCACATTGGCTTCTTCAGGACGTATTAAAGTGCTACAGTACAAATACTGTGTATGAAAAAATATAATCATAATTAGAAAAACCGCATACACAAAATACACATAAATCAGTCTATATAATGTTATGTAATGTCAGATTCATGTCACATGCCATGCTTCAAGAAGTTGCACCCAGATAGGACCAGAACCGCATGCATTACAGGTGATAGCAGGGAGGTGGCGGTGAGGCACTATTCACTTGAATGGCTCATGTTTGGCCGGGGATACTGCATGCTGGATGTAACAAGGGGTATAATTTTTGCAGCGGCTGTGAAGAACGCAACATGTATCACGTGTAGCCAAGCATTGCGATAATGCACGTGTTAATTTTTGCGTTCTCGCAATGCCCTGATGTAAACGGGCCCCCTGCGGTTTGCTCCGGCGCTATTTTCTGATAGGTTGTCCCAGGTCTGTCCACTCTCATCTCTCTTCATCACATAATATCTTAATGCTTCCCATTGGAGACCGGCGTGCTTCCACCTCCCGTTTGGCGTAACAGCTGCACAGAGCGCGGCAGGCGTCCATGTCAGGCAACATACGGAGGGCATTTGCCTCATAACTGTACGCTATAAACAATAAACTGAAAACATATTTCCTGCTCCTTCTAATATGTAACATTCCCTCCGAGTCTGGCAATAAAGTCAACACCAATTTGTTCAGCTGTGCGGCCGGTTAACCCTTCGCAAGGCGGGCCGCGCCGATGTCCTCGCCCGCACCTGGCTTTTGTTTGCATCGTAATTAGGGGGATAAAAATAAAACGGCGCAGGTAGAGGGGGATTTCAGGGCGGACCCAGGTGGTCCCATTAAATACATGTTGCTAATTCTCTAATGCTGTGTACGCCATTGATGTAGGATGGGGGGGGGGGGTCGTAATTGAGGTCAGATGTGCGAGCGATCGAGCCAGCGGCGGTCTGTTCACAATTACTGGTGAACTCTTGCACTAGTAAACAAGGGGCCGGCTTACTGCGGGGCAAGCACAGTGGCAGAGGGGGCATTCCTGGCATGTGTCAGCGTGGGACCCCCATGATGGGGATTTTTAGGGACATCTGAAGGCTTTCTTGGGGTCGGCCATATATTACACGTTGTTCTCCTCGGTTTACGTTTTTACCTTCAAAGCCAAACTGGCGTGAAGTAATATAATCGCACAGAGCAGAAGGAAGCAAGGCAGAAATGGCTTTCATCTGTCATCCTCCGGCCACCATTGCTGAGTAGTCAGAAGTGGAAAATTTGGAGTTTTGGTGGCTTTTGCAGCAATCCGCTACTCCACAGCAGAAAGGAGCATGGAGCGGGCGGGGGGGGGGGCGATAAATGTCACTTGATTTAATTTGTAAATTGCTGAATTGCCAAGTCTTTACACTTCATGTAGCAAATAACATTCAAGTAAATTGGGAGGGGCCACGAACTCCCCGCAACGGCATGCAATGCACGCAGTTATAGCGCATTTTTCAGAAAAAATAGGATTAAATCAGGCAGTGAGGAGGCGTTGCAACGGAAGTGCAAGGGAGATTTGGACGCACATCTGAATCCACCCTAAAGAGGATGGTGCACAGGGGGTGAGGTTGGGGAGGCAGTAGCAAGCATCTATTTTTACCACCCCCCTGGCCGCCCATGTGAAGGAGCCACTTAAGGCATTTTTCACACTTGAGCATTCCAGGTACGCTCTGCGCACTTTCTTGGAATACGTGAAAGACGTGACGAAATGCGCATCACACTTACAGTGCCATTAATCTTTAACGGTGCCCCAAAGTGGCTAGAAGACGTGCATTCTGTCACATGATAAAACGCATGTCTGCTAGCCACGTTTGGGGTGCCATTAGGAAAAACGCACAGTAAAAAAAAAATCACCAAGCTCTGCACCAGAAAAGGACGCAGGAGTTTCTTTGGCGCATGCTTTGCGCATAGGGCAGCCCTATCATTCCCTAGGCCCAAGAGTTTTCATACATTTTAACCATTTATATGTGAGTTGGGGATATATATATATTGTACACTTTCCCTTTAAAAAAAAAGTTTTGATCACTTTTATTCCTATTACAAGAAATGTAAACATCCCTTGTAATAGGAATAGGGCTGGTCTTTTCAGAGAGATCTGAGATCTATAAGTCCCCACATCTCTCCTCTAGGCTGGAAAACCTAAGATTAAAAAAAAAAAAAAAAGATCTCAGGCTTTACAGCTAAAAAAAATGGCAGTGTTTATTACATCTGCCGGCGCAGGAAGTGATGTCATGACGTCGCTCCTGGCCTCCAAAGGTCATAGAGATGGGCGGCGATCGATTCATTCTCCGGCTTGCCGATCGCACGGGCGAGCCTGTAGAAGCTAAACAGCTGCTATGATTGTTTTTACATTACAGAGAATCGCCTGCTAAAAAAAATACAGATGCAGGCATCATTCAGACTTAACCACTAAAAGTCCAGGACGTTATTTGATGTCCACCTAAGGAGAATTAATGAACCCAGTGAACACTTGATATATACAATTCTGACCAACCTGGATGACCATCTGTGAATGCATCAGTTCAGATTTCCAGTCTTTGTCAGCCTTCCACTTTGAGCCCTGAAGAAGGGTGCGCTTCCCCCGAAACGTGTCAGCTTAAATCATGAGATTTAAACAGAACAAATCCATATGGAAGAACTCTGGGGCCATCCTAAAGGAAATTTTATGAAGGAACAAAATTCTGACTTTTAAAGTCAGGATTCTGAAATTAGGGTGATGCACACGGTTATCAGCAAGAATGAGGTCAAAACAGGCATCTCATCGCCTCCTCACCATCTGTCAATCACCTCTAAAAAAGCGATCTGAACACATGGCTCAGGGACGTGTTTTTACCCCCCACCATCTGCCCATCTGAAGGAGCACTTAGGGCAGTGATGGCGAACCTTGGTGCCCCAGATGTTTTGGAACTACATTTCCCATGATGCTCCACTACACTGCAGAGTGCCAGAGCATCATGGGAAATGTAGTTCCAAAACATCTGGGGTGCCAAAGTTCTCCATCACTGGCTTAGGGTGTCCTTAGGCCTCCTTCACATTTATCAGATCAGACGGATACATTTTAACGTTCATCTGAACTCTGGACCAGACGCAACAAAAAGACCCTCAAGCCTTTTAGATATCGTTTTTTTTTTTTTGGGTTGCTGGGTTTTTGTTTTAAGCTTTCATTGTGTCTTTCCAATTCTATTTTTGAAATGTTTACAAACTGTTCCCAACGTCTGGAAAAAAAAAAAAAAAAAATCTCTGCGTACAATTATGTGCGTAATCCTCTTAGGAACGCCAATCTGGGCAGAGCCATCTACAAAGACGAGGCTACGGAGAGACTATCTGGGAAGGAACCCGGGGGGGGGGGGGGGTAATAAGATTCGTCATTGGATGGAAGGTCTGGACATTGTCAGAAATATCAGGGGAGGACGTTGGATGTGGCGAGTTTCACCAGCGCTGCCAGCAAGCTTTTTGAAGTGTAAATCCCCCCCCCAGATAGAAGCCACGTGAGTCAACACCACTAACCTGGCCAGCGGGGGTCACACACCTGACTTTAATCCACTCTCTAAGTCTTTAGGTTTGATGACAATGACATCTGTGAGACCCCACCTGGTACTCGGGGCAACCAGCAAGCGTCCTCCACCAATGCCCACCCATCTACCCCACCAATCAGAATTCAGCCCCTCCACCAATGCCCACCCATCTACCCCACCAATTAGAATTCAGCCCCTCCACCAATGCCCACCCATCTACCCCACCAATCAGAATTCAGCCCCTCCACCAATGCCCACCCATCTACCCCACCAATCAGAATTCAGCCCCTCCACCAATGCCCACCCATCTACCCCACCAATCAGAATTCAGCCCCTCCACCAATGCCCACCCATCTACCCCACCAATCAGAATTCAGCCCCTCCACCAATGCCCACCCATCTACCCTACCAATCAGAATTCAGCCCCTCCACCAATGCCCACCCATCTACCCCACCAATCAGAATTCAGCCCCTCCACCAATGCCCACCCATCTACCCCACCAATCAGAATTTAGCCCCTCCACAATTCCATTCTAATAGAAATAAAATCAGATCAGAGTTGTATTTTCTTTTCCTGGATAAACATGGATCTCTTCAAACTACAGGAGTATAAAAGCAACCGGCTCTTACCGGCCCACAGTGGCCCCCGAGCCCGTCAGCAATAGACAACTTCGTGGTGCCACTTGCTTAACCGCTTCAGCGCCGGAAGATTTTACCCCCTTCCTGACCAGAGCGCTTTTTGCGATTCGGCACTGCGTCGCTTTAACTGACAATTGCGCGGTCGTACGACGTTGTATCCAAACAAAATTGACGTCCTTTTTTCCCCACAAATAAAGCTTTCTTTTGGTGGTATTTGATCACCTCTGCGGTTTTTATTTTTTGCGCTATAAACAAAAATGTCTGACAATTTTGAAAGAAAAAAAATTTTTTTGTACTTTCTGCTATAAAACATATCCAAAAAAATAATTTAAAATCAAATTTCTTCATAAATTTTAGCCAATTTGCATTCTGCTACATATTTGTGGTAAAAAAAAAACATCCCAATAAGCGTATATTGATCGGTTTTACAAAAGTTAAAGTGTCTAAAACTGTGGGAAATTTTTATTTTATTTTTATTTTGTTTTTATCTATGTATTTTATTTTTACGGAACTGCGTTATTTTAACCAAAAATTGCACGGTCATGCAACACTTTACCCAAATAAAGTATATGTCCCTTTTTTCCCACAAAAAGAGCGACAATTTTGGAAAAAACGCATTATTTTTTACTTTTTGCAATAATAAATATCCCCCAAAAATATATAAAAAAAACTATTTTTTTTCCTCAGTTTAGGCCGATATGTATTCTTCTACATATTTTTGGTAAAAAAAAAAATCGCAATAAGCGTATATTGATTGGTTTGCGTAAAAGTTATAGCGTCTACAAAATAGGGGATAGATTTATAGCATTTTTATTCTTTTTTTTTTTACTAGTAATGGCGGCGATCTGCGATTTTTGTCATGACTGCGACATTATGGTGGACAGATCGGACAATTTTGAAACATTTTTGGAACCACTGGCATTAATACAGCAATTAAAAATGCATTGATTACTGTAAAAATGTCACTGGCAGTGAAGGGGGTTAATCACTAGGGGGCGGTGAAGGGGTTAACTGTGTTCCCTGGGAGGTGATTCTAACTGAAGGGGGAGGGGACTAACTAGAGGAAGTGACAGATCGTGGTTCTTAGCTAATAGGTACACACGATCTGTCACTCCTGTCAGAACAGAACAGGGAAGTGTACTGTTTACATACACTCGTCCCTGTTCTGTCTCTCATCTTCACGATCGCTCGTGGCCAGCAGTCATTGCGACCGTCAGCCACGAGCACTGGCACTGGGCGCTATCTGGACCCCACGAGCCCACGTATAGTTACGTGGTTTCGCGCAGGGGAGCCAACCTGCCGCAGTGTAACTGCGGCGGCTGGTCCGAAAGCGGTTAAGGAGAAACTCCAGAAGGCAATTGTCTTTTTCATGAGCAACCAGTAAAATACCCAGATACAGTGCCTTCAAAAAAGTATTCATACCCCTTTTTCCACATTTTGTCATGTTACAACTAAAAACATAAATGTATTTTATTGGGATTTTATGTGATAGACCAACACAAAGTGGCACATAATTGTGAAGTGGAAAGAAAAAGGATAAATGGTTTTCATTTTTTTTTTTACAAATAAATATGTGAAAAGTGTGGGGTGTATTTGTATTCATCCCCCTTTACTCTGATACCCCTAACTAAAGACTAGCGGAACCAATTGCCTTCAGACGTCACCTAATTAGTAAATAGAGTCTATCTGTGTGTAATTTATTCTCAGTATAAATAAAGCTGTTCTATGAAGCCCTCAGAGGTTTGGTAGAGAACCTTAGTGAACAAACAGCATCATGAAGGCCAAGGAACACAGCAGACAGGTCAGGGATAAAGTTGTGGAGAAGTATAAAGCAGGGTTAGGTTATAAAAAAATATCCCAAGCTTTGAACATCTCACGGAGCACTGTTCAATCCATCATCCGAAAATGGAAAGAGTATGGCACAACTGCAAACCTACCAAGACATAGCCGTCCACCTAAACTGACCGGCCGGGCAAGGAGAACATTCATCAGAGAAGCAGCCAAGAGGTCCATGGTAACTCTGGAGGAGCTGCAGAGATCCACAGCTCAGGTGGGAGAATCTGTCCACAGGACAACTATTAGTCGTGTTCTCCACAAATCTGCCCTTTATGGAAGAGTGACAAGAAGAAAGACATTGTTGAAAGAAAGTCATAAGAAGTCCTGTTTGCAGTTTGTGAGAAGCCATGTGGGGGACACAGCAAACATGTGGAAGAAGGTGATCTGGTCAGATGAGACCAAAATTGTACTTTTTGGCCTAAAAGCAAAATGCTTTGTGTGGTGGAAAACTAACACTGTACATCACCCTGAACACACCATCCCCACTGTGAAACATGGTGGAGGCAGCATCATGTTGTAGGGATGCTTTTCTTCAGCAGGGACAGGGAAGCTGGTCAGAGTTGATGGGAAGATGGATGGAGCCAAATACAGGGCAAGCTTAGAAGAAAACCTGTTAGAGTCTGCAAAAGACTTGAGACTGGGGCGGAGGTTCACCTCCCAATAGGACAACAACCCCAAACATACAGCCAGAGCCACAATGGAATGGTTTACATCAAAGCATATTCATGAGTTAGAATGGCCCAGTCAAAGTCCAGACCTAAATCCAATTGAGAATCTGTGTAAAAAAATATTGAAAAACATTTATCATTTTCCTTCCACTTCACAATTATGTGCCACTTTGTGTTGGTCTATCACATAAAATCCCAATAAAATACATTTACGTTTTTGGTTGTAACATGACCAAATGTGGAAAATTTCTAGGGGTATAAATACTTTTTCAAGGCACTGTACAGCCAATCGCAGATTTCAGATACTCAGAAGCTTTGTAGCCCTTTTCTGCATTTTATCCCCGCTTCACACCGGTGTGACTTGTCGTGCGATTTGACAGTTTAAAATCCCAGGACAATTCTCACCCTATTTGTGCTCATGGAACCGTTCAAATCGGTGTGACTCTGACTTGCTCCGATTTTGAAAAGGTTTCTGCACTACTTTTGGCGATTTCATGTGCGACTTGTGTAGAAATCTGTCCCTGAAGTCGCACAGCTGTCGGCAAGCCGTACATGAAATCGCACTGGCGGCTTTGAAGTCACACTGAAGTAGCGTGATTTCACAGCCGCATGATCCGGTGTGAACCAGGGATTAAAGCGGTATTAAATCCAGAAGAAAACATTTATTATATTGCAGCTCACCAATTCTTAGATGTGACGGCTGCATTTTTTTTCTTTTTCAGGCTTTCTTTCTTTTTATTTTTCATCTGGTAAACCAGCCAGTAAGTCTGTCGTTTTTCAAAAGAACAAGCTCTTCAGCAGAATGTATCAGTTACAGAGGTGAGACAAATCATTTACCACTGACAGGAGTGCTTATAATGATCAGCTTTTATTTATTCATGTAAAGCCTTTATCCCAAAAAGAAAATCGGTTGCGGGAACCCCGCTGACAGCTGATGACTCATCGGTTGTTAAGGACGCAGTGGCCGGCTTCCTGGCCAGCTCCTTAGCAACCAGCTATATACAGTGTGCTTAACCGCTTGCCGACCAGCCGCCGCAGTTGCACTGCGCGAATCGCCATCATGTTGCGTCGGTTCCCGAGGCGGCCACTAGGGGAGCGCACGCGCGCCTGCTGCTCGCCCCAGGAGCCGATACGAGTGCCCGGCGGTCGCGATGACCGCTAGGCTCCTACGATCGCAAGTAACACGGCGAGAACGGGACATCTGTGTGTAAACGCCGAGATCCCGGTTCTCTGCTGGGAGAAGTGACATATAGTCTGTTCATACAAGGTATGAACAGCGATCTTTCATCTCCCCTAGTCAGTCCCCTCCCCCCTTCCGTTAGAACACACACTAGAGAACACAATTAACCCCTTGATCGCCCCCTTAGTGTTAACCCCTTCCCTGCCAGTGACATTTTTACAGTATTTAATGCATTTTTAATCGCATTGATCGCTGTATTAATGCCAATGGTCCCAAAAATGTGTGAAAATTGTCCGATGTGTCCACCATAATGTCGCAGTCCCAATAAAAATCGCAGATCGCCGCCACTACTAAAAAAATAATATTAAAAATGCTATAAATCTATCCCCTATTTTGTAGACGCTATAACTTTTGCGCAAACCAATCAATATACGCTTATTGCGAATTTTTTTTTTTTACCAAAAATATGTAGAAGAATACATATCGACCTAAACTGAGAAAAACATTATTTTTTTTTTTTTTTAAAATGGGGATATTTATTATAGCAAAAAGTACAAAATATTGTGTTTTTTTGAAAATTTTTTTTTTTTGTTTATAGCGCAGAAAATAAAAACCACAGAGGAGATCAAATACCACCAAAAGAAAGCTCTATTTGTGGGTATAAAAGGACGTCAATTTTGTTTGGGTGCAACGTCGCACGACCGCGAAATTGTCAGTTAAAGCGACGCAGTGCCGTATCGCAAAAAGTGCTCTGGTCAGGAAGGGGGTAAAATCTTCCGGGGCTGAAGCGGTTAAAGAGAAAAAAAAAACATAAAACCGCAAAATGCATGAAAACTGATTACAAAAACGCATAAAAAACGAGGGTTTAAAAACGCAAAACGCACTGCAAAACGTGCCTGAAAATGCATCAAGCGCAGCTGCATAGATGTGAACCTAGAATTATTACCGCTTTAACTTTTAACCAGTTCCCGCCCGGACACTAGCAGGTTGACAGTCGGGCGGGTCCCCTCTCCTTCACACCGCTCGTGCACACCCTCAGGGGGCGCACAGCGTGGCGATTAGTGGTGAGCCGCGTCCCTTAGACACAGCACATCGCCGATCAGGGTAAAGAGCCGATGACATTGGCTCTTTACCATGTGATCAGCTGTGTCCAATCACAGCTGATCCCATGGAAACAAATGCCGGTTATTGGCATTTCCTTTCCTTTGCCGCTGTCACTGTGTGAGAAAAGGAAAGCTATCCTGTGACAGGGCACATTTACACCCCATCGGTGCCCATCAGTGCCACCTATCAGCGCACATCAGAAAAGAAGAAAAATTTCTTTTTTACAAAATTTTATAACAAACGAAGAAAAATATATTTTTTTTAATTCCCGTTCTTTTTTCATTTGTTGTCTCGGCTCTTGATTGGATAGATTAATAGCAGCGCAGCCATTGGCTCCTGTGTCTCAATGAAGAGCACTAAGTGTCATTTCTGTCTGCTGCCCCCTTTCTCTGCTATCTGTATGAATCACTTCTGTCATGGTTTTCCTGACACCAAGAGAAAAAAGATGACTGGGGAGGGAGCTTCAGCACGCAGCCTGTGATTGACAGTCTCAGCACTGTTCCTGTGTGCTGTATGGAAGGGGGGGGGGGGTCCCTTCCCTCCAATCAGCTCCCAGAGCTTTCCTCACTAAGCTCTTCAGGGTGTCATTTCAGCTCTCCACCCCCTTTTTTTCTGAAAGCCCAGACAAGCTTTGTAAATTCTGGACTTTGAACGGATGTGGAGAAGAGAAGACTGCAGATAAACAGGTACAACTTGTAGGTGGATTTCACCTCTTTGTATCTCCTGAGGCCAGTCACTTCACTGGGTTTATGTAAGGATTTACTACGGATACAAAAATAGACGCATATTGAAGACACACCGGAGTTCTCCTTTAAATGAAGAATATCAAAGTAATCATCTCATACATGACGGCGGTCTTATGGACGGTCCTCACCGGGATAATGAGACAGTGAAGGTGTGACAATGGAGGAGGTGATTGGCTCATTAACAGATAACGGTCTGCAGGTCTGAAATCAGAGTGTGGGGGGAGGGGGGGGTACACAGAAGAGGAATCTCTGTTTGGGTGGCCCAGGGAAGTATTTTCCTATAATTAAGCATCCCGCCCTAAGCAGCTCTGGGGGCGCTCATGTTCCCACATCTCCCCCATATGATTCATTATACTGGCAGACCACCACTGATAACAGCCAGCCAAGGGGAGCTCACCGCCTGGAATCCCATCAATCCCTACAATAATATTCTACCATGTGCACAGATACCGAGAATTACACCCAGCATACAGGACAAGAGAAGTGGTACTGTGCAGAGTCCATACATACAGAATAAGAACAGATACTGAGAATTACACCCGGCATACAGGACAAGAGAAGTGGTACTGTGCAGAGTCCATATGTGCAGAACAAGAACAGATACTGAGAATTACACCCAACATACAGAACAAGAGAAGTGGTACTGTGCAGAGTCTATACATACAAAAAAAAGAACAGATACTGAGAATGACACCCAGCATACAGGACAGGAGAAGTAGTACTGTGCAGAGTCCAAACATACAGAATAAGAACAGATACCGAGAATTACACCCGGCATACAGGACAAGAGAAGTGGTACTGTGCAGAGTCCATACATACAGAATAAGAACAGATACTGAGAATTACACCCGGCATACAGGACAAGAGAAGTAGTACTGTGCAGAGTCCATACATACAAAAAAGAACAGATACTGAGAATGACACCCAGCATACAGGACAGGAGAAGTAGAACTGTGCAGAGTCCATACATACAGAATAAGAACAGATACCGAGAATTACACCCAGCATACAGGACAAGAGAAGTGGTACTGTGCAGAGTCCATACATACAGAATAAGAACAGATACTGAGAATTACACCCAGCATACAGGACAAGAGAAGTAGTACTGTGCAGAGTCCATACATACAGAATAAGAACAGATACTGAGAATTACACCCAGCATACAGGACAAGAGAAGTAGTACTGTGCAGAGTCCATACATACAGAAAAAGAACAGATACTGAGAATTACACCCAGCATACAGGAGAAGTGGTACTGTGCAGAGTCCATACATACAGAAAAAGAACAGATACTGAGAATTACACCCAGCATACAGAACAAGAGAAGTGGTACTGTGCAGAGTCCATATGTGCAGAACAAGAACAGATACTGAGAATTACACCCAACATACAGAACAAGAGAAGTGGTACTGTGCAGAGTCTATACATACAAAAAAAAGAACAGATACTGAGAATGACACCCAGCATACAGGACAGGAGAAGTAGTACTGTGCAGAGTCCAAACATACAGAATAAGAACAGATACTGAGAATTACACCCGGCATACAGGACAAGAGAAGTAGTACTGTGCAGAGTCCATACATACAAAAAAGAACAGATACTGAGAATGACACCCAACATACAGGACAGGAGAAGTAGAACTGTGCAGAGTCCATACATACAGAATAAGAACAGATACCGAGAATTACACCCAGCATACAGGACAAGAGAAGTGGTACTGTGCAGAGTCCATACATACAGAATAAGAACAGATACTGAGAATTACACCCAGCATACAGGACAAGAGAAGTAGTACTGTGCAGAGTCCATACATACAGAATAAGAACAGATACTGAGAATTACACCCAGCATACAGGACAAGAGAAGTAGTACTGTGCAGAGTCCATACATACAGAATAAGAACAGATACTGAGAATTATACATTTTTAATTCCCATGTATCCCAGGCTGTGGAGTGAACCCCAACCCCCAGGCCTAAGTGTCGTCCATCCCCACCACGCCCGCCCCTCCGCCGAACGCCTGGGTTTTTTTCTCAAGGTGCCCAAAGTGCGAAAACATTCCAGCTCCAGTCGGAGGCAGGACACCGGACCGGCCCGTCCCGCTAACATAATACTTTTCAGTGAGAGTAAAAACAAACTGAAGGCCGCCGGATTTGGCTGGGAACGTCCCGGCTCTGCCAAATCTCTTCCCTTCTCTCCTTTCTGTCTTTCTTCTCGAAAGTTATCTTTCTCGGTTGCATAAAATTCCCCCCCAAAAAAAAATAAATTGGCAGCTGGCAGCGCCGGGTCACGGCGGAGACAAATGTTCTGTTTTTAAAGTTAACAGGATCTGACTTTCCCAGAGTTGGGTCTGATGTCACGGGGCGCTCACGACGCCTACTCCTCCTGAAACCCGATCGTACACCTTGCCTTTCCACCACTATGAACCCCATTGGCAGGTGATTATTTGGCTTTCTCACATCACGCAGGAGAGTCGGGACGCTTGTTAAGCGCCAGCTGTTCATGGAAGAAAAAAAAAAAAAAAAAAGCAGGACAGTTAAAAAATTCCATCTCGTCTCCGACAATTTAATGTCTGCGTTGGCACACCAGGGCTGGCCGCTGAGGCGGAGGTAAGTCTGCGACTGAGCGAGGCGTCCAAAAATAACACCAGATTTGTTTCAGAAAAGGATTGGCCGGGCCAAACACACTCTCAGTGCAATCTGCGGTCTGCGATTATTGTGTACAGAAGTCAGTCAGTGCCCGTCGGCGCCCAGAGCTGCGCGCGGCATTGGGGGATTCGGGCGCGGGCTTTACCGCAAGGCAATCTACTTCGATGGAAGCGTTTATTTTGGTGGCGAGATTGTTTAGCAGAAAAATTAAGTGGATCCGCAAAACAAAAATAAAAAATAATCTGCTGTGGTGCTGACTGAATCAAGTTGGTCGGCTTCCACGCCTTAATAACTAAGATGAGATTAAAAATAAATTTGCTTCTAAAATTAAGCTAAAAAAAAATGATATACCCTGTATATATATATATATATATATATATATATATATATATATATATATATATATATATATATATATATATATATATAAATATATATATATATATATAAACATATACACACCCATATATATATATATATATAAAATTTTGTTATAAATTAAACAATAAAAAAATTCTATATACATATTGTATATAGAGTTTGATACAGTATTATTAAAAATAAATGGCACATCTATTATTAAAAAAATAATAATAATATAAATAAATAAATATATTTCTATCTATCGATCGATCGATCTATCTATCTATCTATCTATCTATCTATCTATCTATCTATCTATCTATCTATCTATCTATCTGTCTATCTATCTTTCTGTTAACTCAAGTCAAGATGGATTACAAATAAATGCTGCTATAAAAGAAAAAAAAGAAAAATGAAACAAAAAGTATTATATATATTATGTATATATTATTATATATAAAAAAAATCATATATATATTTTATAATGCATTTGTGTAATTGTATTACATTTTTATTTGTTATGATATATTATAACATATTTTAATATATCATAACAAATAAAAATGTGATACAATTACACAAATGCATTATAATATATATATATCTATATAGATATATAGATAGATATATATATATAGATATATATCTATAGATATCTAGCTATATCTAGATATCTATAGATTATATATCTATCTATATATTTATCTATATATAGAGAGAGAGAGAGAGAGAGAGAGAGAGAGAGAGAGAGAGAGAGAGATCTATAGATATAGATATAGATATAATTATCTATCTATCTATCTATCTATCTATCTATCTATCTATCTATCTATATATTTATTTTTTTTATTTTTTTATAAAAGAAGCATTTATTTTGAATCCATCTTGAGTTATCATTCTGTATACACAATATATATAGAATTTTTGTATTTTGTTTTTAGTAACGTTTGTATTTTTAGTAAATCTAGAGTTATTTTTATATCTGTATATCTGTATACTGTATGTGTGTGTATATAAATATATATATATTTTATTATTACATTTTGTCATTACATATTCTGGGGCCTCTTTATAAATCTGCTTTTGAGGTTGGAATGGCCCAACCAAACTGTTAGGATGTTATCTGTGACCCCCGTGACCCCTGAAAAAGATAAAACAGATTTCTTTAACACTTTGGTGACAATTAGCAAATTGCTCATCATTAGCACTCTGTGGATGGGATCCCAGAGCCAGCGCTGGAAATGAGGGCGATAATAATCCATCATTGGCCCATCATTGTCAGCATGGGGGATGCACAAAGCCCACCACAAACTTAAAGTGTACCTAACGCGAGGAACAAAGATGTCATGTATTGCAGCTTACTGCTCCTTAGATGCATTAGGTCATTGGTTTGCATTAGTTTCCTTTTTTCAGGTTTTTTTCCCCCCTAATTATCACTGGGTGATCCCGCCAGTAACACACTTCCTGTCTTATGGTGACAACGCTCACTCACTGTATTGTATCTATGAAGAAGCAGTGTTGTCACCCTGCAAAAGGAAGTGTGCTAGAACTACAGAACTCCCATCTCTACATCTCTATAACATAGGGGGGGGTCTAACCCACCTCCTGTTCTAGGGCAACTACATTCTCTTAAAATAGGATAAAGGAAATCTATGGATGCAACATAGACTTTCATTTTATAATATCAGCATTGTTATAACAACACAAACAATAGTTATTACTGACAATCCAATGTGAGCTTACTTGAAAAATCTCCTTTCATGTTGTGAGTGCTGCCTGTCCGCTGGCCGTCTCTTTCCACAACTTCCTAGATTCCCAGTTTCTCTAGTCTAAGGACTACATATCCCATGGTACCCTGCTGCCTGCAAGCTGTGATTCCTGTGCTGACCCTGTCTACTGAAATTCCTCCTATCAGAAGGCAGGCTCTGTGAAACGCGTGACACAGCAGTGCCTAGTCACCGTGCATAGTGACTACAGGTTACAGAATTCAAGGAGGTAGATGTGTGGGGATCTTCACAAAGTTTACAAACTTCAAGATGGTTCAAGAGTGATAGGAGAAGGCTAGAAATAATTGGAATACAATGTGGAAATGATTATATGACTTTACCTTCTGACCATACATACACATTGATACAATACAGTGTAACAGATCAGAACATATAAGAGAAAAGGCCAAACTTTTTTTTTTGTGTTGGATAGTGTGGAAAGGGATTGGAACCCCTGTCAGGTTTTTATTGCTGTTTGTGCCCTCATTAGGGAGATTCACTCTATTTGTCCTGTTGACCATAATCACCAAGAGTAAGGCTCAATTTACACCTAGATGATATGAATTGCAGGTGGAATCGCCGCGATTCTAAAACGTGGGACGTGTTTGCTATGCCATTAATTTTCACACAACAAATTGCGGCAAAATTGCGGGACGCGTATCACTCAAAAGAAGCTTCGGAACTTTTTTGGGGCAATACGCATCCCATAATTTTGTTTGCATGATTTTACCGCGATTTATCGTGCAACAATTGCATCAAAGTCCTAACCGCAGCCCTAATCCTAACCCCTAACCCTAATATTAACCCCAACCCTAATCCTAACCCTAATCCTAACCCCTAATATTAACCCCAACCCTAATCCTAACCCCTAATATTAACCCCAACCCTAATCCTAACCCCTAATATTAACCCCAACCCTAATATAAACCCCTAACCCTAAAATTAACCCCCAACCCTAACCCCTAAGCCTAATATTTACCCCAACGCTAATGCTAACCCCTAACCCTAATATTAACCCCTATCCCTTATACAAACCCCAGCCCTAATTCTTACCACTAACCATAATATTAACCCCAACCCTAATCTTAACCCTTAACCTAAATATTAACCCCAACCCAAATATTAACCCCAACCCAAATATTAACCCCAACCCTAATGCTAACCACTAACCCTAATATTAACCCCAACCCTAGTCCTAACCCTTAACCTTAATATTAACCCCAACCCTAATCCTAACCCTTAACCTTAATATTAACCCCAACCCAAATATTAACCCCAACCCTAATCCTAGCCCTTAACCCTAATAATAACCCCAAACCTAATCCTAAGCCCTAACCCTAATATTAACCCCTAATATAAAACCCTGCCCTAATATTAACCCCCATCCCTAAACCCTAATCCTAATATTTTATCCCAATGCTAATGCTAACCCCTAACCCTAATATTAACCCCTATCCCTTATATAAACCCCAACCCTAATTCTTACCACTAACCCTAATATTAACCCCACACCTAGTCCTGACCCCTAACCCTAATATTAACCCCTAACCCCAATATAAACCCCCGACCCTAATATTAACCGTCCTTCCCTAACCCCTAATCCTAATATTTACCCCAATGCTAATGCTAACCCCTAACCCTAATATTAACCCCTATCCCTTATATAAACCCCAACCCTAATTCTTACCATCAACCCTAATATTAACCCCACCCCTAATCCTAACTCCTAACCCTAATATTAAACCGAAGCTGCTGGCTTTTAACAATAGGACACTTACCTGTCCTGGAGTCCAGCGAATTCGGCTGATGTTTCCATCAGCTGTCGGGTGCTGCCGCCACCATTGCGGGTAAGGGAACCCGGCAGCGTAGCCTTACAGCTTCATGCCGGAAACCCTACTGCGCATGCAAGAGACCCCGCTCCTCTCTCAAACTGGCCCGACGACAGGGGGGATCCCCGCGGTGGTGTCACGGGCCGCGGCGCGGACTCCCGGAAGTGGGAACAGAATACCTGTCTTTGACTCCTGTCCCCCCTCCCACCTGAAAGGTGCCAATTGTGGCATTGGAGGGGGAGAGGAGACAAATGAGCGGAAGTTCCACTTTTGGGTGGAACTCCGCTTTAACCCCAACCCTACTCCTAACCCCTAACCCTAGTCCTAACCCCTAACCCTAATCCTAACCCCTAACCCTAGTCCTAACCCCTAACCCTAATCCTAACCCCTAACCCTAGTCCTAACCCCTAACCCTAGTCCTAACCCCAACCCTACTCCTAACCCCTAACCCTAGTCCTAACCCCTAACCCTAATCCTAACCCCTAACCCTAGTCCTAACCCCTAACCCTAGTCCTAACCCCTAACCCTAGTCCTAACCCCAACCCTAGTCCTAACCCCTAACCCTAGTCCTAACCCCTAACCCTAATCCCTAACCCTAGTCCTAACTAGGGCTGAAACAACTAATCGATTAATCGACAACTAATCGATTATGAAATTAATCGATTACTATTTTCATAATCGATTAATCGGGCAGTAACATAATGTGGTTAAAAAAAACTAAAATGAGCCCTTTATAGTACAAAAAAGAGCAAATAATCGCTACTGTAACTATTTCTTTCACAGTTCTACAGTAAAAAAAAAAAAAAATGAACCCCTTACAGTAGTGATTATTTGCTATTTTGTACTATAAAGGGCTAATATTCGTTTTTTTAACCCCATTATGTTACTAAACGTCTCACACCTGGTACACATCTATGTGTTTTTTGGTGCTTTTTGCAGAAACGGACTACAGTTCATTTACATGTTTTCCTATGGGACACGTTCACATCTATGCTTTTTCAGCCACTGCGTATTTGGAAAGCGTCCGTGACTTTTTTTTAAACGCAAAACAATACTTTTTTGGTTTAACATACTTCAATGGAGAAGCTGCAGAAAAGCATGTAATGGCAGCAAAATCACGTGCGCAAAAATCAAAAACGCACAGCAAAGAGCACTGCAGGAATGGATCAAAAGCAAACTGCATACCCTGTTTCCCTGAAAGTAAGACCTAGCGTGGTTGTCAGTGATGGCTGCAATATAAGCCCTACCCCCCAAATAAGCCCTACCCCGTTTCCCCGAAAATAAGCCCTACCCTGAAAATAAGACCTACAAGGACTTTAACTAGGGCTTATATTGAGCCATCACCGACAATCACGCTAGGTCTTATTTTTGGGGAAACAGGGTAGGTGTGTACCGAGCCTTATGCTGGCCACACGGATCAATTTTCAGATGAGAATATTCAGACGAAAAATCTTTGTACATTCACTGAATGAAAGAATGTTTGAAATTTTCACTTGTTTTTAACATTCTGTTTTTAAAATAATTGTAATTTCTGAACGAAAACCACATACACTGTCTGATAATTTTCACTAAGAAGTTTTTTATTATTTCCAAATTTTCCCATTACTGTGGTTGAAAATGAACGTCGATTTGACCCCACTAACGATTAGAAAATCGAACATACATTCTTAGCTCTCCTCTAATAGTATATACAGTATATCTCCTCTTATAGTATATACAGTATATCTCTTCTGTCTGTTATTCTCAGAGTGGATTAGATATTTTGCTCCCTAACCATATCGTTGGCTATTTTTATTTACCACTGCATAGAGATATTTAGGAATAAATTGCCTTTTTTTAAAACTTTACATATTAACTAAATTATACATCACACTTTTTTCTTTTTAAGGTTATTAACCGATTAATCGATTAATCAAAACAATAATCGGCCAACTAATCGATTATGAAAATAATCGTTAGTTGCAGCCCTAGTCCTAACCCCTAACCCTAGTCCTAACCCCTAACCCTAATCCTAACCCCTAACCCTAGTCCTAACCCCTAACCCTAGTCCTAACCCCTAACCCTAGTCCTAACCCCAACCCTAGTCCTAACCCCTAACCCTAGTCCTAACCCCTAACCCTAGTCCTAACCCCCAACCCTAGTCCTAACCCCTAACCCTAGTCCTAACCCCTAACCCTAATCCTAACCCCTAACCCTAGTCCTAACCCCAACCCTAATCCTAACCCCTAACCCTAGTCCTAACCCCTAACCCTAATCCTAACCCCTAACCCTAATCCTAACCCCTAACCCTAGTCCTAACCCCTAACCCTAGTCCTAACCCCAACCCTAGTCCTAACCCCTAACCCTAATCCTAACCCCTAACCCTAATCCTAACCCCTACCCCTAGTCCTAACCCCTAACCCTAATCCTAACCCCTAACCCTAATTCTAACCCCTAACCCTAGTCCTAACCCCTAACCCTAGTCCTAACCCCAACCCTAGTCCTAACCCCTAACCCTAATCCTAACCCCTAACCCTAGTCCTAACCCTAATCCTAACCCCTAACCCTAGTCCTAACCCCAACCCTAATCCTAACCCCTAACCCTAGTCCTAACCCCAACCCTAGTCCTAACCCCTAACCCTAGTCCTAACCCCTAACCCTAGTCCTAACCCCTAACCCTAGTCCTAACCCCTAACCCTAGTCCTAACTCCAACCCTAGTCCTAACCCCTAACCCTAGTCCTAACCCCAACCCTAGTCCTAACCCCTAACCCTAGTCCTAAACCCTAACCCTAGTCCTAAGCCCTAACCCTAGTCCTAACCCCTAACCCTAGTCCTAACCCCTAACCCTAGTCCTAACCCCTAACCCTAGTCCTAACCCCTAACCCTAGTCCTAACCCCTAACCCTAGTACTAACCCCAACCCTAGTCCTAACCCCTAACCCTAATATTAACCCCTAACCCTAGTCCTAACCCCTAACCCTAATCCCAACCCCTAACCAAAAAAAAAAAATGTTAAAAAATTAAAGAAATAAATAATAATAAATAAATGATAAATAGAGCCAGCTGAAAAAAGCTGAAAAATAGAGCAACAAACGATTAAATACAGGTGTGTGATATTTTTCTCTATTGGCTAATAAAAAAGCGTCAAAGCTCAAAAATGCTTTAACAATGCTGTACAGAAACACTCAAATATGTGCATACAAACATAAAAATGCTACAAAAATGTGACCCTCAGGTGTGAACGCTGCCTCACAGCTCTTATTTGAATTTTACCAAAAGTGAAACTATTGCAGGGGATGCCTAAAATCGGACGTTTATTAGTACAGACTGCTGGGAAAATCAGTGAGCCAATCACACAAGCAGGAAATGACATCTCAGAGGGCGTTTCCTACACCGTCTGCGTACAGAACTCCTCCAGGCTGCCATATTGCATTGAATTCTATGGAAAAGTACAGCGGCTGCAGTTTGAAATAAAAATCTAATTTTTAACAATAATCAGTTACAAAATGGCTTCTGTTGCAATTTTTTCCGCAATATTTTTTTCCCATGGAAGTGGAGTTACCCTTTAAAGTGTCACTAAACTCATATCATAAAAGACTATCAATAAATGGTGTATTACATGCTGTTCATACTCCGTCACTATGAGATTCATTTTCTGTATACTGCAAAAAACCTTTTTTTGGGGGTTTTTTTTTTATCAAAATAATTACAGTGCCATCATCCACATACAGAAATAAAAGGGACAATGTAAATGAAATAGTGTGTGTGATTAGTATCACTTTAATATTAACTTAATTGTTATATTATTACATTATATCATTATATTGTATCATTATCATATTATATTATATCATTATATTATATTATATTACATTTTATCATTCTATTATATTATATTGTATTATTATTATATTATATTATTACATTATATCATTATATTATTATTATATCATTATATTATATTGTATTATTATCATATTATATTATTACATTATATCATTATATTATATTATATTACATTTTATCATTCTATTATATTATATTGTATTATTATTATATCATATTATATTATATTATTAAATTATATCATTATATTATATTGTTATCATATTATATCATTATATTATATTGTATTATTATCATATTATATTATATTATTACATTATATCATTATTATTATATTATATTATTACATTTTATCATCATATTGTATTATCATATTATATTATATTATTACATTATATCATTATTATATTATATTATATTATATTATTACATTATATCATTATATTACATTATTATCATATTATAGTATATTATTATATTATATTATATTATTATTATATTATATTATATTATTACATTTTATCATTATATTATATTATATTGTATTATATTATTACATTATATCATTATATTATATTATATTATTACATTTTATCATTATATTATATTATATTATTAAATTATATTAATTAAACAAATGTTCAACATTACACACAGGCTTCCTGCACACGGGTGTATTGGGGGGTACAGCATACAATTTTGGCTTTTTTCTGCACTTGGGAAGCCCAGGCACTATGTACAGACTCCCGTAGATATAAACGGCTGCATGCGGCTGTATGCGGTTATACACCTCCTAACCGAAGAGTGATCAGAACTCAGATCCCTCTTCAGTGATCAAAGTGTGTGTGAATGAGCCCCAGGCAGGCGTCCTCCTGCAGTTCCAATGAACAGCACTGCAATGCAACCCACACAGTACAGCCCATTACAGGAAAGTCCCAGTGTGACCCCCATCTCCATCTATAGAGAATTTCCGGAATTGGTTGTCACGGCGTGTCCGCCTTGTGCCGGGCCCCGGCCACGTCTGGCCCCCCTCTGTAGCAGATGCTCGGGGTAAGACTATAGCATGACCCCCGCTGTCCACCATGGCAGCTCTGTGATAGATCGCCCCCCAACAATGACAGCTGCAAAGTATCCAAATATGGCGGCCGCATGTCAGGTTCTCTTCATTGGAGAAGACTGAGTGACAGAGGGGCCCCCTGCTGGGACTCGGGGCCCCCATATCACTGCCTGGCCCCTCCTGCCAAGTGCTCAGCTCTTCAAGGAAATACCTTAATAGGTTCCCCGTGTCAGGAGGACCAGCTGTTGTCAAGTCTGTCTCTTTAAAAACCAGCCAACACTGGTCTATAGCATGTGGGGGGACTAGAGCCCCTGGCGGGTTTATATTCAGGAGTGCGAGGAGGAAAGTGACAAAAACAGAACATTTAATGTCCAGATTTCATTTCATTCAGAGAAAAGCCCCTCATTATCATTTTTTATTCTATTTTATTTATTTTCAGGTACTTATAAAGCGCCGTCAATTTACGTAGCGCTTTACATATACATTGTACATTCACATCAGTCCCTACCCTCAAGGAGCTTACACTCTAAGGGTGACATGTCTCATGTTATAGCCGGTGATGTCCTCACTGGGTCTGTGTGCCTCTCTATGCCATGCAGGCAGATTGTGGAAGTAGTAATGTCAGTAATCCCGGAACCTTCTCTACTCAACCCGCCTACAACCTCCCAACACATATGATGTGCCGTGTCCAGGAAGTGGCTTCATTCCTCTACACCTCCTATGTGTACTTCTGTGTGGAGGTGAGAGCTCCATTGTGTGACCCCACCACTGACACCCCCCCCCCCGGGACTCCCACTAATGATGGGAAAATGGGAGAGCTTCATCTCAGTCATGTGATCACTGTGATTAGCCAATCAGGGATCAGACTGCAACATTGGAACTTTGTAACAAGTCACCTCTGTGACCTCTATACTGTGATCTCCATACTGTGATCTCTATATTATGATCTCTATATTATGATCTCTATATTATGATCTCTATATCGTGATCTCTATATTATGATCTCCATATCGTGATCTCTATATTATGATCTCTATATCGTGATCTCTATATTATGACTTATATACTGTGATCTCTATATCGTGATCTCTATATTATGATTTCTGTACTGTGATCTCTATATTATGATTTATATACTGTGATCTCTATATTATGATCTCCATACTGTGATCTCTATATTATGATCTCTATACTGTGATCTCTATACTGTGATCTCTATATCGTGATCTCTATATAGTGATCTCTATAATATGATCTCTATATTGTAATCTCTATATTATGATCTCTGTACTGTGATCTCTATATTATGAATTATATACTGTGATCTCTATACTGTGATCTCTATAATATGATCTCTATAATATGATCTCTATACTGTTATCTCTATATTATGATCTCTATATCCTGATCTCTATAATATGATCTCTATACTGTGAACTCTATATTATGATTTATATACTGTGATCTCTATATTATGATCTCTATACTGTGATCTCCATACTGTCATCTCTATAATGTGATCTCTATATTATGATCGCTATACTGTGATTTCTATACTGTGATCTCTATATTATGATCTCTATACTGTGATCTCTATATCGTGATCTCTATATTATGATTTTTATACTGTGATCTCTATATTATGATCTCTATATTATAATCTCTATTCTGTGATCTCTATATTGTGATTTATATACTGAGATCTCTATACTGTGCTCTCTATATTATGATCTCTATACTCTGATCTCTGTACTGTGATCTCAATAGAGTCTCCCCTCCCCTGGTGCTCAGACCCTCCAGTAGTAGTTTGTATTGGGCTCTCCTCTCTGGTTGCTCAGGGAGGTGATGAGGTAGGTGATGAGGTAGGTGATGAGGTAGGTGATGAGGTAGGTGATGAGGTTGGTGATGAGGGAGGTGATGAGGTAGGTGATGAGGTAGGTGATGAGGTAGGTGATGAGGGAGTTGATGAGGTAGGTGATGAGGTAGGTGATGAGGTAGGTGATGAGGGAGGTGATGAGGTAGGTGATGAGGTAGGTGATGAGGTAGGTGATGAGGTAGGTGATGAGGTAGGTGATGAGGTTGGTGATGAGGTTGGTGATGAGGTAGGTGATGAGGTAGGTGATGAGGTAGGTGATGAGGGAGGTGATGAGGTAGGTGATGAGGTAGGTGATGAGGTAGGTGATGAGGGAGTTGATGAGGTAGGTGATGAGGTAGGTGATGAGGTAGGTGATGAGGGAGGTGATGAGGTAGGTGATGAGGTAGGTG
>JBBGZY010002006.1:655000-952081 GCA_037952925.1 Lithobates clamitans
GTTCTAGGAGGGTAAATTTGGTGGGGGGGGGGGGGCGATGTGTACTAAGAGGGGAAATTTTAGGGGTAAAGGATTTGTGCTAGGAAGGGGGGGGGGGTTGGGCAAATATATTTGTGCTGAGAGGGTGGATTTCAGCAGGGGGGGCAGATTTGTACAGGGAGGTGGGGGGTGCCACAAGAAGATTGGGGGAGGATATTTGTGTTGGAAGGGGGAATTTGGGGGTGGCAGGGGGTAAGTATTGTTCTAGGAGGGTAAATTGGGGGGGGGAGGCGGAGTGATAAGAGTGGTGATTTAGAGGGATTTGTGTGTGGAGGGGGAAATTTGTGCTGGGAGGGAGGGATTTGAAGTGCGGGAGAGAAGATGTGTACCAAGAAGGGAAATTTTAGGGGTAAAGGATTTGTGCTGGGGGGGGGGCAAATATATTTGTGCTGAGAGGGTGGATTTCAGCAGGGGGGATGATTTGTACTGGGAGGTTGGGGGGCGAAGCAAGAAGATTGAGGGAGGATATTTGTGTTGGAAGGGGGAATTTGGGGGTGGCAGGGGGCAAGTATTGTTCTAGAAGGGTAAATTGGGGGGGGGGCGGAGTTGTAAGAGTGGTGATATAGAGGGATTTGTGTGTAGAGGGGGAATGGTGGAGAAGTTTTGTGCTAAGAGATGGGATTTGGGGAGAAATTTGTGCTGGAAGGGAGAGAAGATGTGTACTAAAAGGGGGACATTTTAGGGGTAAAGGATTTGTGCTAGGAGGGGGGGGGATATATTTGTGCTGAGAGGGTGGATTTCAGAAGGGGGGGCAGATTTGTACTGGGAGGAGGGGGAATTTCTGCTTTGGAGATAAGCATGCAGATTACCACTCAGCGCCTTACCTGCAGGCGTACACGTGATTCTTGCGCACGCTCCTTCGGAAGAACCCTTTGCAGCCATCGCAGCTGGAAGCTCCGTAGTGCTTTCCGGTAGCTCGGTCCCCGCAGATAGAGCAATAGGATCCGACGCCGTTGCCGAGCACGCCTGGGCTCGCCGACTCCACAGCAATAATTTCTGCAGAACACAAGAGGACAGTTCAGTTGGTGACCCCAAAAAACAGATAATTGGATAGAAGAACACTGACTGGGGAAATTAGAATTTTTTTAAGTATTATGGTTGTCTCTGGACATCTGCATCAGCCATATGAAGGACCTCTGTTAATTAGGCTTCATTCACGTTAGCGTGTCTCCAGAGTTGCACAATTTCCAGTGCGACTTTGATCCGACTTTACACTCAATGAAGCGAAGTTGCCTCAAAAGTCTCACCAAAGTAGTGCAGGCACCTTTTCAAAGTCTCTGTGACTTTAAGTTGCACCGATTTGAACGGGTGCCATTGAAAAGAATGGGGTGGGACCAAATTGCACAAGTGTGACTAGAGCCTAAAAACTGTACCATTCCTATAAAATACAAAGGTGGCTCAGGGAACTCATCCTAGCATTCATCTTGTCCGGCTGGGTGGCCCATGTATTGAACCCCTGTAATTGATGACATCCTCCATTGTTCAGTAAAAATGCAGACTGGTGTGTTCCCAGGTCCCGGCTCCGCCCACTCAGAACAGCCCCACCCACTGCAGCATACATACAGTATACACTATATTACCAAAAGTATTGGGACACCTGCCTTTACACGCACATGAACTTTAATGGCATCCCAGTCTTAGTCCGTAGGGTTCAATATTGAATTGGCCCACCCTTTGCAGCTATAGCAGCTTCAACTCCTCTGGGAAGGCCGCCCACAAGGTTTAGGAGTGTGTCTATGGGAATTTTTGACCATTCTTCCAGAAGCGCATTTGTGAGGTCAGGCACCGATGTTGGACGTGAAGGTCTGGCTCGCAGTCTCTGCTCCAATTCACCCCAAAGGTGTTCTATCGGGTTGAGGTCAGGACTCTGTGCAGGCCAGTCAAGTTCCTCCACCCCAAACTCGCTCATCCATGTCTTTATGGACCTTGCTTTGTGCAACCAATGAAAAACAACCCCACACCATAATCCCCCCTTGGACCAGTTCACGAAGCAAGGTCCATAAAGACATGGATGAGCGAGTTTGGGGTGGAGGACCTTGACTTGAAGCATTTCTGGAAGAATGGTGTATGACAGTGTAGAACAGAGAACAGAGAGGCTAAGGGGAGGTTACCGGTGTTAGTTCACCTTTATATTTTTTTCTGGAAAAGCAAACCCTTTAATTAGTTGGGCATTTCCGGCCATGTAAGCCAATATGCCGCTAGACATGTGCGCCGTCAATAAATTAGTTCCGTTCCGTACGAAAATGAATTCGTATTTCGAGTCCGAAATTCTATTCGGATTCGTACGAAATACGAATTTTCGTTCGATTCGTAAACTTTTCGCAAAATAACGAAAGTTCGCACTAATCGCACATGTCTATATGATGGTAATGGCGGCATTTACTAGGGACGCAGCGGTTGCCAGCGCTTGTGGCTTTCTTAATTACTTCAGCTGCGGAAGGTTTTACTCCCTTCATGACCAGGCCTTTTTTTGCGATATGGCACTGCGTTACTTTAACTGACAATTGCGCGGACGTGCGATATTGTACCCAAATAAAAAGTATGTCCTTTTTTTCCCACAAATAGAGCTTTCTTTTTTTTTTGTATTTGATCACCTCTGCGGTTTTATTTTTTTCGCTATAAACCAAAAAAAGACCGACAATTTTGACAAAAAAAAAAACAATATTTTTTACTTTCTGCTATAAAACACATCCAATAAATTTTTTTTAAAAATCTGATTTCTTCATCAATTTAGGACAATATATTAAGGGAAGGGGGGAACTTGGGACTTTGAGTGAGATGTGGGTTTGGACAAAATAGATATAAATAGATAAATTGCACAATAAAGAGGAAGTTTTTTCATATAAATACACATGGGACATGGTACATAGCATGTCCCATGAGCTGAAACGCGTCAAGTTTTTAAATGCAGTTTTTTCATTCAATCAGGCGTTTACATCATACTCTGTTCTTTGATTTTATGTATTATGTGAAATAATGGAATTTTTATTTCATGTATATAATATGCCCATCAGCTCATCTTATCTGCTATGTACCATGTCCCATGTGCATTTAGATGAATAAACTTCCTCTTTATTGTACAATTTATCTATTTATATCTATTTTGTCCAAACACACATCTCACTCAAAGTCCCAAATCAAATCCCCCCCCTTCTCTTAACAATGAATAGGGATGGAGGTGTTTGCTCATTTTGACTAAATACCTCATTTAAAGTCCCAAACAATTCCCCCTTTTATCTTTCGGCCAATATGTATTCTGCTACATATTTTTGTTAAAAAAAATCCCAATAAGCGTATATTGATTGGTTTGCGCAAAAGTTACCGTGTCTACAAACTCTGGGATATTTTTATGGAATTTTTATTTTTATTTTTGCTAGTAATGGCGGTGATCAGCGATTTTTAGCGGGACTGCAACATTGCAGTGGTCAAATCGGACACTAACTGACACTTTTTGGGGACCAGTGACACTAATACAGTGATCAGTGCTTAAAAAAAAAAGCACTCTCACTGTACTAATGACACTGGCACAGAAGGGGTTAACATCAGGGGGTGATCAAAGGGTTAAGTGGGCTCCTAGGGAGTGCTTTCTAACTGTGTGGGGGATGGCTTAACTGGAGGAAAACAGAGATCCGTGTTTCTGCTTAGCAGAAACACAAGATCTCCATCTTCCTCTCTGACAGAACGGCTGTCTGCCTTGTTTACATAGGCTGACCGCTCTTCTGCCTCTCCTGTCAATGATCGGTGGGTCCCGCTGATTGGCACCCGCTGTGTCCAATCACAGTGGGAGTGGGTCGCCGGCAGGGCACGCCCCAGGCCCGGAAGAAGAGACAGTGTACAGGTATGTTGTTTCGCGCAGCCGGACCGCCCTGCCGCAGTAAATGTGCGGTGGGCAGCCTTGAAGCGGTTAACAACCATTGACAGAGTGAAGCTGTCTTATATACAAGCAGTAGAAATACCACTTCTATGTATGATGCTTGGCTCCCTCTAAACAAAAAACAAAAAAAACGAAGAAAATCGAATAGTTGTCTCATCTCTTTAATGAAGAATTAATGATTACAGAGCTGCACTAATTTGTGTCTTTTGTATCTGCCTGGAATTTGGCTTTAAATAATAGCTGTTCTCCCAACACAGTGAATAGATGTAAAGACATAATTAGATGTATTTTAAGGGTTTCAAGAGTTTCTGATTGTAAATGAATTATCCTGCGGTTCCACAAGGCTCCCATTCTCTATGAAATAAGGGTGTCATGGTAGCATGCTGTTTATACAGACATAGGGGCAACAACCATTCTCATATACTGTATATACATTGTTGTAGCCAGGTTAACAGGCTTGGTGATCGTCTGTCTCCCCCCCCCCCCCACCACTAGGAGATAAACACAGAAGAAGACTCTACAGCTGGGTGTGTGTACTCAGACGCCCCAGCTAGATAGCTGGATCCGCTAATGGCCTAGCATGCGGAACCAGAACTGTTGCCTTCCAGGAGTGGTGAGAGGAGACACAGCTTTAACCTCTTACTACACTTTGTTCACATAGACTACTCCTTATTTAGTAGCCCTACATCTATATAGCCCTTACTCTTAAAGGGACAGGCTAGTGCGCGCCACCTACAGAGGGGCCCCACCGCAAGCCATCCAAGGCTAGCATTAAGGTACTTTGTTACCACCTTTAAGGGGTACCCAGCTTAGGAACACTTACGGATACCTACATCTGGGGTGTCTCTACAGAGTGCACCCAACTTGAGTTATTTTGGGTCTGATTTTGCTCAATAATGGTTATCTCAGTTAAAGTTTGGACTTGTATTGATGCAAGTTAGGTATTTTGTCCTGGGTTAGGCCAGAGTTTACTTTACTAACTCTGCAACCTTGAATTATTTATTGCTTTTAAATTGCTTACCTGCTTTGACATACACTTACTTAACATACAGTATCTTCTAGTAGTCTTTGGCCTGATTTCTAGACAATATTATACATCTGTGACTTACTAACTCTTAGGTTATATAGGTGTGAGTGCTCCTCCACCTCTAACCGGGTGTGTCAGTGGGATCTGAACGGTTTTAAGAGTCGTGGAAGAACAGAGGACTTGTGACCACCAGCGGCTCCTGCCGGAATAAGCACTATACTGTGATTACTAGTTAGGCCGTATCATTTTTAGAATGGATCTCTCTCTATTAGATCCAGCCTTGGCTTTGAACTACCCTTTCTTGAAAATGTTCCCTATTCTCAGATTGCCTTCTTGTTTTGTCCCGTCACAGTCCGGGTTGTCCTGATCTCTTGGGGTTGAGAACTTGTCGTGGTTCCAGTTACACTCTGCTATTAAATTATAACCATCATAAACTGTGACTAATGGCATCAAAGGTCACGTCGTATAAGTTAATGTCATGAAACCATCCACCAGACTTCCCGGTATCACCGACAATAAACACGGCCTGAAAGAATCAAAATGTTTAGAAGAGGACCTGTCTGTGACTTGCCTGATCTGTTACAATATACATCAACAGAACCATTTTTTTTAGAAAATCTCCACCATTTATGATTAAAATAATTAAAAGTCAGTGACTTTGCCTAGGCTGAGATGATGGCATCAGTCTGCTGCAGGCAGGAGGAGCATTTCCTCAGTCTCTCCTCCTCCTGTGATCAGACTCTGCATTGTAATTTTGTAGCAAGTTGAGAGGCTGCAGCAGGGAGCTGACCTGTGTCAGACATTTGTGAACAGACCCAAAAACTGCACAGACACCAGGATTTACACGAGCCGGCATCTCAGTCCAGCAAGTAGATGGTGACCCTGGATGATGGCTAAACAAAGATGGCACTGTCGTTCTGGAAATCCAGAAAGTAAATGGTAAGGTACATACAGGGCTAGGACAAGGGGTGGGCAAGAGGGGCATCTGCCCTAGGTGCAGTGTGCTGCTGGTGGTGGGGGGGCGCCAGTAGGCTGCTATAGTGTTGACGATTGCTAGCTGATGATATGTGCTTGGAGGAAGGAGATGGGGGGGACGGTTTGTGCCGAGGGTGGAAATTTGTGCTGGAACAGGGTATATGGAGGTGAGGAGAGGGGGTATTTGTTCTGGTGAGAGGATTTTGGAGGGGGGGGGGTAAGCGAATTTGTGTAAGAAGGAGGAGTTTAGGGGGGTTTATACTGAAAGGGGGATATTGGGGGGAGTATTTGTGCTGAGAGGAGGGAGATGGGGGCAAGGGTTGAGGGGTGATCTGTGCTGGGAGGAGAGAGATGGAGGCAAGGGTTGAGGGGTGATCTGTGCTGGGAGGGGGATTCGGAGGAGGAACAAGAGAATTTGTGTATGAAGGAGGTGTTTGGGGGGATTTATACGGAAAGGAAGTAGATGGTGACCCTGGATGATGCCTGAACAAAGATGGCGCCATCCTTCTGGAGAGAAAAGCAGATGAGGTCATTGTCAGGGGGAGTCCTGTGATCTCTTTGAGAGATAATAAATACCTGGACGGGTGACACTAACATGGGAAAAATCCATCTTCTGCTGGGTTTGTGTCACATAAGACGAGGGAATTCTTCCTGAAAAGCAAATAGAAGCCCCATTGAATTCCATTATGTATTGCTATACAGGTAATAAATTCATCACTCAGCGCAGTCAGTGCAATTATGTGAGATCTGTCTTCATCTGTCATCTCGGTGTGAGGTTCCCGACATAGGAAAGTTATCAACTGCGAGGCGGTGGCACAGAGAACACAGACTCACCGCTGGCACCGGCCTGGCAGGGACATAACGCTCTGATCCCTGCGTCAGAAGGGTGCCCCCAGATCTCACCACCGGAAAACAAAGCTTTAACTTTTGACTATGCCTCACAAGAAATCGCACTTCCGCTCGTGATTTTGTGTGGGCAATTTTCCCGCGACTCACATGTTGCATGCAGCGCAGCCCATTCACTTCAATGGCCTGCCCTATGCACGTTATACACCCAAAGGAAGCTCCTGCTTCTTTTTGGGTGACAAGCTTCATGCAATTTTTAAACGATTTAATACCGGGCACTTTCACCCCCTTCCTGCCCAGGCTTTCAGCGCTGTCACACTTTAAATGACAATTGCTCGGTCATGCAACACTGTACCCATATGACATTTTTATCATTTTTTTCAAACAAATAGAGATTTCTTTAGGTGGTATTTGATCACCACTGGGTCTTTTGTTTTTTGCTAAACAAATGAAAAAAGACTGAAAATTTTGAAAAAACAGTTTTTCTTAGTTTCTCTTACAAAATTTTGTAAATAAGTAATTTTTCTCCTTCACTGATGCGGGCTGATTAGGCTGCTTGACACCCCTGGTAGGCTCTGATTGGCATCACTGATGGGCAGCCTTTATTGACAGTGATGGGCAGTGACAGGCAGTACAGATGAGGAGGCACTAACCGGCATCACTGATCGGCACTGATTGGCAACAATGATGGGCCTGATTGACACCCCTGATAGGCACTGATTGGCATCACTGGTGGGCACAGGTGGGCATCACTTGTGGGCATCACTGGGGGGGCAGTGGCAGGCATCACTGATGGGGTTACACTTCCAGTGAGGGAAAAAAGTATTTGATCCCCTGCTGATTTTGTACGTTTGCCCACTGACAAAGAAATGATCAGTCTATAATTTTAATGGTCGGTTTATTTTAACAGTGAGAGACAGAATAACGACAGAAATATCCAGAAAAACGTATTTCAAAAAAGTTATAAATTGATTTGCATTTTAATGAGTGAAATAAGTATTTGACCCCTTCGCAAAACATGACTTAGTACTTGGTGGCAAAACCCTTGTTGGCAATCACAGAGGTCAGACGTTTCTTGTAGTTGGCCACCAGGTTTGCACACATCTCAGGAGGGATTTTGCCCCACTCCTCTTTGCAGATCCTCTCCAAGTCATTAGGTTTTTGAGACTGACGTTTGGTAACTCGAACCTTCAGCTCTTTCCACATATTTTCTAGGGGATTAAGGTCTGGAGACTGGATAGGCCACTGCAGGACCTTGATGTGCTTCTTCTTGAGCCACTCCTTTGTTGCCTTGGCTGTGTGTTGTGGGTCATTGTCATGCTGGAATACCCATCCACCACCCATTTTCAATGCCCTGGCTGAGGGAAGGAGGTTCTCACCCAAGATTTGATGGTACATGGCCCATCCATCATCCCTTTGATGCGGTGAAGTTGTCCTGTCTCCTTAGCAAAAAAACACCCCCAAAGCATAATATTTCCACCTCCATCTTTGACGGTGGGGATGGTGTTCTTGGGGTCATAGACAGCATTCCTCCTCCTCCAAACACGGTGAGTTGAGTTGATGCCAAAGAGCTCGATTTTGGTCTCATCTGACCACAACACTCTCATCCAGTTCTCCTCTGAATCATTCAGATGATCATTAGCAAACTTTGGACAGGCCTGTACATGTGCTTTCTTGGGCAGGGGGACCTTGCTGGATTCCAGTCCATCGCGGCGTAGTGTGTTACCAATTGTCTTCTTGGTGACTATGGTCCCAGCTGCCTTGAGATCATTGACAAGATTCTCCTGTGTAGTTCTGGGCTGATTCCTCACCGTTCTCATGATCATTGAAAGGCATGGAGCCCCAGACCAAGGGAGATTGACAGTTATTTTGTGTTTCTTCCATTTGCGAATTATCGCACCAACTGTTGTTCCCCTCTCACCAAGCTGCTTGGGGATGGTCTTGTAGCCCATTCCAGCCTTGTGTAGGTCTACAATCTCGTCCCTGACATCCTTGACAGCTCTTTGGTCTTGGCCATGGTGGAGAGATTGGAATCAGATTGATTGCTTCTGTGGACAGGTGTCTTTTATACAGGTAACCAGCTGAGATTAGGAGCACACCCTTTAGGAGAGTGCTCCTAATCTCAGTTTGTTACCTGTATAGAAGACACCTAGGAGCCAGAAATCTTGCTGATTGATAGGGGTTCAAACACTTATTTCACTCATCAAAATGCAAATCAATTTAGAACTTTTTGAAAAATGTAAAGTTTTCTGCATATTTTTGTTGGTATTCTGTCTCTCACTGTTAAAATAAACCTACCATTAAAATGATACTGATCATTTCTTTGTCAGTGGGCCAACGTACAAAATCAGCAGGGGATCAAATACTTTTTTCCCTCACTGTATAATCAATGCACTGATTATCAGCACAGACCCCCCTGTCAGGAGAGCCACTTATCAGCTTTCCTCTAATCACGCCCTGCCAGCGCGAGTAAAGGAATGCCAATAACCGATACTTCCTATTTACACTGTGATCAGCTGTGATTGGACACAGCTGATCATGTGGTAAAGAGCCTACGTCATAGGCTTTATACAGTAATCGGAGATGTGGTGTGTCCGGGCGAAAAACCGCACCACCATTTGCCGCGCTGTGTGCGCCCCCAGGAGCTTGTTCTGAAGGATGTCATATGATGTCTAGTCAGGACAATGGAGCCCCCACCCGGCCGTCATTCTGCTATAGGTCGGGCGGAAAGGTGTTAAAGGCGTGTTTTGCCGCGATTGCAGCTTGATTCTGTGGTGCGACAATCATGGCAACTTCACACCATGTCGGTAATGCCATTTAAAATGAATGTCGCTCAAACGTGTGTTGCGCGTTTTGCAGTGACTGCTTCGTGATTTGGAATCGCAGGAAGAATCATGGCGATAGCGCCTGCGATTCCAAATCACCAAGTGTGAATGGGGCCTTCTCTACATCCCTACCGGGCTGATTCTGCCATTTCTCTCCTACATGTAAAAATCATCATTTTTTTGTTAGAAAATGACTCAGAACCCCCAAACATTATGAATATTTTTAATGTAGAGGCCCTAGAGAATTTGCACAACAGTTTTTCAAACACAAACGCAGCCACTGTGCCATTAAACGCATCCAATGTGCCATTAAACGCAGCCACTGTGCCCATCAAACGCTGCCACTGTGCCCATCAAACGCTGCCACTGTGCCATTAAATACAGCCACTGTGCCCATCAAAAGCTGCCACTGAACACATCAGACACAGCCACTGTACCCATCAAACACAGCCACTGTGCCCATCAAACACAGCAACTGTGCCCATCAAACGCTGCCACTGTGTCATTAAACACAGCCACTATGCCATTAAACGGAGACACTGTGCCCATCAAAAGCTGCCACTGTGCCCATCAAACACAGCCACTGTGCCCATCAAACGCATCCACTGTGCCATTAAACACAGCTGCTGTGCCATTAAATGCAGCCACTGTGCCCATCAAAAGCTGCCACTGTGCCCATCAAACGCAGCCACTGTGCCCATCAAACGCAGCCACTGTGCCATTAAACGCAGCCACTGTGCCAATCAAAAGCACAAATGGTGCAGCAGCGTTTGAACTGGCTTTCACTCATGTGTATAGAAAATGACATCCTAAAAACCATTCAAGCCAATTATAAAGGAATTCTTTACAAATAAGTGTTGCAAATTTAATAACTATATAGTGCTTTTGTACTGTCCCATTTCAATCTGTAATTTCTTGTTTTTCAATTTTTTGCTTTTCAAGCTGGTGTTATATTGTCCAAACGTTGTGTTAATGTTTAAACGCTGATTTTGTTGGAAGTACCAATAAATATAGCCTTATTGATAATTTGCATTTTTATTCTCGTGCGTGATTGTGTAGACAGGGCCCCAGTGCACTGTATTGCCCGGGGGGCCTATAATGCTCTTAAGATGGCCCTGATGTACAGGAGACTCTGCTGGGGATGCTGATGATGGGGAGACTGCTGGGGACACTGGTGGGGAGACTGATGATGGGGAGACTGCTGGGGACACTGATGATGGGGAGACTGCTGGGGACACTGATGATGGGGAGACTACTGGGGACACTGATGATTGGGAGACTGCTGGGGACACTGATGATGGGGAGACTGCTGGGGACACTGATGGTGGGGAGACTGCTGGGGACACTGATGATGGGGAGACTGCTGGGGACACTGATGATGGGGAGACTGCTGGAGACACTGATGGTGGGTAGACTGCTGGGGACACTGATGGTGGGGACACTGATGATGGACTGATGATGGGGAGACTGCTGGGGACACTGTTGATGGGGAGACTACTGGGGACACTGTTGATGGGGAAACTACTGGGGACACTGATGATGGGGACACTGATGATGGACTGATGATGGGGAGACTGCTGGGGACACTGTTGATGGGGAGACTGCTGGGGACACTGTTGATGGGGAGACTGCTGGGGACACTGTTGATGGGGAGACTGCTGGGGACACTGTTGATGGGGAAACTGCTGGAGACACTGGTGATGAGGAGACTGCTGACGGGTACACTGAGGATTTGGAAACTCTGCTGGGGGCACTGATTCTGGGGAGACCAATGATGGGGACACTGATACTGGGGAGACCGATGATGGGGACACTGATACTGGGGAGACCGATGATGGGGACACTGATACTGGGGAGACTGATACTGGGGACACCGATGATGGGGACAATGTTGATGGGGAGACTCTGATGGGGACCCTGATATTGGGAAGACTCTGATGGGGGACACAGAGGTGCGGAAAGGCTCTAATGGGGACACAGATGTGTGGAAGGGTCTGGTGGGGACACAGACATGTTGAAAGGCTCTGATGGGGGACACAGATGTGCGGAAATGCTCTGATGGGGACACAATGTGCAAGGAGACTCTGACGGGGACACAGACATGCGGAAAGGCTATGATGAGATTATTTAAATTGTATTCATTTATTTATAAATAAATAATTTTTTCGGCCCGCAAATATTTGTAAAATCTACAATGTGGCCCTCGGGCTAAAAAGTTTGGAGACCCCTGGTTTAGGCGAACATTATAACATCTACAAACTATGGTATATACAGTATACTGGATTTTTTTTTTATAATAGTAATGGAGGCGATCACGACTTATAGTGGAACTGTGATAGTATGGCAGGCAGTATGACACTTTTGACACTTTGTGGGAACCAGTGACGCTAATACAGTGATCAGTGCTAAAAATATGCACTGTCACTGTACTAATGACACTGGCTAGGAAGAGTTTAAACATCTAGGGCGATCAAAGGGTTAAATGTGTGTCTAACCAGTGTTTTACTGTACACTGTGTGCTGCTTTTACTAAGGGATGTGCTGGTTTATATTCCCTGCTTTGTAGGGAAACAAAAACTGCCACATCCCCACTAACAGGACAGAGCAATGTCCTCTCTTCCTCCTCGCCGTTCAGCGGGTGCCGGCGGTCATCCGTTGGCCAGCACCCACTGATCGGCTTGTGCTGTGACCGATCATAGCACAGCCGGCACGCGCACCTCCTACCCGGAAGTGCTGGATCACATGCGTTATGACCCACTTCCTGATTGGTCGGGAGGAGAATCAGTGTGACAATAGCAAATATTTACTCTCTATTGTCACACAACTGGGTGGGATTGGAGCGCAGTGCTCTGCGCCCCGAGCCCACCCTTTTTTTGAAGCCTATTAGAGCCTCTGGGAACGGGACCTAAAATAAAACATTTAAAGTGTGCTGCAACGTTCAGCTTGGATATACAGTATATACATACCTCCTAACTTTCTGAGATGGAAATGAGGGCCACCTATTAGTAAAAGTATGTAGGTATAGGACACACCTCCTGCCACGCCCCCTTAAAGGAGAATTGTACAAAAAAAGTGATTGCTTAAACCACAAGGGCTTTATTACCACTAATATTCCTTTATATTGGCTTTTGGAATTTACAAATGCAGCAATTTAGAATTTGGATGAAAGGTTTAGCGCAGGGAAACACTTTTTGAAAGATAAAAAGTGCATTTTATATACAACTATATAGATCAGACCAAAATGAGGGACAAATGAGGGGGAAAGAGGACAGAGGGACATTGCTCCAAATCAGGGACAGTTGGGAGCTATGTATATATCGATCGATCGATAGATAGATAGATAGATAGATAGATAGATAGATAGATAGATAGACAGACAGACAGACAGACAGACAGACAGACAGACAGACAGATAGATAGATAGATAGATAGATAGATAGATAGATAGATAGATAGATAGATAGATAGATAGATAGATAGATAGATTTTTCTAGATAGAGATATAGATATATAGCTAGAGATATATAGATAGAGCTATAGATATATATAGATAGAGATATATAGACAGGGCTTTTTTTCTCAGCGAATAGGTGCAGGAACTCCCCCCTTCTGAGTTACCCTTCGTTTCTGCTCCCTACCCACCTCTAAGTATCGTCCCTTGGTTCCACCTCCTACCCACCTCCCAGTACCAACCCTTTTAGAGAATACAGAACCAAGTATCATCTTGTGCTACTAAGTGATTTGGATGGAATTTGTTAATGATAACAAGAAAAACAGTAAAATAGAGTGCAGTAAGCAACAATAGACCCCACCCCAACAACAGCAGACCCCCCCAGCAATGATAGACCTCACCCCAGCAACAATAGATCGCCCACACAACAATAGACTCCCCCCCCCCCCCCCAGCAACAATGGACCCCCTGCAACAAAATAACACCCCAGCAACCGGCATCAATAGACCCTCCAATAGCCAGCAACAATAGACCTCTCCCTCAACAGTAGATCCCTCCCACAAACAGTTGACCCCCCCCAGCAACATAACACCCCCCACTGGCAGCACTAAACGTACCCAGCAACAATAGACCTCCATACAAAAATAGATTCCCCAGCACACCCCAGCACTCCTTGCTATTACTTACATTCATTGCTGCCGGAAGTGCGTTCCCCCTGAAAAAAAGCCCTGTATATAGATATATAGAGATATATATAGATAGAGTTATAGATAAAGATAAATATATACATAGAGATATAGATATATAAAAATATATCTATATATAGATATGTATATCTAGATATCTATATAGATATAAGTATATAGATCTATATAGATATATCTATATAGATCTATATAGATATATCTATATATATATATCTATCTAGATACATATCTAGATAGATATTTATATATATTATTTTTTTTTTATCTTGATCCAGCGATTCCTTTTTATTAATGTCTGTTCTATGTCTCCCGTGTTTTCCGTTGGTAAACCTGCTGTAATCTCCCTAAACAAACACGCGTGTTTTCTCGGCGTGATGATGGTACGAGGAGATCCGGTCATTCATTAACTGCACAACAAATAGCACAGGACAGGTCTGACCCCGCTGTCTTCATCCGGTAATTATTTGTTCTAGCAATTCCATCAGATGACACACATTCTGTTTTTCCATATTGCAGGGGCCCGAATTCCTCACATCGTCATCAGGAAGATGGCGAGCAAATGCGACAACGCTGCGCTTTATGTAAAAAAAAAAAAAAATGACCGATTGCGACACAAGCTGGCAGTGAATTTTGGGAGTGGACGGCTCCCTCCCTGTTTCCCCAAATCCTACATGAATTGTTGCCTCTTTCTGCTTTGTTTTATCACTTTCCGACCCACCGCAGTACATTTACTATGTAGGGTTGCCACCTGTCCGGGATTCACCTGGACAGTTCGGGTTTGGAATCATGCGTCCGGGTTTCAGACTGCCTGGAACCCGGACACATTATTCAGACTGGACTATGACTTCCCAGCAGGGTTGCTGGCTGCAGTTGTCTGCGCTGAGAGTTTCTGTTACACTCTCTTCACACTGCCCAAAGCCAGCGCTAACAATCCCACCCCCCCCCCATACACACACGGTAGAGGAGAGAGGGCTCGCTCTGCACCTCTTCCTCCTGCCCCTTACCCCTCTGTGTCTGCCCACACTCCAATCCCCGGTGCTGTGCCTCAGAAAAGGAAAGTGGCTGCCGGAAATTTGAAGTCCAGCAGCCTCAGAGAGATCTGGATGGGAGGTGCTGACTGCCAAGAGGTGAGTGAGCTCACCATCCATCCCTGTCTGTGACTGAAGTCTCCCCCCTTCTCTCTCCTGCCTCTGAGTGAGTACACTAAGGTAAATCAGGGTTCTCAGAACCCGCCTTACATCAGAGTTCCCCTTTACATCAGAGGCCACAGTGTTCCCACTTATATCAGAGTCCTCTCCGTACATCAGAGTTCTCAGTGTTCCCCCTTAAATCAGGGTTCCCAGAGCATCCCTTATGTTAGAGTCCCCAGAGTTCTCCCTTACATCAGAGTCTGCAGAGTCCCCCCTTACAGTGAAAGGAAACTCTGCAAGTTCAGATGTAAAAGGTGAACTCTGTGGACTCTGATGTAAAGGGGACTCTTGTTATTAACTACATATGATTAGAAATGTTATTTACTAGTAAAATAGATTTATTTAAAAAAAATTGGTGTGTGCCGCTAAAGTGTTCGGGTTTGACTTGAAGAAAAGTGGCAACCCTATTACTATGGCAGGTGGGCTTGTACAGACACAATCACGTACCTGTACGGCGCGGTTTTCTTCTGGGTCTGCTTAGCCATGGCCATGGACCTGGAAGACTGTGCTGTCATTCACTGCAGCACAGGCCTATTCGAGGATCCCGGCCAATGATTTATGGCCAGGACCTGCTGAGCGAATGACAGAAGAGAGCTCTGTGTTGGTAAACAACACAGGGCACTCTACAGACAGCGGCGATGCACCGTGTTTTTTTTCTGCCTGTAAAAAACAGCACATTGCTTAGTAAAAGCAGCACATACAGTATTAAACATTGTTAGGCACATGTTTAACCCCTTTGATCCCCCTTAGATGTTAACCCCTTCCCAGCCAGTGTCATTAGTACAGTGACAGCTTTTAATATTAGCACTGATCACTGTTCTAGTGTCACTAATACAGCGGCGATGCACCGTTTTTTTTTCTGCCTGTAAAAAACGGCACATTGCTTAGTAAAAGCAGCACATACAGTATTACACATTGTTAGGCACATGTTTAACCCCTTTGACCGCCCCTAGATGTTAACCCCTTCCCAGCCAGTGTCATTAGTACAGTGATAGTGTTTAATATTAGCACTGATCACTGTATTAGTGTCAGTAATACAGCGGCGATGCACCGTTTTTTTTCCTGCCTGTAAAAAACGGCACATTGCTTAGTAAAAGCAGCCAATACAGTATTACACATTGTTAGGCACATGTTTAACCCCTTTGATCGCCCCTAGATGTTAACCCCTTCCCAGCCAGTGTCATTAGTACAGTGACAGTGTTTAATATTAGCACTGATCACTGTATTAGTGCCACTGGTGATGTCAGTTTCCACCCCTCCCCCCACGTCAGTTAGTGTCAGATTGCCCACAGCAATATTGCAGTCCCATTATAACTGCCGGTTCACACCGGTGCGTGGTGCAGCTGCAGTACAAATCACATGCAAAGTCTGTGCGATGCGGTTTCAGCCATACAGATAGTATGGCTGAATTTGCATCGCATTCGGACCAAACTCGCACAGGACCCTTTTTTTTGGTCCGCACCAGAATCGGATCGCATGGGTGTTCACACCCCATGTGATCCGATTCCTGTCCAAACTGTCAGTTTGCAGTGCGATATGTGAGCTGAAATGGGGGTGTCACATTGTATTGACACTCCCAGCAGTTCGTATAGTCGGGTGCAAGTCGGGTGCGATGGGGTAACCCGCAGTGGATTCGCAGGGTTCCCGCATCGCACAAGTGTGAACCGGCACGGAATCGCTGATCGCCGCCATTACCAGTATAAAATAAATAAATAAAAATTCCAGTATATATACACCATAGTTTGTAGACACTATGGAGTTTATTTACTAAAGGAAAACAGACTGTGCACTTTGCAAAGTGCAGTTGCTCCAGAGCTTAGTAAATAAGGTAAGGCTTCACTGCAAAGAGTACCCAATCACCTGCAAGGGAAATAAGAAAAACAACATTTTTGCTTGAACATGATTGGATGATGGAAGTCAGCAGAGCTCATTTACTAAGCTTTGGAGCAACTGCAAAGTGCACAGTCTGTTTGTCTTTAGTAAATCAACCCCCAAAACGCAAACCCATCAATATACACTTATTTTTATTTATTTTTTATTTTAGTTTTTTTTTTTGTAGCAAAGACATGTAGCAGAATACATTTTGGCCAAAAGTTGTGAAGAAATTTGATTTCTTTTTTATTGGATATGTGTTATATCAGAAAGTAGAATATATTGTTGGGGTTTTTTTTTCCATTTTAGGTAATTTTTTTGTTCATATTGCAAAGAATAAAAAACTGCAGAGGTGATCAAATACCACCAAAAGAAAGCTCTATTTGTAGGAAAAAAAAGATATAAATTTCATTTGTGTACAGTATTGCATGACCGCGCAATTTCCAGCTAAAGTAGCGCAGTGCTGGATAGGAAAAAAATTGTCTGTTCATGACGGGAGGTAAACCTTCTGGAGCTCAAGTGGTTTTAAAGTGGGCCTGTCATCAAATATAAGTTCTAATGCTCAGTACATACATGACAGTTATGTGTCGGTGTGACCCTTCCAGGTATTTATTATCTCTCACAGAGATCACAGTCCTCCCCCTTACAATCCCTTCATCTGCTTTTCTCTCCAGAAGGATGGATCCATCTTTGTTCAGGTACAATCCAGGGTCCACCGTCTACTTCCTGCTATACAAGAAGCAGAAGGAGCTGTCGGCTTTGAAGGAGATGCCGGCTCAGAGATTACACAGTCATGTAAATCCTGGTGCCCGTGCAGTTCTTGGCTGGGTTCACAAATGCCTGACACAGATCAGCCCCGCTGCAGCCTCTCACCTTGTGACTTGCTACAAATCACATTGTTGCTGTCTGATCTCCTGGAAATGGGAGACTGCGGAAATGCTTCCTCCTGCCTGCAGCAGACTGAGGACCTCATCTCAGTCTAGGCAAAGTTACTGGACCGGAGCTCAAGGACACCTTTTTTTTTTTTTTCACAAAGATTCAAGGACGCCTTTTAATGATAAAAGGTGGAGCTTTTCTGAAATATAATACTGTCAACTGTATATCGTGACGTGTCAGGAATGTATTCATGGAGGCTTGTAAAAGTATTGACAGGTGTCAGAGGGAATTGTGCTGTGTCTGTGGTCACCTCAATCATTGTGACTCAGGGGAAAAGTATGGCTGCAAGAAAAACATCAGAGAGGGCATTGGAAAATATTCTAGGGACTTTAAATGGAGGGAAAAATAATAATAATAACAATAATAGTTATTATTATAGTTATTATTATTATTATATTTATTATTATTATTATTATTATTATTATTATAGTTATTATTTTATTTATCTCTCTCTCTCTCTCTCTCTCTCTATATATATATATATATATATATATAGAGATCTATCTATCTATCTATCTATCTATCTATCTATCTATCTATCTATCTATCTATCTATCTATCTCTATATATATATATATATATATATATATATATATATATATATCGATCTATAGATCTCTATATATATCAATCTATAGATCGATATATATATCTATATATATATCTATATCTATATCTATATATATATATATATATCTCTATCTATATATATATATATATATATATATATATATATATATATATAGATATCTATATATCTATATATATATATAGATATATAGATATATATATAGATATATATATAGATATATATACGCACACACCGTATATATTATTTTATTTATTTATGTATTTATTTTATGAATTGATTATTTATTTAAACAAACAAAATATTGCTTGTCAAAGTCAGGCTCCAGACAGAACTTTTTTTTTTTACGTTTAAATGGCGTAGGAAAGGGTTACAATTTGTCACATCTTTACTGCTGTGTCCCCACAGGAAGTTGCTTGAATTCTCCCTGGTAGGGGACATGGTTCCTCTCACTCCCCCACTTCACCCAAAACTAAACAAACAAAAAAGTTTGGTCTGAATTTCCACTATAAATAAGGCAAATTTAATTTTTTTTTTTTTTTTTTTTTTTTTTTGCTGGTTGTGCTTCTTTATTTAATCAATTTGTTTTATTTTATTGCCTATTGATAAAAAAAAGTATCTGTTCTTATCATTGCACGGCAGCAGCAGAACTCATGCAGGAACCGAACAGTAAACTTTCCCAATGCATCATGAAAACTAAGAATTTTTTTTTTTTTTTTTAGCTGTATCAAGGTTATGGCCATTCACAAAAAAAAAATAAAAATCGAACTTCGCTCCATATATCCAGAAGTTTGAGATGACTCAAGAGAATCATTTGTCATATAATCAGGATCGGATTTGATTTCCCTTATCGATTAAATCTTCAGGGCGTCCCCTAAACAATAAAATGAATGTATGTGAACTGAGTCTTGTAAAATGTCACATAAAAAGCTACATTGTGTCTAAAATGATATTTGTTTGCTTTGACACCTTGCCCCCCATCCTGAACATGGAAAGCCCGGCGACGGTAAAACATCTCGTATGAATGGACTGATTCATCCATCGCACATTGGATCAATATTTGCTGTTTGGCTCCGGTAATAATTGGGACATTCAAGTCCCTCATTTTATTTTTCAGAGGAAACATTGGTCTCAGAAAGTCTACATAGATGGAAAAGTTTAAAGCCAGATTTTCTGGGATTGCTCCTGGATATCCGGGACCATCACAGCCCATAACAATGTAACAACGACAATGTGATTACTAATATAATATACTATAATACACTGCGGGGCTGATTTACTAGAACTGGAGAGTGCAGAATCTGGATCAGCTCTGCATGGTAGCCAATCAGCTTCTAACTTCAGCTTGTTCAATTAAGCTTTGACAAGAAAACCTGGAAGCTGATTGGTTTCTATGCAGAGCTGCACCAGATTTTGCACTATCTGGTTTTAGTAAATCCCCCCCCCTCCCCCCAATGTATTCCTATTTATAATATAACATACAATGTCATTAATTAGTAATAAAGATGACACAATGGGGTCAAAGAGTCTGTACACTCTACAAGTGCTCCAGAGCAGAGGTCTCCAAACTTTCTTTGGCCAGTGGAAGTAGAAAATGTCCTGGCATCAGTGGGGGGTAAACTATGCCCCATCTTTAGTATTAGGGGGAGGAATAGTGCCCCCTCATTGGTGGCAGTGGGATGAATAGTGCCCCATCACTGGTGTCAGTGGAAGGAATAGTGCCCTATCATTGGTATCAGTGGGAAGAATAGTGCCCATTCATTAGTGTCAGTGGTAAGAATAGTGCCCCATCATTGGTGTCAGTGGGAGGAATAGTGCCCCATCATTGGTATCAGTGGTAAGAATAGTGCCCCATCATTGGTGTCAGTGGGAGGAATAGTGCCCCATCATTGTCGTGAGTGGGAGGAATAGTGCCCCTTCATTGGTGTCAGTGGGAGGAATTGTGCCCCTTCATTGGTGTCAGTGGAAAGCATAGTGGCCCTTCATTGGTGCCAGTGGGAAGAATAGTGCCCTATCATTGGTGTTAGTGGGAGGAATAGTGCCCCTTCATTGGTGTCAGTGGGATGAATAGTGCCCCATTATTAGTGTCAGTGGGATGAATAGTGCCCCATTATTGGTGTCAGTGGGTGGAATAGTGCCCCTTCATTGGTGTCAGTGGGAGGAATAGTGCCCCTTCATTGGTGTCAGTGGGATGAATAGTGCCCCTTCATTGGTGTCAGTGGGATGAATAGTGCCCCATTATTGGTGTCAGTGGGTGGAATAGTGCCCCAAGGGCCAGAGTTTAGTAAATGAGGTGAAGCTTCACTTTACTAAGAATATACTTTTTGCTATAATAAATATCCCCCCCTCCAAAAAAAATGTCTTCATCAGTTTAGGCCGATATATTACCAATATATATTCTTCTACATATTTTTGGTAAAAAAAAAAAAAATTGCAATAAGTGTAAAAGCGTCTACAAAATAGAAGATAGATTTATGGCATTTTTATTATAATTTTTTTTTCTAGTAATGGCAGTGATGAGTGATTTTTAGCAAGACTGCGACATTGCGGCAGACACCTTTGACACTTTTTTAGGACCAGTGACATTTATACAGGGATCAGTGTTATTAAAATGCACTGATTACTGTATAAAGGACACTGGCAGGGAAGGTGTTAACACTAGGGGGCGATCAAGGGGTTAAATGTGTTCCCTGGGAGGTGTTTCTGACTGTGGGGAGTTACAGAGAGATCACTGTTCCTAATTTACAAGGAACAGATGATCACTCTGTATTTCACTGTCAGAACAAGGATCTGTTCTGGCTCTCTGTGGAGCGATCGCGGGTGGCCGGCGGACATCGCGGCCGCCTGCCACGCATATCAGCTTCCCCGCCGTGCAGCAGCGCACGCCTGCTATAGCTGTTAAAGTGACCGATATACAGCTACGGGAACGAGACGACCTGCGGCAGTATAATGACAGCGGCTGGTCGGCAAGCGGTTAAAGGGATTAGTGTTAAGGTTCACATTTAAGCCCAGTTCCAGTTATGATTTTTTTTTGTTTTGGATAGAAAGGTTAAAGGGCTAATTGTATTTATTTTTCAATGGACCCTCAGCCTGTGGGGGGGGGGGGGAAACAGCTCTAACTGCAATACCCACCTCCTGTCCAGAAATGTCCCCCACAGTACCTTTTCTCTGCCACAAGATGTCCTCAGTATCCCTGTTTAAATGACACTGGGTAAAGACTGAGGACATTCTGTGAATGTAGGGCGTCATAGACCCACCCCCTCATAGGGCTTCACCTTCTCTCCAGAGCTGTCCCCAACAACCAATGTTTCTCAACTCCTGTCCTCAAGTACCCCCAACAGGTCATGTTTTCAGGCTTCCCATTATTTTGCACAGGTGATTTGATCAGTTTCTCTGCCTTAGTAATTACCACAGCCGTTTCATCTGAGGTAAATCCTGAAAACATGACCTGTTGGGGGTACTTGAGGACTGGAGTTGAGAAACATTGCCCTACAGTACCTCTCCTCCACCACTAGATGTCTACAGTCTTCCTGTTTGTGAATGCAGAATGTCATGGACCCACCCAGAACAGGGTGTCACCATGACTCCCCGCGCTGTCATATCATGATTCGGGGGCAGGCTCTTAATAACGAAGATCCGGCTAACGCTAGAGCAGAGGAAGTGGACCCCACAAGTCACATGGCCGGCCTATGCTGATCAAATGTTTTATTTCCTCTACATGTTTTAGGGGAGGTGTCTTTTATAGAACAGGTAACGATTTGTCATAAAATTATGACAGGTCATGTTCCATGATGATTTATTAAAACACATTCATCAGGATGGTTCATCTGCAGTGAATTCTTAGCATGTCACATTCACTACTTTATAAATAAACACATCTGAGGCTCGGTTCACATACATGTGAATTGGACGCATTTTGAACCGAATGCAACAGATTGCATCCGATTCGCATGACATGTGAACCGAACTGGCTTTCTATGGAGTCCGTTCACATATATCCGGGCCGGCCGCAATACTTTTTTTAAAAAGAGTCTTGTATATTTTTTAGTCCGGTTCAGGTGCGATTTCAACGTAAAAATCCTACTCCTTTTAAAAAAATCACACTGAAGCCGCAGCCAGACACATGTGAACTGAGCCTCAATAAATTAAACAACACGGTATCCTTCAGAGGGTATGCGCCGGTGACATTACCAGGTGCATGCAGTGTGAATATCTCCTAAACACTGCAAGTTTAGGAGATATTCAATGTACTTACAGGTAAGGTAAGCCTTATTATAGTCCAAACAACTTTACTACCACTCTAACTTCTATCAACCCTTTACTGCTCTGGTGCCCTACCTGTGGCCTGGGGGCACATGCAGGCCTTAGTAATTGTTTTGTGCAGACCTTGTGCCCCCTGCAGACACTAATCTGTGTTTACCTATTGCCCTGTTAGAAGCAATGATATCTAGCAGTCTCTGACCATCTCTTGTATCATTTCTGCAGTCTCTGACCATCTCTTGTATCATTTCTGCAGTCTCTGACCATCTCTTGTATCATTTCTGCAGTCTCTGACCATCTCTTGTATCATTTCTGCAGTCTCTGACCATCTCTTGTATCATTTCTGCAGTCTCTAACCATCTCTTGTATTATTTCTGCAGTCTCTAACCATCTCTTGTATTATTTCTGCAGTCTCTAATCCATCCCATCCCCAGTGTCATGTGACTCGTTAGTGTTACAAGGTCTCAGGTGTGAATGGGGAGCAGGTGTGTTAAATTTGGTGTTATCGCTCTCACTCTCTCATACTGGTCACTGGAAGTTCAACATGGCACCTCATGGCAAAGAACTCTCTGAGGATCTGAAAAAAAGAATTGCTGCTCTACATAAAGATGGCCTAGGCTAGAAGAAGATTGCCAAGACCCTGAAACTGAGCAGCAGCACGGTGGCCAAGACCATACAGCGGTTTAACAGGACAGGTTCCACTCAGAACAGGACTCGCCATGGTCCACCAAAGAAGTTGAGTGCACGTGCTCAGCGTCATATCCAGAGGTTGTCTTTGGGAAATAGACGTATGAGTGCTGCCAGCATTGCTGCAGAGGTTGAAGGGGTGGGGGGTCAGCCTGTCAGTGCTCAGACCATACACCGCACACTGCATCAAATTGGTCTGCATGGCTGTCATCCCAGAAGGAAGCCCCTTATAAAGATGATGCACACGAAAGCTCGAAAACTGTTTGTTGAAGACAAGCAGACTAAGGACATGGATTACTGGAACCAAGTCCTGTGGTCTGAGACCAAGACAAACCTATTTGGTTCAGATGGTGTGAAGCGTGTGTGGTGGTAGCCAGGTGAGGAGAACAAAGACAAGTGTGTCTTGCCTACAGACAAGCATGGTGGTGGGAGTGTCATGGTCTGGGGCTGCATGAGTGCTGCCGGCACTGGGGAGCTACAGTTCATTGAGGGAACCATGAATGCCAACATGTACTGTGACATACTGAAGCAGAGCATGATCCCCACCCTTCAGAGACTGGGCCGCAGGGCAGTATTCCAACATGATAACGGCCCCAAACACACCTCCAAGATGACCACTTCCTTGCTAAAGAAGCTGAGGGTAAAGGTGATGGACCGGCCAAGCATGTCTCCAGACCTAAACCCTATTGAGCATCTGTGGGACATCCTCAAATGGAAGGTGGAGGAGCGCAAGGTCTCTAACATCCACCAGCTCTGTGATGTCGTCATGAAGGAGTGGAAGAGGACTCCAGTGGCAACCTGTGAAGCTCTGGTGAACTCCATGCTCAAGAGGGTTAAGGCAGTGCTGGAAAATAATGGTGGCCACACAAAATATTGACACTTTGAGCCCAATTTGGAAATTTTCACTTAGGGGTGTACTAACTTTTGTTGCCAGCGGTTTAGACATTAATGGCTGTGTAAATGAAAAAAGATCACTTCGAGTTATGTCTTTATTGAATGGAAAGCAGTACAAACAGCATACAGAGTCACAGATGATACTGACGCGTTTCACACCTCTTTACCGCTGCTTAATCAAAGCTATGACTAAGCACCAACAAAGAGGTGTGAAACGCGTCAGCCATTCACCTGTGACTCCGTATGCTGTTTGTACTGCTTTCCATTCAAAAACGACATCACTTGAAGTGCAGCTATCCGGATTTTTTTAGCTTGCTTGTATCTTGCATACAGAGCCAGCACCCACCCAGTGCAGTGAAGGTGAATTCCCTGGATTGCTACACAGAGCGGTATAATAACTTTAATTAATGGCTGTGTGTTGAGTTATTTTGAGGGGACAGCAAATTTACACTGTTATACAAGCTGTACACTCACTACTTTACATTGTAGCAAAGTGTCATTTCTTCAGTGTTGTCACATGAAAAGATAGAATAAAATATTTCCAAAAATGTGAGGGGTGTACTCACTTTTGTGAGATACTGTGTATCTCTATCTCTAAGGGAAATGTGATTTGTATATTTGCACTTGGTTTGACAAGTAAAAGAACAATTCAAGTGAAATGAATAAAAGATAGAGAGTTAGAGATAGAGAGATAGAGATAGGGATAGAGAGAGAGAGATAGAGAGAGATAGAGATAGAGAGATAGATATAATAATAAATTAAGAGAGAGAGAAATATATATAGAGATATAGATAAAAGTGAGAATATATATAGAGATAGAGATAAAGATATATAGATATAGAGATAGATAGATGAAAGTGAAAATAGAGATAGAGATAGAGATAGAGATAGATAGATAGATAGATAGATAGATAGATAGATAGATAGATAGATAGATAGATAGATAGATAGATAGATAGATAGATAGATAGATAGATAGATTGTTCTTTTACTTGTCAAACCAAGTGCAAATATACCAATCACATTTCCCTGATCTATCTATCTATCTATCTATCTATCTATCTATCTATCTATCTATCTATCTATCTATCTATCTATCTATCTATCTATCTATCTATCTATCTATCTATCTATCTATCTATCTATCTATCTATCTATCTATCTAATATAAACACACACATATTCCTAATTTAACTAAGAGCAGCAAAATACTTGTTTCTTCTTCACCTCTGGCTTTGCCTTTCTTGCTTGCTTTCATCAATAAACCTGAAGACGTGACTATTTTGCACCCCGAAGCGCGTTGTATAAGGTTTCACCCTAAAATGCTAAACCAAGACCATTGTTCCCAATCCTTCTTTAATGGATAATAATAAAACCGAGGCCCTTTGCTATGAACCAGGAGAAAGCTTTTTAAGTTTGAGGACTTCAAAAAAAGACCCATGACCCACTTGGGGAGTTTTACCAAAACCGGAGAGTGCAAAATCTGGTGCAGCTCTGCATGGAAACCAATCAGCTTCCTGGTTTTATTATCAAAGCTTAATTGAACAAGCTGAAGTTAGAAGCTGATTGGCCACCATGCAGAGCTGACCCAGATTTTACACTCTGCGGTTTTAGTAAATCTCCCCCCCCCCCTGAGTCACCCCTGAGGGAAGTCTATTTGATAAGGCAAGAACAGCGGTAAAAGCGTCCCTTACCGGTATTAGAAGGCAGCACCCGGATACTGTCAAATTCCAGCATTGTGTAACTGGCGTCCAGCGTTTCGGTGTAGTCTGGCAGTTCCATCTCCATCATGGCTTCGCAATACTTCATAGTTAACTATCAGCAAACGCCAGGTCAAGCCGCTGCGGCCAGCTGCCAATCACCCGCCTGTGCCCCCCTGGAAGGTCCTGGCCGAGGCGAACCTTTTTCCAAAAAAAAAAATCAATGAGCTCCCAGCTAGACCTGTGTGACAGGACAGAGCCCGCCCCTGTCACAGACTCGTCACCTGCAATAACTAAGTGTCATAAATAGGTATATGATATAGATAAGGCTGGAGCAGCCTCAGATTCCATCCTCACCCCAAGCACAGGCCTTGTGTAAACACCATTAAAAACAACCGCTATGGCACTACAAGTCGCCCGGATTAGCTTTCTCCGGGCAATTATTTACCAAACACACGATATGTATGACATGCTGAGATCATTGCGCAATGGCATGACTCAGGGCCGCTAACCTGAGCCGGCAGATATGATGTGCGTTTGTTTACTTTAGAACTTTGGAGGGGGGGAAACCTGAGATTTTCACATACAAAAAAAAAAATTTAGCAACACATTTTTTGTTTTTTTCTACATTCTGTTTCTGAAATCGATTAAGGCTTCATTTAGATGTGTGACAAGGTTGCTGTGACTCTGAAAAGCGATCTGTACACGGTGGGGATGTGGTGGATGACAATATCGCCTCCTTACCCCCTGTTTTGACCCCATAAATTTCGCATGGACTCACCATTGCTGGCAGCATTTATGGTGCATGTGAGCACCCCCCCATCTGCTGCCTTTGCAACTTAGGCTCAGTTCATACTGCAAGTCGCATGTCCAGTGCCGGGACAAGGACATCTAAAGCCCAGGGCGAGCATGCCAAACTGTGCCCCCCCCCCCTCCATGATGTATGAGCATTATGTGTCAGCAAAAATCCCCCCACAAAAAAAGAGCACTAATCTGCATGCTTACCCCCAAGGATAAATTACCCCTCCTCCCAGTACAAATCTGCCCCCTTGTATAAATCGCCCCTCTCGGCACAAATCTGTGCCCCCTCCCCATCCCCCAATTCCCCCCCCTAGCTCAAATGGCCCCCCCAAAAAATAACATTCACACCTCCTAGCAGCACAAATCCTCTACCCCTAAAATTTCCCCTTCTAGTACACATCTCCCCCCCCCCCCCAGCACAAATCTTCTTCCCCCCCCAACAGAAATCCCCCTAGATCAGAGATATGCAATTAGTGGACCTCCAGCTGTTGCAAAACTACAAGCCCCATCATGCCTCTGCCTCTGGGTGTCATGCTTGTGGCTGTCAGAATCTTGCTATGCCTCATGGGACTTGTAGTTCTGCAACAGCTGGAGGTCCGCTAATTGCATATCCCTGCCCTAGATCATTACTCTTAGGACCCCACCCCCCCCCCTATATTTCCCCTCCTAGAACAATATTTTTCCCCTGTCACCCCCCAAATTCTCCCTTCCAATACAAACCCCCACTCCCCCAATCTCCTTGTTGCACCCCTCACCTCACATGATTGCACAGTTCCCAAGGCAGCTGCCCCTCCTGCCCACCCCTTGTCCCAGCCCTGCGCACGACTTACGGTGCGATATTGCCAGGCGGCTTCCTGGCTATTTGCAGGCAACTTGAGTACTACTTGATGCGACTTGATGTGACTTTGAAGCGACTTTGAGGCAACTTTCAGGGAATGCCTGGGTAATCTTCCCGTAATGTTGGATCCAAATCACATCATTATAGATGAAGATCCGACTTGGAGGCGACTTCCAAGTCTATGGGCACAAGTTGGATAGAAGTCGCCTTGAAGTAGTACAGGAACCTTTTGCAAAGTCGGAGCGACTTCAGTAGTGTACATTAAGACAGTTCTCATTGACTAACATGGGATTTCACATGTCACACGACTTGAAGTCTCACAAGTCTCAGTGTGAATCGAGCCTCAATGGGGCAGTTTGGGTGGGAGGGGGGGGGCAAAAAGAAGTTCTTGTATTTCTTTTGGGCGACAGGCGTCCTGCGATTGTTTGCGCGATTTTAACACTATTGTCGCCTGACGAATCACAGTAAAATCGTGCCGAGATCGGGGTGCAATTGGAATTGACAGGGATTGCACCAGGAGCACCAGGAATTTTACATAAAGGAAGCAATACAAAGAGAATAGGAGACTTTCTTATACAGCGACATGGTACAGCAGGCGCATATCAGGAATATGAAATCTTGGGTTAACAAACGCTTTAAATACAGCATGATTAATTGAATTAATAAATAGTCAATGTGGTATTTAACTCACAAATGAGCAATTCACAAAAAAAAAATCATAATAAATATTGCATTAGTAAAAAAAAATATATATATTTTGCAGTATTTAACCACTTGCCGACCAGCTCACGCCGATATATGTCGGCAAAGTGGCATGTGTCCGCAAAATGACGTACCCACAGGGGCGCACGCACGGTGCAACGGGAGCCTGCCCCCGGTTTGCGCTGACTTGATGTCTGCTGGTTGCCCACGATCGTGGCATGGAGAGGCAGAACGGGGAGATGTAAACAAGGCATTTCCCTGTTCTGCCTAGCAACATGACAGGGATCTAGTGCTCCCAGTGATCGGGGAACAGTGATCTCTGTCATGTTCTAGTGAGCCCATCCCCTCTACAGTTAGAACACAGAGAGGGAACACACTTAACTCCTTAACCGCCCCCTAGTGTTTAACCCCTTCCCTGCCAGTGACATTTTCACAGTAATCAGTGCATTTTTATAGCACTGATCGCTGTATAAATGACAATGATCCCAAAAATGTGTCAAAAGTGTCTGATCTGTCCGCCGCAATGTCGCAGGCAGGATAAAGATCGCTGCCATTACTATTAAAAAAAAAAAAATGTAAATAAAAATGCCATAAATCTATCCTCTATTTTGAAGACGCAATAACTTTTGCGGAAAACCAATTAATATATGCTTCCTACGATTTTTTTTTACCAGAAGTATGTAAAAGAATACATATTGGCCTAAACTAAGGAAGAAATTTGTTTCTTTATATTTTTTGGGGGATATTTATTATAGAAAAAAGTAAAAAGTATTGTTTTCTTTTCAAAATTGTTGCTCTTTTTTTGTTTATAGCGCAAAAAAAAACCCAAAAAAAACGCAGAGGTGATCAAATACCACCAAAAGAAAGCTCTATTTGTGGGGGAAAAAAATTTTTTGTTTGGGTACAGCGTCACACGACCACGCAATTGTCAGTTAAAGCGACGCAGTGCCGTATCGCTAAAAAGGGCCTGGTCAGGAAGGGGTTAAATCCTTCCGTGGCTGAAGTGGTTAATGTGTTTTTTTGCATGTTATTTTACTGCAGAGGGGCTGCAGGGGGAAGTGAAACATTTAGCAGTGGTATACCTACTCCTGCTGAATGTGACAGTTTAGCTCAGAATTGCTGGTTGTTAAGGAGCAGGCACCCGCTGGCATCCCAACAACCAAGACTAATCCGCTGTCAGCGGGTCTCCCCATTGACAGCAGAATGCAAACGTAAAAAAGCCAACAGTAACAAAATAAAAAAAAATGTGTGCCGACCCCCCCCCCCCTTCCCTAATCCATACCTGGCCCTTCAGTGTATGGATTTTGGGGGCCTCCTGCCATATTTTTATTTTTGGAGCAAGATTTCCCTTTCAAAATCCATACCAGACCCAAAGGGCCAAGGGATGAGGAGATTGCACATCCTTTTTTTTTATTTTGTTACTGTCAGCTTTTTTTGTTTTTTTGATTCCGCTGTCAGTGGGGAGTCCTGGTTGTTAAGACTCCAGCGGGTGCCGGCTCCTTAACAACCAGCTAGTTCGTTAAATACCATGTGGCTAGATGACCCCTTATTTGTTCACTTTTTTTGTGAATTGGCTTTTAGGTTTATGTGGCATTTACCAAGCCTTTCTGTAGTAAATACTGCATAAACCTGTAGTGAATTGACCTTTTTCATATTACATGAAATATTTGGGTTATTATTATATTATTATTATTATACAGGATTTATATAGCGCCGACAGTTTACGCAGCGCTTTACAACATTAGGGCAGACAGTACAATTACAATACAATTCAATACAGGAGGAATCAGAGAGCCCTGGGTTAAATGTGTCATGTGACCCAAATATCTCATACGATATCCTTCTGTGAATTGACCCCAATATTTGGTCAAGGAGGTTGCAATGAGATCCCTTGGATAACAGCAGCCGGGGATTCAGGTGGGCAAGCTGGCCAGTTTGGGCCAATGTATTTAGCTGATCCAAAAACCTTCTGGGTTGGGCTCCAACCAAAATCTCATCCCTATTTACCAGTAAAAGCAAAGATGGTAAATCCTCAGCGGAGACACAGATAGCGATTAAAAGTGCCCACTAATAATATTAAGTATATTTTTACCCTTTTCTTTTCTTTTTTATTTCATCGTTATTTGTGTATTGTTACTCAAAATTCTTTGCTTCATTTTTTTTTTTTCTAAATATTAACGTGACGCTTATGGCCAGCATCCATATTATATAAATTGACAAAGAAAAGGAGAAAAAGTCAGACTATATAGGCCAAACATGAAGTATATATAAAATCATAAATGTTTATTATACAACATATTTGTTCAAAAAAAAACGAAATTTCATATAGTATATTTGTATCTTTTTGTTTAAAAACAGAGAATCATAGTGCTTATAGGATTGACTGTACAAATATAACAGTAAATGTTAACATGCTTGGCAATTTAAATGCTGATTATAAGGTTTTCATGTGTCGATGTGTTTTGCCAGAATTAGCTTTATCAGGGCGCATGAAAATACAGCAATTCTCAAAAAAAAAAAAAAAAAGCCTAAAGTGGTTGTAAAGGCAAAAGGGTTTTTATCTTAATGCATTCTATGCATTAAGATAAAAAGACTTCAGTGTGCAGCAGCCCCCCCTCAGCCCCCCCTAATATTTACCTGAGGTCCATCTAGATCCAGCGATGTTGCGCAAGAGACTTGGTTGTCCGGGATTCCCCTCCTCATTGGCTGAGACAGCAGCTCAGCACCATTGGCTCCCGGTGCTGTCAATCAAAATCAGTGAGCCAATGAGAAGAGAAAGGCGGGGACGGGCCGGGGCGGGGTCTGAATAGACACAGGGAACTGCAGCTCAGGTGCCCCCATAGCAAGCTGCTTGCTGTGGGGGCACTCAACAGGAGGGAGGGGCCAAGAGCACAGAAGAGGGACCCGAGAAGAGGAGGACGCAAAACCACTGCACAGAGCAGATAGGTATAACATGTTTGTTATTTTTAACGAAAAAAAAATTTGACTTTAGTATCACTTTAATATATCTATATAAATAGCATAATATGCCAGTACATGCATCGTGTGGGACATACCTCAGCACCCTAGCACCAACATCCAGAGAATCCCCTGAGCAGGCACTGGAGAAAAAAGGAGGGGAGCCCACCGGGACACAGGAGCACACGGTAGGTGTACATCAAAAGGATTATAGAATCCCATGAGGACTTATGTTACATAAAAAACAACAACACAACACCCTTTGAAGACTAGGAAGTGGGTGATAAAGGTATATATATATCTTAAGCATTATTATTATTATTTTTTTTTTTCTAGAGGATTCCTGTTTTATTTTCATTCGTCCTGATGAAGCTAATTCTGGTGAAACGTGTCAACACATGAAGTCCCTATAATCAGCATTGGAATTGCCAAGCATGTTAACATGTATTGTTATGTACAGTCAATCCTATAAGCATTATTATACTGTTTTTAATCAGAAAGACACAAATATACTATACAAAATTTTGCTTTTTTTTAACAAATATGTTGTATAATAAAAATGTATGATTTTATCTATACGCCACATTTGGCCTATAGAGTCCGGCTTTTTCTCTTTTTTTTGCTGTCCCTTTCTTTTTGTTTTTTAACACAAGTTAGAAGATGAAAGGAGCTTCTGTAACCCTCGGGAGCCATTTAAAGCCCATTATTGTACCCTTAAAAACTGCCGATCTCCAATTAATTTCATTAAACTCTCACAATTTTTTTCTGAAATTTCAGACAATTCTCTGTTTCGCTCATCTCTAACCATAACCAATTTAGAAAAAAAATGTTAGAATACTTGAGACGGTAATAAAATTCAGAATCTTGATTTGGAGCACCCAGGCAGCTCAGGGGTTAACACCACTCACCCAGATAATCCCTTGTGAAAGTTCAAGCTAACAAGAGCATAAAAATTATCTATTATTACAGCCCTGAAAAACCTCCCACAATGGCAAGCCATTACCATTTATACCCCAAATAAAGCGGCCTTATTACTAATGTGTAACAAAACTGTAGGCGGTGTAAATGAGACTTCCATCAGATAAGAGGCTGTGATCTCATATTCTTATCCTTGGACTCTGTTCGTGTCTTGTTGTAACGCTACCTGGAGCCCATTTGCCTGCGATTAGGTGAGTCAGGTGACCACAGGCATGTAGAAAAAATTAAAGGTACCCCTTTTCTTGAGGGGGACATAGAAGCCGCCCTTGCCTGGCAGTCATTCTGATCCTGTGGCTTCAATACTTTGAGTGAATGACCCCCGAACATGGATGTCAATTAAGTTCTTCTGACTTTGCTACGACTTTCTTGATCTGCATACTTTTTCTGGGCTTATGACTTTGAAAATACTAAAGACAGAGGATCAACATAGGAGCCAGGAAATTAGCATGTTCAAAAAAATCATCCAGGGAGACAGGGGTCTTGTGCAGACAGAACAGCACAATGATCAAGGAATAGCAAAGTACAATCTACCAAGTACAAAGCATTGCACCTATATAGAAGAATGAGCAAAACACCACATTAAATAAACCATTTGTACAAATTTCTCATTTCAAATGGAATCCTGGAAATCCGAATAAAAAAAACAATTCTACCCTGGACATTTTTTCCCGTTTTAGGTGAGATGGAGTTGGATTGCCTTGCTGGTTATACCTACCTGTCTGCCATGATGGAAAGGTCTCCATCCACTCTCCTTAATAAATTCATAAGGGGAGCAAGTAATTGGGCTAAGCTGTTTGTGTCACCATAGGAGGTGAACAATCTGCACATTTCTATGGTATGTCCACTAGAGGGAGCACAGGGATAGATAGATAGATAGATAGATAGATAGATAGATAGATAGATAGATAGATAGATAGAGAGAGAGAGAGAGAGAGAGAGAGAGAGAGAGAGAGAGATCATAGATAAAAGTGAGAATATATATAGAGATAGAGATAAAGATATATAGATATAGAGATAGATAGATAAAAGTGAGAATATACTAGAGATAGAGAGATAGAGAGTTAGAGATAGAGAGATAGAGAGTTAGAGATAGAGAGATAGAGATAGCGATAGAGAGAGGGAGAGATAGAGAGAGATAGAGATAGAGAGATAGATAGAATAATAAATTAAGAGAGAGAGAAATATATATAGAGATATAGATAAAATAGGAATATATATAGAGATAGAGATAAAGATATATAGATATAGAGATAGATAGATAAAAGTGAGAATAGAGATAGAGATAGATAGATAGATAGATAGATAGATAGATAGATAGATAGATAGATAGATAGATAGATAGATAGATAGATAGATAGATAGAAAGATAGAGAGAGAGATCATAGATAAAAGTGAGAATATATATAGAGATAGAGATAAAGATATATAGATATAGAGATAGAGATAGATAGATAAAAGTGAGAATATACTAGAGATAGAGAGTTAGAGATAGAGAGATAGAGATAGGGATAGAGAGATAGAGAGAGATAGAGATAGATAGAGATAGAGAGATAGATAGAATAATAAATTAAGAGAGAGAGAAATATATATATAGAGATATAGATAAAAGTGAGAATATATATAGAGATAGAGATAAAGATATATAGATATAGAGATAGATAGATAAAAGTGAGAATAGAGATAGAGATAGATAGATAGATAGATAGATAGATAGATAGATAGATAGATAGATAGATAGATAGATAGATAGACAGACAGACAGACAGACAGACAGACAGACAGACAGATAGATAGATAGATAGATAGATAGATAGATAGATAGATAGATAGATAGATAGATAGATAGATAGATAGATAGATAGATAGATAGATAGATAGATAGATAGAGAGATCATAGATAAAAGTGAGAATATATATAGAGATAGAGATAAAGATATATAGATATAGAGATAGATAGATAAAAGTGAGAATATACTAGAGATAGAGAGATAGAGAGTTAGAGATAGAGAGATAGAGATAGGCATAGAGAGATAGAGAGAGATAGAGATAGATAGAGATAGAGAGATAGATAGAATAATAAATTAAGAGAGAGAGAAATATATATAGAGATATAGATAAAAGTGAGAATATATATAGAGATAGAGATAAAGATATATAGAAATAGAGATAGATAGATAAAAGTGAGAATAGAGATAGAGATAGATAGATAGATAGATAGATAGATAGATAGATAGATAGATAGATAGATAGATAGATAGATAGATAGATAGATAGATAGATAGATAGATAGATAGATAGATAGATAGATAGATAGAATGAATAATAAATTAAGAGAGAGATCATAGATAAAAGTGAGAATATATATATAGAGATATAGATATAGATATATAGAGATAGAGATAGATAGAGAGATAGATAGATAGATGGATAGATAGATAGATAGATAGATAGATAGATAGATAGATAGATAGATAGATAGATAGATAGATAGATAGATAGATAGATAGATAGATAGATAGATAGATAGATAGATAGATAGATAGATAGATAGATAGATAGATAGATAGATAGATAGATAGATAGATAGATAGATAAATAGATAGATAGAATATTGGTAAATAGATAGATAATAAATAGAGAGAGAAAGATCATAGAGAGAGAGAATAAATATAGAGAGGTAGATAATAAGGAGAGGAAGAATATTTAGAGAGAGAATAAATAGAGCGAGAGAAAGATGATAGGAAGGGAAGGAGATTAGAGAGAGATATAATAAGGAGAAAGAGAGAATAGAGGGAGGTTGAATAAATAGAGAGAGAGAGAATAAATAGAGAAAGAGATTTTAAATAGAGAGAGAAAGATAATATAGATACATAAAAAAGAGAGAGAGAGAATAAATATAGAGAGATATAAGATGAGAGAGAAAGAAAATAAATAAATAGAGAGAGAGAGAAATAATAAAGAGAGAGAAAGAGAGAATGAGAGTAAGAGATTATATATATATGAGAGAGATGATAGACATATACCACATTATAGATACTTTATTGTTGGAAACTACCCCCCACATAACAATATGATATGTTGGTTGATTGTCTTCCATTCACTATGACCGGTTGCTGATTGTATTCTCGGCACTTCGCACACTCATATCTCCGCTCCTCGAGCTCTGTACACAATCACACTGATCACCTTCTGATATATGTGAAATCAATACAGGGCGTGCTTCTAGCAGATTATGTGACTCTGCTGCGAGTGCTTTCAGCTAGATATTTCCATGATTCTAGGTATTTGTTTCTTATCTGTAGGCCATCCCATTATCGGATACTTCAAGAGGAAGACAAATGGCCATAAATTCTTTAGTGTAGATGTGAAAAAGGCCCCTCCACAATTCACACCGCCAACTCTGAACTGTGATTGGATATTAGGAAAACCTTACGGCTCAACTCTGGGCATATATATATAAGAAACAAATTAATGGAGCTCTGTATTCATTGATACATCATTAAATGTATTGTTTAACCACTTCCATACCGGGCACTTTCCCCCCTTCCTGCCCAGGACAATGTTTAGCTTTCAGCGCCGTCGCACTTTGATTGACAATTGCGCGATCATGCAACACTGTACCCAAACAAAATTTTTATAATTTTATTCCCACAAATAGAGCTTTCTTTTGGTGGTATTCGATCACCTCTGTGGTTTTTAATTTTTGCGCTTTAAACTAAAAAAGACTGACAGTTTTAAAAAAAACTGATGGGCACTAATAGGCGGCACTGATAAGCAGCACTGATAGGCAGCACTGGATAGGCAGCACTGATGAGGAGCTACTGACAGGCATTACTGAGTGGCACTGATTGGCACTTCGATGGGGCACTGACAGGCATTACTGATGGGGCACTGATTGGCACTTTTTTGGGCACTGATAGGCACTGTTATGGGCACTGACAGGCATTTATTATGAGGACAGGCTGGCAGGTGTTTTTTGGGGATACACCACTGCGCGGGAGGCTTTATCTGTGCGGTAGAAAGCCGTGGGAGCTGGGCATACGGGTCAGCCCCCCGCAAAGTGCCTCCCCAGGCCTGGGCCTTGTCGGTCTAGGCCAAGACACAGCACTGCCTCCAGCCCTGTGAGCTCCTCCATCGGCTGTGATTTGCTTGGTATATCGTCAGCACCGGTATCAGTGCATCCCTAACACATACAATATTTTATAAGGATGAGCTACAAGGCCTCTACTGTATATCTTCCAGTTATCATGTACCTCATTCTATTCTATCTGCCTTAATAACAATGGAATTCCTATTTTACTGCTCATACTGTATGTGCTTTGTGAGGAACGTAAACAGAGGCAGACAACGGCTTTAACTTCATAGACTAACTTTAGGCTAATTTGTGCAAAATGTCACAATATACTGCAATAGTGTGATTTTGTTCAGAATATCTTCACCTTTTATCATTAAAAAGCCATCCTTGCGCTCCAATCGGGGACTTTGCCTAGGCTGAGATGATGTCATCTGTTTGCTGGAAGTCGCCTTTCCTCCAGTGATCAGACTGCAACATTGACCCAGCCAAGAACTACAGAGGCTCCAGGATTTACATGACTGTTTCATCTCTAAGCCGGCATCTTAGTCCAGGAAGTAGATGGTGACTGTAACGGACCACCTGGCACCCCGCTTGGGTGCCTCCGCCAAGATACAGCTTCCCCCACTCTGGAACCAGGAACCAGGTATTATAGCGTAGAATTCCACCCAAGAACTAGACGACACTAGCTTGGGTGCAAACTGGAACTGACTTTATTATAAATTCACACAGAATTTATACCACACAAAATCAGAGCTTGATCACATTACCCTAAACAATGCAAGCTGTAAACAGTCACATCGATACATCTAATGAACAGCTACCATAAACATAAACAGTAATATAATTACAGTTAAACCTCGGATTACGAGCATAATCCGTTCCAGGAGTATGCTCTTAATCCAAAGTACTCGCATATCAAAGCGAGTTTTCCCATTGAAGTCAATGGAAACGAAAATAATTTGTTTCGCATTGACTTCAATGGGATGCAAAACCGCATGTGGCCAGAGGTGGTGGGGCACCAGAGAGCCTCGGAAACGGCCGGAAAGGCCAGAGGACACGTCGGCTGTCCTTGGCAAACATCGGAAAGGCTCGGAAACTGAGTATTTCTGTGTCTTTCCGAGCATTGCCGAACGGCGGCGATCGGCTGCGATCGACACTGTCCGGCTCTGCTCGGCTCTGGCGCCCCCACACGTCAGGCCAAATGCGGTACTGCAGGCCCTATTAGGTTGAATTCTGCTCGTCTTGCGAGACAACACTCGCAAACCGAGTCAGAATTTTTTTTTTTAAAGTTGCTCGAAAATCAAAACGTTCTCAAACCAAGTTACTCTTAAACCGAGGTTCCACTGTACATAAACATATAAACATCCCACAACAGTTTGGTAGCAAGGTAAAGTGGACACAATGCTAGTCACTTCTCCAAGAGGAATAGCAGACAGCTAGAAACAATAGGTGACTCAATTAACAATGGGAATTCACACCTAGGAGGCACACAATGGGTAAAATTTACCATGAGAGAAAGACACTTTAGTAAATAGATAGTATAGGAGACCCTAGCATGGGGCAGCACAGTGGTGTAGTAGTTAGCACTTCCGCCTAGCAGCAAAATGTTTGCTGGTTTGAATCCCAACCACGACACTACCTGCCTGGAGTTTGTTCTCCCTGTGCCTGTGTGGGTTTCCTCCGAGTACTCCAGTTTCCTCCCACACTCCAAAGACATGCTGGTAGGTTAACTGGATCTAAATTGGCCCTAGTATGTGTATAAATTTGAGCTAGGGACCTTAGATTGTAAGCTCCTTGAGGGCAGGAACTGATACAATGTATATGTAAAGCGCTGCGTAAACTGACAGCACTATATAAGTACCTGTAATAATTAAAATCAGGTTGTTTTAGGCCGATTATATTAACATCAATTCTGAGTATGTGAATCTAGGAGGGGGTGAAGCAGCCATTGCTTGTATCCAGGTCCTAGGTTCCCAGAGGCTGTGTGTTTTGGGGAGACATGGACCCAAATCTGAAGAAAAAACCAATCCAAAGGTTCCCAGGCACACACCTCCCAAGAATAGAGCCCCAAAAGCCAGGGCCCATAGTCAGTAGGCAAGAGGCTATCCTGCAGTCCCCTCCAGAAGCCTCTGTCCCATTTGGGTCTGTCACAGTGACCCTGCATGATGCCTGAACAAAGATGGCACCATCCTCCTAGAGATAAAGCAGATGAAAACATTGTCAGGGGGAGTACTGTGATCTCTGTGAGAGGTAATAAATACCTAGACGTGTTAAACTGACACATTGATTAGCATGTTGGGCTTACCATAAAGATATATATCTGATGACAGGTCCACTTTATCTACACATACGTCTTCCAATCAGGGACATTTGATAATTCATCGCTCTGCTCTCAGGTGACCCCAATGTTGCTCCTCCATGGATATAAAATGCTCTATAAATCTAGTTAACGCCTATAAAATCTCAGAGGAAAGTCAGTATCAGCCAAAGTCGTCAGTGCCAACCAAAATGTAGAGCTTCTATTGAGGCGTGAAGGATATGAGATGTTCTGGACTCTCTCCCATCTCTCCCATCCACTCTATGGTATGTTTTGGCGGATAGATGCCTATAACTCATCCCGGCCTCGATACACCAATGATGGGAAAACAAAATTCCACAGCGCTGAGAAATTGAGAAATTTGTGTTGTCAGAAGAGATCGCTCAGGGCAAAAATGTACACAAATGGTAAATATTAGTAGCTATCTGACACAGGTCACACACAGGACAATATTTTAGGACATCCATTCTTAACTGGTGTTCCATGGAACCCTAGGAGGGTTCCTTGAGCAGTGGCTGATTGACCTCCCATGAGTCGGTGCCTTCAAAATTTTGGCACCAATGCCACTTGGCAGAGTCAGCTTCACGACACCATTAATCTTTATAGCTGTCTGTAAGGGGGGGTATTGTTCCCACTGACCACTAATGTAAGGAGCATTCTTCCCACTGACTACCAATGTAAAGAGCATTCTTCCCACTGAGCCCCAATGTAAGGAGCATTCTTCCCACTGAGCCCCAATGTAAGGAGCATTCTTCCCACTGAGCCCCAGTGTAAGGAGCATTCTTCCCACTGAGCCCCAGTGTAAGGAGCATTCTTCCCACTGAGCCCCAATGTAGGGAGCATTCTTCCCACTGAGCCCCAATGTAAGGAGCATTATTCCCACTGAGCCCCAATGTAGGGAGCATTCTTCCCACTGACCACCAATGTAAGGAGCATTCTTCTCACTGAACCCCAATGTAAGGAGCATTCTTCCCACTGAGCCCCAGTGTAAGGAGCATTCTTCCCACTGAGCCCCAATGTAGGGAGCATTCTTCCCACTGAGCCCCAATGTAAGGAGCATTCTTCCCACTGAGCCCCAATGTAAGGAGCATTCTTCCCACTGACCACCAATGTAAGGAGCATTCTTCTCACTGAACCCCAATGTAAGGAGCATTCTTCCCACTGAGCCCCAGTGTAAGGAGCATTCTTCCCACTGAGCCCCAATGTAGGGAGCATTCTTCCCACTGAGCCCCAATGTAAGGAGCATTCTTCCCACTGAGCCCCAATGTAAGGAGCATTCTTCCCACTGAGCCCCAATGTAAGGAGCATTCTTCCCACTGAGCCCCAATGTAAGGAGCATTCTTCCTACTGATCACCAATGTAAGGAGCATTCTTCCAATTGACTACCAATGTAAGGAGCATCCTTCCCACTGAGCCCCAATGTAAGGGGCATTCTTCCCACACTACTCCCATATCTAGGGTGTAACATTAAACATAATCACTATCACCCCTCTTACTGAATCCAGGAATTCTTCTCCCCGGACTACAAGTCCTATCTGCCACAAAAGGGATTGATAGACCTCAATGGAGCACAAGTGTGGGGATATCACTGCACTTGTAGTCCATTGATACTTCCTCCAGCTTCATAACTGAAGGCATGGACCTGCAGCTAGAGGAATAGTCTGCAAGAGGTTGAGCATTGCATCTTCAATTCACTGATTGCTGATTTCAGGCTCCAATGCAAAAATGTAATATATGAACATTTTTATTAATCCATTTAGGTGCATTTATTATATTTTTTTAAGAATGTATTTATTTACTTTTTTATTAATTTATTTACTTATTTTTTTTAGCGCTGGGCTGTGGAGGGGGTGGGAGCGGCCGGCTCAGGCTCTCAGTGGCTCGCTGAGAGGCTAAGCCGGGTGCAGGTCTAGGCATGTTGGCGGATCCGGATCACATTGTTGCGATCTTACCCCAGCATGGACTGGCTCTGTGATGTCCGCCAACAGCGGGCTTTAGCCTGCCGTCTGCTGAAAACGAGTCACAGAAGTGCAGAACTAACTGTACTCCTGTGGTCCACAGGAGAAGTACAGCCAAGCAAGCTTTGGCTGTATTTCTCCTTTAATGCTCTGGAATGGCGGGTCAGCAAGCCCAGACCAGTCACCTGTCTGCTATATACTTGTTGCTAACCCCCCAATGTAAGGGTTTACAACCAGGGTCGGTGCTACCACTAGGCAAACTAGACAGCCGCCTAGGGCGCACTGCTGCCTAGGGCACCCGGCCACTGGTGTTCCTACTCTCTTCTCTCTGCAGCAAGCAACTAAGTCTCAGCATCAGCAGGCAGCCGCCGCTCCGTTCACACATAGTGACAGAGGCGCAGCGGCACCGGAGGACTGTGTCTGTGTCCCGACTACCGAATGTATGGAAGCAAGCAAACATTCATTGATGAGCGCTTGTGAGGCTGCATTTGATGGGCACTGGTAGGCTGCATTTGATGAGCGCTGGTAGGCTGCATTTGATGGGTGCTTGTGAGGCTGCGTTTGATGGGCACTGGTAGGCTGCATTTTATGGGCGCCGGTAGGCTGCATTTGATGGGGGGCAGTAGGCTGCATGTGATGGGCGCTGGTAGGCTGTATTTGATGGGTGCCGGTAGGCTGCATTTGATGGGCGCCGGTGGGCTGCATTTGATGGGCACCGGTGGGCTGCATTTTAAAGGGCGCTGGTAGGCTGCATTTGATGGGTGCTGGTAGGCTGCATTTGATGGGTGCTGGTATGCTGCATTTGATGGGCGCTGGTAATCTGCATTTGATGGGCGCTGGTGAGGCTGCATTTGATGGGCACTGGTGAGGCTGCATTTGATGGGCGCTTCATTAAAAAGGTGGGGTATACATGGGCAAGGCAAAGGTGGTGGAGTCAGGGGTGGAGCCAAGGGGTTTGCTTGCCATTCACCCCCCAAAAATGGAGCACCAGCCGCCACTTCATCCATCCATCCATCATTTATCCATTATCAGCTATGAGGAAAGATTAGAGGAAATTAATCTATTCTCTCTTATGAAGATGAGATTATGGGGGATATGATCAACATGTACAAATACATAAGTAGTTCATATAGTGAACTTGGTGTTGAGTTATTCACTTTAAGGTCATCACAGCAGACAAGGGGGCACTCTTTAGGGCTACAAGAAAAAAGATTTGATCTCCGAATACGGAAAGGTTTCTTCACAGTAAGAGCTGTGAAAATGTGGAATAGACTCCCTCCAGAGGGGGTTCTGGTCAACTCAGTAGATTGCTTTAAGAAAGGCCTGGATTATGTCCTAAATGTACATAATATAACTGGGTACTGACATTTATAGGTAAAAGTTCCAGGGAAAATCCGATTGCCTCTCGGGGGATCAGGAAAGAATATTTTCCCCTGCTGGAGCAAGTAGGATCATGCTTTGCAGGGGTTTTTTGCCTTCCTCTGGATCAACTGTGGGTGAAGGATTGTGCATATGGGATTGTATGATTTTTTTTTTTTGGTTGAACTAGATGGACTTGCGTCTTTTTTCAACCTGACTAACTATGTAACTATCCCAACTGTAATTGCATAAAAACCATTCCAGCTATATCAGGATCTAACCTCTATCTAGAAATTAAGAGAAAAGAGAGAAGTTGGAGGAAATATGTGTTACAAAATCCCCACAAAAAATAAAAGGGATATTTGTAGTAAGTTAATACTCAGTATAAATAAAAGCATTTGAAGTTTTATTTCCTCAATATTTAATGATGATTATAAATATATTTGGTTAGGACCCTACAAAAGATCCATGAGAACATCATTATTGTATCCATCACAAGGAATCCTGCATATGCAGATTTTCAGCCAACGCGTTTTTTAGAACAAAGTCCACTTTTCCAAGGATCTACATGCAAATTAAGTGATAAGAATAATCATAGAAAGAAACAAACACATCATATAAATTACATACATATACTGTAAATGTCATTCAATGCCCAGACATGTTGGGAAATATCAAATACAGAACTTAGAACATATAAATAATATTTATCACGTTTGAAACTTAAAGTGATATTAAAGTGTTACTAAACCCAGGACCCTGCATTCACTATATTCTATGCCCATGATTGCAACACACGACACGGTAAAGCGCTGCCTCGCACTGTAGTTCGCTGCAGTAGGAGAGCAGCACAGATGCAGTCTTTTATCCGTTCTGGTGCATTAGCAGCTCATTTGATTGAATGGCATGCCTTAACACAACGCATGGTAACATGCAACATAGGGCTCTTTAAAACATGGGACCCAAATGATCGTTCCCGGTCGGTTCCTCAAAGTATTGACGCCACAGACAGCCAGGCAACTAGTATTTTCAAAAGGAGGTCGGCAAGCACAGGTCTACTTTAGAGCCCATTCAAATCTTCGTCTTGTGAAGTTTTACTGCATTTCTTCCGCTGTGGTTCTGTGTTCCTGGCTGGCTTTCAGAAGCTGGCAAGCCAAACTGGCCATGGACATGCAAGCCTCCAGCCTCTTCACACCTTATAATGGGCACAGCAGGTGTACAGACCCAGGAACTCAGCACATAGATTGTAGGTGCTCTTCATAAAGGGCACAGAAGGTGTGTAGACCAAGGGTCTCAGCATAGGAATGGTGGTAACCCCATCATAATGGGTACAGGAGGTACACAGACCTGGAAACTCAGCATAGGGATGGTGGGAACCTCTCATAATGGGGACAGCAGGTGTACAGACTCAGGAACTTACCACCGGATTGGTGGGAACCCCTCATAATGGGCACAGCAGGTGTACAGACCTGAGAAATCAGCACAGGGATGGTGGGAACCCCTCATAATGGGCACAGCAGGTGTACAGAGACCCATGAACTCAGGACAGGGATGGTGGAAACTCCTCATAATGGGCACAGCAGGTGTACAGACCCAGGAACTCAGCAAAAGGATAGTGGGAACTCCTCATAATGGGCACAGCAGGTGTACAGAGACCCAGGAACTCAGGACAGGGATGGTGGAAACTCCTCATAATGGGCACAGCAGGTGTACAGACCCAGGAACTCAGCACAGGGATGGTGGGAACCCCTCATAATGGGCACAGCAGGTGTACAGACCTGGGAACTCAGCACAGGGATGGTGGGAACCCCTCATAATGGGCACAGCAGGTGTACAGACCTGGGAACTCAGCACAGGGATGGTGGAAACTCCTCATAATGGGCACAGCAGGTGTACAGACCCAGGAACTCAGCATAGGGATGTTGGAAACTCCTCATAATGGGCACAGCAGGTGTACAGACCCGGGAACTCAGCACAAGGATAGCGGGAACCCCTCATAATGGGCACAGCAGGTGTACAGACCAGGAATTTTGGGAACCCCTTAATAGGTGTGCAGAGACCTTGCCAAGTCCCAGAGACAGAAAAGAGACTGTCAGGTGGTTTAGCTCTCCAGCATCTACTGACATGTGAAATGTCAGTTTTGGGTGGACTGACCCTTTAGTTTTGTCTTTCATCAGGGCTCTTATTCCCTCTGAATCCCTCATAGTGATATTCATTGGACAGATAAATCACAGGTTGGGATTGTGTGTACTCAGCCTATCACAGCTCCTTTGATACAATGTAACATCTTGTGATATAGTTAATAACTTGGCTTGGCGCTCTCTCCACCCTTCGTTACCCGCAGCGGGTGGTCAGATTTGTAGCTTCACGTGAAAAAGAGGTTAGATCAGGATACGGCGGAATATCTAACAGATGTCTGAATAAATCTTCGCACCAGGAGAGACTGGATCCTCCCCAACACCACGCTGTTCACAAACACATTCTGAGAGGCAATTAGGGGCTGAGAATCACGAGACAACTGGACATCTCCGCCGCCAACCAATAACAAGCAACGCTGTGTCACCACAGGGTGCTGCATACGCATAATGCACTTGTGGCATGGCAGGAATGCAGGAGCCTACACCGGACCCCATAGATCTATACTCAGCCTGAATGGACCTGTCACCATGGATGACCATCATCCAGCTTAATGGTGGTCAACATATGAGGTAGAGGGAGCGTCATCTGGGAACATGTCACAAGAGATTGCTAGAGATCCCTGCCACTGCAATTCATTTACAAGATAAACTTGGTAACAATGAAGAACTCGGAGTATGTTCATGTAGAAAAGGTGCCCCTGATGGATAAGATGATAATAATGGTGGAAGGCCATTCTGCCCCTATGTTCATGGGGACAAGGACATCTTCCCCACATCCCGATCCCCTTGGTGGTCTGTGGGGAGGGGGGGAATCGTCAGAATCTGGGATCCCTCTTTAAAATAAGGGGCCTCACAGATATCCCCCAATGAGAATACGTTAGTGGTATTTAACCCCTAGCTACTCATTCACAAAAATAAAAAAACAAACAACACGGCGACACAGTCCTTTATTAATCACTTGAGGTTTTACCCCCTTCATGATTAGGACATTTTTTGCTATTCAGCACTGCGCTACTATAACTGGCAATTGCGTGGTCATGCAACACTGTATCCATATATACACTATATTACCAAAAGTATTGGGACGTCTGCCTTTACACACACATGAACCTTAATGGCATCCCAGTCTTAGTCCGTAGGGTTTAATATTGAGTTGGCCCACCCTTTGCAGCTATAAGAGCTTCAACTCTTCTGGGAAGGCTGTCCACAAGGTTTAGGAGTGTGTCTATGAGAATGCACACCTCCCAACATTTTGAGATGGGAATGAGGGACACCTACTTGCAAATGTATGTAGGTATAGGACACGCCCCCTGCCACACCCTCTTAAAGGAGAATTAACCAAAAAAAAGGTTACTTGAATCCACAAGGGACTTTTTTTTTACCACTACTATTCCTTTATATTGGCTTCTAAAATTTACAAATGCAGCAATTTAGAATTTGGATGAAAGGTTTAGCACTGGGAAACACTTTTTGAAAGATGAAAAGTGCATTTTATATACAACTATATAGTTGAGTCCTGACCTCAACCTGATAGAATATCTTTGGGATGAATTAGAATGGAGACTGCGAGCCAGGCCTTGGTAAAATAGTGTCATTTATTTCACTTTCTATTGGTGGTATTTGATCGCCACTGTGTTTTTTATTTTTTGCTATATAAAGAAAAAAAGACCAAAAATTTTGAAAAAAAACCCCAATATTTTATACTTTATGTTATAAAACATATCCAATAAAAAAAAAAATTAAAAATCTAATTTCTTCAAAAAATTAGGCCAAAATGTATTCTACTACATGTCTTTAGTAAAAAAAAAATTCCAATAAGTGTATATTAAATGGTTTGTGCAAAATATAGCATCTACAAACTATGGTATATACTGTAAACTGGAACTGGTGCGGTGATCAGCGACTGTGATATTGTGGTGGGAAATCTGGTGCTAGCTGACGCTGGCTGGGAGGTACACTAACTGACACTAGTCTGACATCAATAGTGACACCAATACAGTGACTGCCGTTCTGTCTGCCTCAGGAACGATCGGCGGATCCCGACAGACGCTGAGTACGCTGTACCTGCTGATTGGCTCCCGCTGTGTCCAATCATAGCAGGAGCTGGTCGCCAGACTCAGCAAACATAAGCCGCCCTGCTGCAGTAAATGTATGTGGGGCAGGCATGTACTGGCCATCATTACTACTGGGAGTTTCCCAGTGGGCCGATGGCTCAGTGGGCCGGTTTCAGTGACAGCCTGAGCCTATCAAAGTAATGGCTGCGTGGCTTCTGCCACGCAGATCATCCCTGGCTGTTCCCTGTGTCCTCCTCTTCTGTGTCCTCCTCCTCTGCCCCTAGTGTGCTCCGGCCGCTCCCCTGGCCCCCTGTCCTCCTCCTCCACACCCCCTTGTCCCCCACAGCCGGCTTCCCTCCTCTCCCGTCGGCTGCTGGGAGGATGTGTCAGGATGCATAGCCGAGGAAGAGGCCGGTAATAATGTAATTTACCGGCCCCTTCCTTTTCTCAATTGGACACAGTGAGCGATCGCTTCTGTGTCTGTTGATAACTGAACAGAGTAAACTGTGTGTGCTCTGCTTCAGTTTATGAATGAACAGGAGCCGCTGTCTCCTGTCCATTCATCTTCAATGCTGAGACATCAGAGAAAGGGACTGGGGAATCTGTGACTTCAGTCCCTCTCAAAGGATAGATGTCAGGGGTCTGCTTAGACCCCTGATATCTCACCAAAGCCCACCAACAGGGCTGATAGAAAAAAAAATTGCAATCAATATTAAAAAAAAGTGTAAAAAAATTATAAAAAATAAAATTGTAAACAAAATTATAAATCAAAATATATCAAAAAATAAACTTCTGACACCACTCACCGCCCCCCCCCCCTCAACCCCCCACCCCCCCCCCACGCCCGCCATACTCACACTGTCCACTGCACCAACCCCCCTCCCCCCAAAAAGCATTATGAAAAAAATAAAAATCTATTAAATTGTAAAAAAATAAATACATAAAAATAAAAAAACTACTGACACCATTCACTGCCCTATACATCCCCCCCCAATCACTGTGAAAAATAAATACAAAAATAAATATTATTTTAAAAATATTAAAAATAAAAAAATGTAGCAATGTTCCAGCATAACATTAACCCTCCCACTTCACGCAGTGATGTGATAAGGAGCGGAGGAGCAAAATACAGAGAAGAATAAGTGAAATAATAAAAGAGTTGAGCTGTGTTTGCCAAATTAAAGTGGGCCGGTCCAGTCCCAGTCCAGCCCTGACGTGGGGCGGTCCGGAACCGGCTTAAGTATATTTGGGTTTCATGGAAAGATTTGTTTGCATTGGGAACGCATTCTTTAACACTTACCTAAAATAAATTTTTATATATTGACTGACTGATTGTGACTTTAAGACTTTCTATAGTATAGTTTAGTTAAACGTTCTCCCTTTATTGGCTCTCTCTGTCTCGGATAGTGAAGTCAGCTTCCCTGCTGAACAGGTGCTAAAGTAAACCTATAGACTGGCAAATATACAGTACATTGTAACGAGGGAGCAATTCAGGACAATGGGTTGTTGTTGTTTTTAGTAATTGATACTTTGTTTTTCCTAGTACACAACAAGCTTCCCCATCACACAGCTGATCTCTTTGCGCAGAGAGGCCTCTCATCTTCCTTTTATTATCACCAAACAAGCGTTGAAAGCTTTGGATCGCCAGCCCGGCACAGAACACTTATCAGGATTTGGGGATCTGCGTCATCCTCTCATGTGCAGTCCTGGAGGAACTCGTAAAGTGCTTTTTTATGGGGTATGAAATGATGGCTCTGTCACCGTCAACGATTGGGGGGCCGTAAATCCAAACCGCAAAGACGAGGAACCGGCCTGGAAAAGGCCCCACATCCCAGGATGAAGCACGTTGGGGTGGACAATATTATAGATTTCTCATGTCTGTTCGTTATTTTAGGTTTAGGTGATTGGCGGATGGACGTCACTGACGTATAGCGAGTGGCCACTTGCCTCGCTGATTGTGTTGTGTAACTGGATCAGCACTGCGGAGGTTAAGCTCCATTAACCCGATCCTGCGCCGGAGGTTTTTTGAACTGCGCTGCAAAAAGCCGCAGTTTATGAATTTTCTGTAAGCTGCTGCTATCATGCAGCAAATACTGCAACTGTGCTCAGGGCCGGTGCTACCACTAGGCAAACTAGGTAGCCGCCTAGGGCGCACTGCTGCCTAGGGCGCCTGGCCACTGGTGTTCCTACTCTCTTCTCTCTACAGCAAGCAACTAAGTCTCAGCATCAGCAGGCAGTCCATTTGCACATTGTGTAGGAGGCGCAGCGATGATGGAGGACTGTGTCTGTGTCCCAACTCCCGAATGAATGGAAGCAAGCAAACATTCATTGATGGGTGCTGGTAGGCTGCATTAATGGGTGCTGGTGAGGCTGTATTTGATGGGCGCTGGTGAGGCTGCATTTGATGGGCGCTGGTGAGGCTGCAATTATGGGCGCTGGTGAGGCTGCATTGATGGGTGCTGGTAGGCTGCATTGATGGGTGCTGGTGAGGCTGCATTGATGGGCGCTGGTGAGGCTGCATTGATGGGTGCTGGTAGGCTGCATTGATGGGTGCTGGTAAGGCTGCATTGATGGGTGCTGGTAAGGCTGCATTGATGGGTGCTGGTGAGGCTGTATTTGATGGGCGCTGGTGAGGCTGCATTTAATGGGCGCTGGTGAGGCTCCACGCTGGTGTCCCAACTCCCGAATGAATGGAAGCAAGCAAACATTCATTGATGGGTGCTGGTAGGCTGCATTAATGGGTGCTGGTAGGCTGCATTAATGGGTGCTGGTAGGCTGCATTGATGAGTGCTGGTAAGGCTGCATTGATAGGTGCTGGTGAGGCTGCATTTGATGGGCGCTGCCGCGCTGGTGAGGCTGCATTGATGGACGCTGGTGAGGCTGAATTTGATGGGCGCTGGTGAGGCTGCATTTGATGGGCGTTGGGGAGGCTGCATTTGATGGGTGCTGGTGAGGCTGCATTGATGGGCGCTGGGGAGGCTGCATTTGATGGGCGCTGGTGAGGCTGCATTTGATGGGCGCTGGGGAGGCTGCATTTGATGGGTGCTGGTGAGGCTGCATTTGATGGGCGCTGGTAAGGCTGCATTTGATGGGCGCTGGTGAGGCTGCATTTGATGGGCGCTGGTGAGGCTGCATTTGATGGGCGCTGGGGAGGCTGCATTTGATGGGCGCTGGTGAGGCTGCATTTAATGGGCGCTGGTGAGGCTGCATTTAATGGGCGCTGGTGAGGCTGCAGTTGAAGGGCGCTGGTGAGGCTGCATTTGATGGGTGCTTCAAAAAAAGTTGGAGTATACATGAGCAGAGCATTCATTGCCTGAATGCCAGAAGTGTTTGTCCAAGCAGAACTACATGTCACTGTAATTTTTGCTAGAGATTAATGCCTGTATCATCAGCTCCATCTGGTGGCCAAACTGGAGTATAGTTTTCTCTCCCAGCGATTCCACTGCAAAATTGTTACTTTGTAGCAAAACATATATTTTAGAAACACTCCACCCTTTATCATTAAGCCCTGGTTCACACCGGTGCAGCTTGTCCTGCGACTTCACACTTCAAAGTCGCATGACAAGTCGCACCCCGTTTGCGGCAATGGATCGTTTTCAAATCGACTTCATTTGTCACAGAGGAGATGGGGGAATCGCATGTTCTTCCATCTCATCTGCAGGAATCCTTCCGGACTGCTTACAACAGTCCTGAGCCCAGGAACCACCATGGGCAGCGGTGGGAAGGGGAGCTGTAAAGCCATCCGGATTAAGTCTCCATGCACACTGGACCTCATAAACGGACGTTTTTGGGAGTTTGGGCGTTTTTTTTAACAGCCCATAAATTCCCCTCTATGTTATCCTATGTGTCCATAGCACACTTGGATGTTTTTTGGACATTTATCAGCAGTGGAGTTTATGGGCTGTTTTCTGAACGCCATAAAATCGCGTTTAGGAGTCCTTTTTCTGACCACAAAAAATGCAAAATAAACGCTGATAAACGCTCAAAAACGTGGCTCACCAGCGTTTAAGGTTTTTGAGCCACTGAAAAAAAAAATTATATTTATATATATATATATATATATATATATATATATATATATATATATATATATATATATATAAAATAACGCTAAAAAACGCTGATGCGGAAAAACGCTTAAAAAGCGCTAATAAACGCTATTGTAAAAACGTTACAAAACGTGGAAAGATTCACTGCAAAGCAACATTATTTTAGCGTTCAGTGTGCATGGAGCCTTACATGACAGCCGATCGCTGCAGCCATGATCCTGTTATTAACCATTTCCGTCAGGACGTTTATATACGTTTTTTCAAACGGGAAGTGTATCAGACAAAAAATTCTTCATGTGATGACAGGTCCACTTTAAGGAAATATAAACCTGGTAATAAATATTGCCTCACACAGATCTGCTGTATTACATACAAACAAAATGTGTTGGTATACGTAAATTATGAATATAAATAAAATGGTATAAATATATAAAATGAATAAAATATAAATATATATATAAATATAGAAAGTGAATATATAAAATGTATAAAATATAAATCGATAAAATGACGGAATGATCTCCCCGGGTGTATACGGTTCAGCTGGTGACCAGAGACGTACCCAGAGGCGGCAGCCATACACAATCCAATGATTTTCCAAGAACCCGCTGTTTGTAAACGCACCTTACCAAATGTCATTTATCTGTAGAAGGTTATAAAATTTGACACAATTTGGACACAGCAGCAGCAAAATTCCCCGAAACGCACCGAATTTGTCATTCGTACAAGATTGTATATTATTGTAATGCTTGTCTGGAGAGCGCACAGCTGCCGGTTACTGTGCCAGTTGCTGCACATGTGTTATGTGAGGCTCAGAGGAAGATACTGATATCATGTGCAGATTATTCTATCATTGATCTCTGTAGAGATATGCAGAGCATTGCTCCATTTCATCTAACCCCCTGACAAATGCCTATTGATATATTCTGAAGATTATTCCATCACTGACCCCTCTAGGGTTCTGCAGAACATTGCTCTGTCTAAAGTCCCCAAACAGATATATTTTGCAGGTTATTCCATCACAGACCTCTCTAGAGATCTGCAGAACATTGCTCCATCCCACCGACCTCCTGCAGATACATAATGATTTACTCTACAGATTATTTCATCACTGACTTCCCTAGATATCTGCAGATCATTGCTCTGTCCCTTCTCCGTCTTAATACATATTGATATATTCTGCGGATTATTCCATCACTGACCTTACTAAAGATCTGCAGAACATTGCTCCGTCTCATCTCCCTCCTGCAGATACATAATAATATATTCTGCACAGTGTTCCATCACTTACTTTTCCACAGGTATCCAGAACATTGCTCCATTCCACCTACCTCCCACAGATAAATAATGATATACTCTGCAGATTATTTAATCGTTGACCTCCCTAGAGACCTGCAGAGCATTGCTCCATCCCTTCTCCTTCATGACAAATAGATATTGATATAAACATCTGCAGAACATTGCTCCGTCCCCACCTACCTCCTGCAGATACATATTGATTCTGTATATTCTGCAGATTATTACATCATTGACCTCACCAGAAATCTGTTAATTATTGTTCCATTAAAGCACCCTTCCTACAGATACATATTGATATTTTCTGCAGATTATTCCATCACTGGCCTCTCCAGAGGTTTGCAGAACATTGCTGGATCCTATCTACCTCCTACAGATACATATTGATATATTCTGCAGATTATTCCATCATTGACCTCCCTAGAGATCTGCAGAACATTACTCCATCCTATTTCCCTCTTGTCAGATACATCTTTATATACAGTATTCTGCAAATTATCCCATCACTGACCTTTCTAGAGATCTACAGAACATTTCTCCATTCCATCTCCCTCTTGACAGATACATATTGATATATGTAGCACCCTCTAGTGTGCAATTAGTGTAGGTAAATTTATTTAGTTGACTCATGGTAACTATGCGAGTCTGTAATTAGGTAGGGTTACGCGTTCTGCCGAGAAAGTTCCCCTCGGCGGATAAGGACCCCCCCTTTACTGCACAGGCGCAGCGCTTGCGCAGTAGGAGCCGGCGGAAATAGCCGAAGTCGAATAGAATAGAAATCAGCTGTACACGGCGCCTGTAAGAGGGCCCTTCGCTCGCCACGCTTCGGGTACGGCCTCGCTTCACTCTGCACTTTTTTATTCTCCCTCTAGGTCCACTTGGATGGTGGGGCTTGAACCTGGACCCAGGGCGCAGGCGCCGTGTACAGCTGATTGAAGGTTTTCAGCTTCGGCTATTTTCGGCGGCTCCTTAGTCGTTCGTACTGCGCAAGCGCTGCACCTGCGCAGTACAGGGGGGTCCTTATCCGCCGGGGGGAACTTTCTCGGCAAGACACCGGTCAGGCTGGAAGGCTCTGTAGGCAGGGCCCTTTAACCACTTGACAACTGGGCACTTAAACCCCCCTCCTGCCCAGACCAATTTTCAGCTTTCAGCGCTGTCACACTTTGAATGACAATTACTCAGTCATGTAATACTGTACGCAAATGAGTTTTTTGTCCCTTTTTTCATACAAATAGAGCTTTCTTTTGGTGGTATTTGATCACCTCTGGGTTTTTTATTTTTTGTGCTATAAATGAATAAAAGACTGAAAATTTTTGAAAAAAAAATGTTTTTTCTTTGTTTCTGCAACAAAATTTAGCTATTTATTAATTTTTCTTCATACATTTTGGCCACAATTTATACTGCTACATCTCTTTGGTAAAAAATAACCCAAATTAGTGGATATTATTTGGTCTTTGTGAAAGTTAGAGTCTACAAGCTGTGGTGCAAATCATAAACAATTGATCACACCTGATGTACTGACGGCCTCATCTCATTTCTTGCGACCCGAACAAGCCAGGAAAGTACAAATACCCCCCAAATGACCCTTTTTTCAAAAAGTAGATGTAGCAATGACATTTTTTTTTTCTAATGCCATATAATGTTAATCTATGGGCTGTGTTATAAATTGGCATTTGGCACCATCTAGTGGCCAAAATGTGAAATGGACTTCGTTTTCTTTTCTTTTTCAAGAACATAGAGAGATGTTGCAGGAAGTGACAGTTTGTTTACACTATACAAGAAGTGACCTACCCACAATGCCAAGTGACCTACCCAGCAGCACCCAAGGACTGGACTGCATGCTGGGTAGGTTATAAAAGGCTCCGCATGGCCATCTTTGGTCTCTTCTGGACGCATTGGCCTGCCTGCAAGGATCTGTGAGGAGGTGTTCCACAGACTTGCGGCCTACATCTTGCGGATCGGAACAGAAGCCTTTGATCCTGTCTTACATCACAGCGTGCCGGAGCAGCAGTGTGATCGTTCCAGAGACCCTTTAAGGAGGTAACCGAGAACCCCCGGTCGTCTGTGAAACGGAACAGCGTGACAGCGTGGCTGTAGCAAATAGGCTAAGATCTGGTGGAGCGGAGGCATCCATCTGTATGGACCCAGTGTGGTGAGAGGGCTGCCGCCCATAGTTTATTAACGCACGTTTATACACCTAAACTTTTAACACAGTGTTGCTGGGACCTGTAGTCCCACAGGGAGAATCTTATTCAAGAAGCACTGAGTTTATATAGGCCTCAAGCCTACCCTTTTCTATACTACTAGCACTGTGTTACATAAAGTTAATTGCATCGGAGACAGTTGCAGGTTACTACACTACAAGGATAATTTTCAACATCCACTTACCTAACCCTGGTTTATTTAACCGTTGGATTACAGTTTATAATTCAATAGCTAGCAGAAGACAAAAGAAAGAAAAGACTGCCTCTTTCATTGCAAGGCCTTGCATCCTATTTTTGGTTAATAGAGAGTCTGCACTCTAAAGCAGGGAGAGCTCCCTGGGGATTGCATTTGTGCTTTATTTACTAACATTGTCTTCTTGTGTTACAAGGGCGCACTGGAAGTGGGAAGGTGCCCAGAATTAAGGTATTTCTCATTCTGGCATTAGTCCCACTTGGAGACGCCCTTCCAGAGACCAGTTAATATAACTTTATATGTACAAACTGTTGTGAATATTTATTGGGCTGTTGCACTACGTTTGTGTGACAGTACAGTTATTGTGATTACTGTTCTTATACCAATTCCAGTAAAATAACGTTCCTGGTTAAGTACAATTGGTGTAGAGTGTTGTTCCTTTTTCAGCAGGTGGAACATCAGATACCCAGATAATAGCAAAGGTATACTATTGTTATACTGCACATTGTGGGGTTATCCTTTACTATTAGCTTCACACTAACACTGCACCACAGCTGTGTCAAGGGGATTGAGCCAAGTTATTGGGAGTGGAAAAGCAGAGTACAGGCCCAATCAAACATCAGCAGCTCCTTCGGGGGTAAGTGCTACATAGACATTCCAAGGTATTTAGTAATATGCATGGTGAGGTTTTTGATGTTGTCATTTTTTCCCACAATTTTTTGCAAAATTACGTTTTTTGGGGGGTTTTTTGGGTTTTTTTTCACAAAATTGTTATTGTAATAGGTAATTTCTCTCACATGGCATGTGTATACCACAAATGGAACCCCAAAATACATTCTGCTACTCCTCCTGAGTATTACGATACCACATGTGTGGGACTTTTTCACAGCCTGACCACATAGAGAGGCCCAACATGCAGGGAGCACCATCAGGTGTTCTAGGAGCATAAATTACACATCTAACTTGTTGACTACCTATTACACTTTTGAAGGCCCTGGAGCACCAGGAAAATGACATGTAACACTGATGTGGCACTGATGACAGATGGCACTGATACGTGGCACTGATGGCACGTGACACTGATGACAGATGGCACTAATACGTGGCACTGATGACACGTGACACTAATGACAGATGACACTAATATGTGGCACTGATGACAGATGGCGCTAATACATGGCACTGATGACACGTGACACTGATGACAGATGGCTCTAATATGTGGCACTGATGACATGTGACACTAATGACAGATGACACTAATATGTGGCACTGATGACAGATGGCACTAATATGTGGCACTGATGACACGTGGCACTGATGACAGATGGCACTAATACGTGGCACTGATAACACGTGGCACTGATGACAGATGGCACTAATACGTGGCACTGATGACAGATGGCACTGATACGTGGCACTGATGACACGTGACACTGATAACAGATGGCACGTGACACTGACAGGTGGCACTGATGACAGATGGCACTGATACGTGGCACTGGTGACACTGACAGGTGGCACTGGGGACAGGTGGCACTGGGGGCTGGTGGCACTGGGGACAGATGGCACTGACAAGTGGCACTGGAGACAGATGGCACTTTGGACAGATGGCGATGGGGACAGATGGCACTGATAGGTGGCACTGGGGACAGATGGCACTGTGTTTTGTTAGTGTAACTGATTTTTTTTCACTCCCGCCGCAGCACGGAATCTCTCCCTCCTCACACGCTGTCTCTGTGTGAGGAGGGAGAGTCGGCAATGAGAGATGATCTCAAATGTTTACATATGAGATCATCTCTCATTGGACACTCCGATCGAATGCTAAATGGCCGCTGTGATTGGCCATTTAGTATGATCTGTGATTGGCTGTGTCCAAGGGACACAGCCAACACAGATTTCCCCCGCCGCACCCCCCGCGGTGGCGCGCAGGAGGAATGTAAACATGAGGACGCCCTCCCGGCAATTGAGCGCCGCGCTGTAGCCGTCTTTCGGCTATAGCGCGGGCGCAAGGTGGTTAATATTGATTGGACCCTAGGCAAACATTTTCTTGGGCCCTCCCGAATCCACTTGTCAACTATTTTCAGGCAGTGTAAGCTCAATGGACAGCTGCTTTGGGCCCCACGACAATGACTGGGCCCGGGGCAGCTGCCCCTTTTGCCCTGCCTTAAAGACGGCCCTGTCTGCAGGGCAGGTCTCTGGTACCTCCCCCTGGCTCTAGAAGCTTGGATAAGCTTCTGGAAGTTAGTGGGCGGAGGTCAGGAGGTCTTGATCTGTATACTTAAGAGAATCTGGCCAATCCCCGGGCAGAAGGCACTGGCAGGGAAGCTGGGTCAGCCCTTAAATATGGTGGAGCACAATCAGCAGGGGAGTCGGATGGAAGATGGAGTGATGAAGTTGCTATTGTGTGGCCTGGGAGGGCACACCGGGTCTGAGGGGTTTCCCCCCCAGGCTGGGAGCTGAGGAAGGGAAGGAGAGGAAGCCTAAGAGAGGAGTCTCCATTACCTTTGGATATCCTGGCTGGCATGGGAAGATCTGATCAGTTGGAGGCCTGAACAGGAGTCTTGTGCAGTGCAGTGGGGAGCAAAGGACAGTGTGAGTACCTCAGCACACCCAGGGGCATACATGGGGAAAGACTGACAGATGTAGCATACTTTCCAAGGACAGCGTTGTGCTAAATCCTGATGTCTGGATTCCAGTTGGAAATGCATGTTGCCTGGCTGTGCAGGAATAGGGGGAACCAGTAAGCAGCGGCTCCTGCTTAAGTTGCTCTATATATATTCTACAGAATATTCCATCACTGACCTCTATAGTTATCACCAGAACATTGTTCCATCCCGTTTTCCTACTCAAAGATACATATTGATATATTCTTCAGATTATCTCATCACTGACCTCTCTAGGGACCTGCAGAACATTGCTCTGTCCTACCCCCCTCCAGACAGATATTTATGGATACATTCTGCAGATTATCTCATCACTGACCTCAGTGGAAATCTGTTGAACATTGTTCCTTCACAACACCCTTTCTACAGATACATACTGATATATTCTGCAGATTATTCCATCACTGACTTCTCTAGAGGTTTGAAGAACATTGCTGGATCCTATCTACCTCCTGCAGATACTGATATACTCTGCAGATTATTCTATCACAGACCTCTCTTGAGATCTGCAGAACATTGCTCCATCTCATCTCCCTCTTGCCAGATACATATTGAAATATTTTGCAGACTATTCATATCTTGATATTTTTGCATCTCCAGTCTGCAGAAATAAAGTGTGACACCACCCCGGACTGGGAGGAGGAGGAGGAGGGGGTGTCACCGTGAGGACATTACAGAGAGATTTATCTCATGTGTGTTTTTATCAGATCTGAAATAATTTGAGGCCTTTGTGAGACACTGAAGATATCAGGTAACTCCTGCAATAAACTCATCCACTCTAAAATCACATCTCCCCATTCCATAGTGGGGGCCCAGAGACTTCATTTTCTTTTTTCTTTTTTTTTCTTTTTTTTATTTAGCCATGCACAGTACAGGGAACACCAACCAGTGTGGGGTGGCTAGAGAATCCCATCGGCCCAAGGGCATATTGGATCTGTGGGCAGAAGCAGGGTCTTGGTAGAGATGGCCGACAAAATTAAAAGGGTGGGTGAAGTCCTCCGATAGGGGTCTCAACCGTCAGGCAGGAAGCTGTTCTCCGGCCAGGCCGTTAGGAAGGGCAGAGGTGGTCAAGGGGTGAAACAGAACATGGCAGTTAGGACTCACGTGCCCGTTCCAAGGAAGGCGCTCGGGATCTTCTCCTGGTTCTCTGCGGACGGGCTTGCGGCGGGCCTCGGTGTGTGAAGATGCCTGATGTGCCGATGGGGCGTGGGAGGAATTGGAGCCAATCCAGGACCTGTGTTGGGTCTGATTCAAGGAAGGAGAAAAGAGCCTGCAGCTTTGCTGGTGTATGCAGGGTGAAGGAAGCCGTGTCGTTGCGGAACGTGACGGCCAGCAGGTAGCCCCAACGGTAGGTACAGCCTCGTTGTTTTGCCAGCTCCAGGACCAGGCGTAAGAGGGCCCTGCATCAGAGTGTCGCCCTAGAGAGAGCAGGCAGGATTTTAATCGGGGCTCTGTGTTCCCAGGCACTGCGCAGGATGTCTTCCTTCTGTGTGTTGCGGTAAAATCTGAACACTTCATCCCGCAGTCTGTCAGGATCCGAGGACCTAGGGCCCAGCGCTCTATGGACTCTGTCCAGCTCTAGCGTCATGGGAGGAGTCTCCAATACCTTGCGGAAAATCGTGGCAACCATGTCCCCAGATCTTCGGCACCCGTGGCCTCCGGGAGACCACAGAGCCGCAGGTTGTTGCGGCGGCTTTGGTCCTCGATGTCCTCCAGGTGGAGTTGTAATGCAATGGCCATGTCATGATGTGCGTCTCGTGATTGCTCCAGGACCACTACCCAATGTTCCAGAGTGGAGAAAGGCGCTTCTCCTGCAGTTACTCTGTCCATGAGCATGTTAACATCATCTCTCACTTCCTGCATGTCCCGGCGGTGAGTTTCCTCCAGCCGGAGGATCAGGGCCTCAATGTCCGTCCTGGTGGGGAGGGCTTGTAATAGTGACCAAATGTCTTGGTGTCAGAAACCATGAACCAGACGGAGACAGAAGTACATTAAAATCAAACTTGTTTATTAATAAAAATAAAAAGATAAATAGAGTAAGCGTGGTCAAAGCATAGCCAGAGGCCAGTAACCGGATCGGGTAGTCAGCCAAGCCAGAGTTCAGTAACCATATCGGGTAATCAGTCAAGCCAGAAGTCAGGGAAGGGCAGGTGAGGCCAGGAGCTCTCAAAATATGAGACTTCACTCAGTCATGTCCAGGCCGGGCCCCTGTCAGACTTCACTTTCTGCATACTTGCTTCAGATCAGTGCCTTATGCCCCGTACACACGGTCGGACATTGATCGGACATTCCGACAACAAAATCCTAGGATTTTTTCTGACGGATGTTGGCTCAAACTTGTCTTGCATACACATGGTCACACAACGTTGTCGGAAAATCCGATCGTTCTGAACGCGGTGACGTAAAACACGTACGTCGGGACTATAAACGGGGCAGTGGCCAATAGCTTTCATCTCTTTATTTATTCTGAGCATGCGTGGCACTTTGTCCGTCGGATTTGTGTACACACGATCGGAAATTCCGACAACGGATTTTGTTGTCGGAAAATTTTATATCCTGCTCTCAAACTTTGTGTGTCGGAAAATCCGATGGAAAATGTGTGATGGAGCCTACACACGGTCGGAATTTCCGACAACAAGGTCCTATCACAGATTTTCCGTCGGAAAATCTGACCATGTGTACGGGGCATTATGGTGTAGCTGATGGATCAGTATGACAACCAGGCAGTTTCAGGAGGTCAGCAAAGACACTTCAATGTTTTTCCTTTTTTATTCTTGACGGGATATTACTTGATTTCTATCTAGAACATTAAGGGTCAGCTCACAACAAAATGCGGTGCGGGAAAGGTGCGTTCCATGTGCATTTCCTGCGGCTGCAAACATGCTGCATTTGCAAGATGCACGCGGGTGCTATGCATTGGTAATAGCACCCCAAATGCAGCATGTCTGTGGCCACCAAATCTCATGGTACTGCGGTATGGTGCAGTGCATTCTGAAAAAGTTGTGCTTGCACTACTTATTCCGCAATCCTGTACGTTTTGCAGCCCAGCTGTAAAAACTGGACCACACAGCAACGCGCACATTTGAACGCATGTGTTCCAGTGTAAACTGGACCTCTTATATGATAAGGTTCACTCACCCACAGAGCCTCGTGAACAATAACTGAAGAATTGCCTTTAAAAGGGTTGTAAACCCTTGTGTTTTTCCACCTTTATGCATCCTATGCATACAGGTAAAAAAACTTCTGACACTGACCGGCCCCCTAGACCCCCATTTTACTGTTTTAGTCCTTTCGTTCCCTTAGCGGAGACACGCTCTACCTCTCCGCCCGGGGTTCTTGGCTCTTGATTGGATAGATTGATAGCAGCGCAGCGATTGGCTCCCGCTGCTGTTAATCATAGTTACATAGTTACATAGTTACAAAGTAGGTGAGGTTGAAAAAAGACACAAGTCCATCAAGTCCAACCTATGTGTGTGATTATGTGTCAGTATTACATTGTATATCCCTGTATGTTGCGGTCATTCAGGTGATTATCTAATAGTTTCTTGAAGCTATCGATGCTCCCCGCTGAGACCACCGCCTGTGGAAGGGAATTCCACATCCTTGCCGCTCTTACAGTAAAGAACCCTCTACGTAGTTTAAGGTTAAACCTCTTTTCTACTAATTTTAATATGTGGCCACGAGTCTTGTTAAATTCTCTTCTGCGAAAAAGTTTTATCCCTATTGTGGGGTCACCAGTACAGTATTTGTAAATTGAAATCATATCCCCTTTCAAGCGTCTCTTCTCCAGAGAGAATAAGTTCAGTGCTCGCAACCTTTCCTCATAACTAAGATCCTCCAGACCCTTTATTAGCTTTGTTGCCCTTCTTTGTACTCGCTCCATTTCCAGTACATCCCTCCTGAGGACTGGTGCCCAGAACTGGATAGCATACTCCAGGTGCGGCCGGACCAGAGTCTTGTAGAGCGGGAGAATTATCGTTTTATCTCTGGAGTTGATCCCCCTTTTAATGCCAATATTCTGTTTACTTTGTTAGCAGCAGCTTGGCATTGCATGCCATTGCTGAGCCTATCATCTACTAGGACCCCCAGGTCCTTTTCCATCCTAGATTCCCCCAGAGGTTCTCCCCCCAGTGTATAGATTGCATTCATATTTTTGCCACCCAAATGCATTATTTTGCATATTTCTACATTGAACCTCATTTGCCATGTAGTCGCCCACCCCATTAATTTGTTCAGGTCTTTTTGCAAGATTTCCACATCCTGCGGAGAAGTTATTGCCCTGCTTAGCTTAGTATCGTCTGCAAATACAGAGATTGAACTGTTTATCCCATCCTCCAGGTCGTTTATAAACAAATTAAATAGGATTGGGCCCAGCACAGAACCCTGGGGGACCCCACTACCCACCCCTGACCATTCTGAGTACTCCCCATTTATCACCACCCTCTGAACTCGCCCTTGTAGCCAGTTTTCAATCCATGTACTAACCCTATGGTCCATGCCAACGCACCTTATTTTGTACAGTAAACGTTTATGGGGAACTGTGTCAAATGCTTTTGCAAAATCCAGGCCTTCCTTTATCTAGATGGCAACTCACCTCCTCATAGAAGGTTAATAGATTGGTTTGGCAAGAACGATTCTTCATAAATCCATGCTGATTACTGCTAATGATACCGTTCTCATTACTAAAATCTTGTATATAGTCCCTTATCATCCCCTCCAAGAGTTTACATACTATTGATGTTAGGCTAACTGGTCTGTAATTCCCAGGGATGTTTTTTGGGCCCTTTTTAAATATTGGTGCTACATTGGCTTTTCTCCAATCAGCTGGTACCATTCCAGTCAATAGACTGTCTGTAAAAATTAGGAACAACAGTCTGACAATCACCTGACTGAGTTCCCTAAGTACCCTCGGTATCAAATCCAATGACACGGGCGCCGGGGGGCGGGGGCGAGTCCGGCATTCCGTGTCTGTGCACGCAAATGCTGGACTCGGGAGCGCTCCCGCAAGGTAACCCCCAGGGAGAGCGTTCTCCCGGGAGGAGCCGCGAGCACCACCGGGGGACCCCAGAAGACGAGGTTCGGGGCCACTCTGTGTAAAAGGAACTGCACAGTGGAGGTAAGTATGATATGTTTGTTATTTTTTTAAAAACGAGGATTTACAATCACTTTAAGATTTCGTTAACATAAAATGTTCCTCTGACCTGATGTCTGCACTAATAAGTTTCCATGTCAGCCTCATAAAGGACTCAGAAAGGAATTTGGCTTTGGAGAACGCTCTTATACTTCCATTTGACATGAAGATGGAGGTTATATAGATAATTCCAGGATTAGCCTAACGATCCCATAAATTAAAGGTCTTTAAGATCTCCATTTAATGGGGTCATCCTCAGGCCTCACTTATGTCTGTTACCTATAAAGGCAGATTGATATATATATATCCCCCAAACAGGGACAATATCTATTTTATGTGCGTGGGGATATTGGGGGGGGGTCATTTCCTGCAAGTAAGATGACCCAAGGATGCTAATTTTAAGCCAAAACTACAGTTGAAACGTTGTGTTATGTATATAGGAATCCATAAAGCTTGATTAACAGACAATTTTAACCATTTGTCTGTCTCAGACCCGGGCCTCTCCTCCACCCGGAGCACTGGCGTCTGGCGCCACGGCCATTTAGTCTTTAAATGGTTAGGTAACATATGCAGCTTGGCGTTCAGGCAACAGGTTGCTATGCCTAAGCCAAGCCTACCTGCTACTGTGACCCCAGTCAGTGTCTTCAGTGGCTCTGTGACCTAGGGTTCCCACCTGTCCAGGATTCACCCGGACAATTCGGGTTTCAGACTGCCTGAAACCCGGACACATTATTTAGACTGGACTATGGCTTCCCAGCAGGGTTGCTGGCTGCAGTTGTCTAAGCTGAGAGTGTCTGTTACATTCTATCACACTGCCCAAAGCCAGCACTAACGACCCCCCCCAAACACACACACACAGACGAGAGAGGAGAGAGGGCTCGATCTGCACCTCTTCCCCCCACCCCTACCCCTCTGTGCCTGCCCACACTCCAATCCCCGGCGCTGTGCCTCAGAATAGGAAAGTGGGGGCGGAAATTTGAAGTCCAGCAGCCTCAGATACATCTGGATGAGAGGTGATGACTGCCAAGGGGTGGGTGAGCTCACCATCCATCTCTGTCTGTGACTGAAGTCTCCCCCTTCTCTCTCCTGCCTCTGAGTACATCAAGGCAAATTAGGGTTCTCAGAGCACCCCTTACATCAGAGTTCCCCAATACACCAGAGGCCACAGTGTTTACCCTTACATCAGAGTCTTCTCCATACATTAGAGTTCTCAGTGTTCCCACTTAAATCAGGGTTCCCAGAGCATCCCTTATGTTAGAGGCCCCAGAGTTCTCCCTTATATCAGAGTCTGCAGAGTCCCCCCTTACAGTGAACGGGAACTCTGTGAGTTCAGATGTAAAAGGGAAACTCTGTGGACTTTGATGCAAAGGGGACTCTTGTTATTAACTTCATATGATTAGAAATGTTATTTATTAGCAAAATATTTGTATAGTTTATACTATAAAAAGAAATTGCTGTGCACCGCTAAAGTGTTCGAGTTTGACTTGAAGAAAAGGTGGCAACACTACTGTGACCCCCCAGTATGTTAAAGTGACCGAGCTCTTGTGCCTCCAGTGACTCTGTGATCCTTGTGCCTCCAGTGACCCCAGAGCTCCTGTGCCTCCAAAGGCTTAGTGACCCCTGTGCACTCTAGTGACCCTAGTGTCTCTCTTGACCTCAGAGCTCCTGAGCCACCAGTGGCTGTGTGACTCCTGTGCACGCTAGTGACCCCAGTGTATCTGGTGACCCCAGAGCACCCGTGGCCCACTGTGCACTCTAGTGACCCAATGGCCCCAGAGCTAATGTGCCTTCAATGACCCTGTGACCCCTATGCACATCTGAACCGCTTGCCATCATTCAGTCACTTTGTATACAGTACTCACAGACTCACTGAGTTGCAGAATTCATAGACAGACCATCCTGTGATCACATTTCCATAGAACAGGGGCAGGCAATCTTTTGAGCACAGTGTGCCAAAAAATTTTTTCAAAGAAACTGAGCGTGCCGATTTTATAACAAAAAAATGTCAACTTCAGACTCTCAATCACGAAAAGGATTTTTAATAAAGTAAATGCCGTAAACTACTTTAGTAGTGAGAAATTAACATCTTGCACTCACACCTCAGATGAGCCCCAATTCATGCACCTTCACACCTCACTGTCCTCCCTGCAAATCTGTTTCACCACTGTACCCCCTGCACATCTGCCCCACCAATGTACCCCCCTGCACATCTGCCCCACCACTATAACCCCCTGCACATCTGCTCCACCACTGTACCCCCCTGCACATCTGCCCCACCACTGTAACCCCCTGCTCATCTGCTCCACCACTGTAACTGCCCTGCTCATCTGCCCCACCACTATAACCCCCTGCACATCTGCTCCACCACTGTAACTGCCCAGCTCATCTGCCCCACCACTGTAACCCCCTGTACATCTGCCCGCCACTGTAACCCCCTGCACATTTGCCCCACCACTGTACCCCCTGCTCATCTGCTCCACCACTGTAACTGCCCTGCTCATCTGCCCCACCACTGTACCACCCTGCTCATCTGCCCCAACAATGTACCACCTTTCTCATCTGCCCCACCAATGTAACCCCCTGCACATCTGCCCCACCACTGTACTACCCTGCACATCTGCCCCACCACTGTACTACCCTGCACATCTGCCCCACCACTGTACTACCCTGCACATCTGCCCCACCTCTTTCCCCCCCTGCTCATCTGTCCCACCACTGTAACCCCCTGTACATCTGCCCCACCACTGTAACCCCCTGCACATTTGCCCCACCACTGTACCCCCTGTACATCTGCCCCACCACTGTACCACCCTGCTCTTCTGTCCCACTACTGTAACCCCCGGCTCATCTGCCCCACCACTGTACCTCCATGCACCTCTGCTCCACCACTGAACCATCTTCTCATCTGTCCTAACAGTAAACTTATTTGCTCTTCTGCCCCACCACTGTAACCCCCTTTCTCATTTACCCCACGACTGTACCTCCTGCACATCTGTCCCACCTCTGTTCGCCCTGCTCTTCTGCCCCACCACTGTAACCCCCTGCTCAGCTGTCCCACCAATGTACCTCCTTTCTCCTCTGGCCCAACACTGAACCCCCCCCCCCCCGCTCATCTTTCCCACCACTGTAACCCTCTTCTCATCTGTCCCACCACTGTACCTGCTGCACATCTGCCCCACTACTGTATCCCCTTGCTCTTCTGTCCCACCACTGTAACCCCCCTGCTCATCTACCCCATCAATGTACCCCTTTTCTCATCTGCCCCACCAGTGTACCTCCCTGCACATCTGCTCCACCGCTGTATCCTCATGCTCTTCTGCCTCACTACTGAATCACCTTCTCATCTGTCCTAACACTGAACCCATCTGCTGCACCACTGTAACCCGCTTTCTCATCTGCCCCATCAATGTACCTCCTGCACATCTGTCTCACCTCTGTACCCTCTTGTCTTCTGCCCCACCTCTGTTTCCCCTGTTCTTCTGCCCCACCACTGTTCCCCCTGCTCTCCTGCCCCACCACTGTTCCCCCTGCTCTCCTACCCCACCACTGTTCCCCCTGCTCTCCTGCCCCACCAATGTTTCCCCTGCTCTCCTGCCCCACCAATGTAACCCCCTGCTCATCTGCCCCACCAATACACCTACTTTCACATTTGCCCCACTGCTCTACCCCCCTGATTTTCTGCCCCAACACTGAATCCTCCTGCTCATCTGGCCAAACACTGAACCCCCCTGCCCATCTGGGCTGTCACTGTACCCCCCTGCTCTTCTGTCCCACTGCTGAACCCCCTTCTCATCTCTTCCACCACTGTACCTCCCTGCACATCTGCCCCACCGCTGTACCCTCCTGCTCTTCTGTTCCACCTCTGAACCCCTCCTGCTCATTTTCCCCACAGCTGTACCCTCCTGCTCATCAATGATATGCGTGATATGCAGAGTGGAAGCAGAGATGAGACACCTCTGCCTGTCCTGGCACACTCATCCTGCTGATCCACCTCTCGCATCCAGCCCACGTGCTTGTATGTGATGTATGTGATATATGGGATGTATGTGATGTCACATACAAGCATATGGAATGGATGCACAATGATGAGCTCAGGTCAGGGGCATTTTCTGAAAGCAGTGGGCCTGTGTGCTGGATCATAAGTTGGGCCCCCGCAGCTGAGAAAAAGTGGTTGGGTGTGATTTTCATTGCTCTGAATACTGGCTCTGGCTTAAAGGGACACAGAGTGCAGAGGGGTTCCGTAGTGAGTGACGCAAAGGTTCAGGAATAATTTCAACAAAGTTCCCAGAAGCTCAACAATAATTCCACAAACTTTCTGAGATTGGTAGTGGCAACCAAGCGAGTCATCTTCCTCCAGATAGTGGGCGAGGCTAGCAGGACTGTGATTGGCTTTAGCAGTGGCCAAGACAGTCCTCCTCCTCCTGGAAATAGGGAGCGCCCCCCCCCAGCAGAACTGCACCCAGTCTCTTCCCCTTCGCAAAGGCTGATAATCGCAGCTACAGTAAAGTTAGAGAACCAAACAATGTTTCCCATCTTTTACAATGTGTGGGGGCAGAGTGCAGGTGTGGTGTGAGGAATTCTGAAATTGGAATGCATTAGTGTCTCACCGACACTTCCCTGCGCTGCTCTGCTGATGGAGAGGGAGTCGAGTGCCGGCAAAAGAGGCTTCGTGTTCTGCTTGCGGTACCAGTGCTGGGTGTTGCTGACCCCTGCCATAGAATAACACACTATAACACTGCAGTGCCACCTGCTGGATAGATAGGTTAATTGCATACAATATTGTCAGTTTATTAGCAACTATGCTGTTGTACTTCCAACAATTAGTAGGGCTGTTTTCATTTGCATGTTGCAGGTAGATTGTAGGCAGGTACATCAATTTACATTAATTTTTCAAGCACTGGTTGAGGGTGCAAAAAGATCATCTTCTGTGGGGTCCAGGATGGCTTTTAGCCAAACTCAGTGGCTTAAGCAAAAGCACTGGGAGCATAAACATCTGATTTGAGCATCTGATAGTGTTTCCAGGCTGTCGCTGCGCTGATCTCCATCATTGTTATATCACCCCGGCTTAAACTGAAAAATATATATTTATTTATCCTTTAAGGAGTAATAAGGAGATGACAGAAGTGGGAAGATTGATCATTTCTGTGAGCTCTTCTCCTCCCAGCTTTTCTAAATTTTAACTGTGAGCACGAGTAACAATGTGATGGGTGAGAGAGGCCCCTGACTTTCTGCAACGTCACTATTATAATTGATGAAGAATTTCAGTAAAATATAATGTCTGCCTACATTTAAAGCTTTTTATTGCAGCTGTTGCTTGTTTCCAGTCTAATGTAAAGCCAACACTTAAAAAAAAAAAAAAAAAAAAATCAAAATGAGTCTCCCAGTATTTATAATGAAAAAGCAGCTCTGTCCCACGCAGTAATTACTTTCTGCCACTAGATGTCCTCAGTCTTCCAGGTTGAATGGAGCACAGCCCAAGCTTGAGGACATGCTGTGAGTACAGGGAGTCATGATCACCCTCAGCCTGAAATGAAATTTTAAGCTATTGCGCAGGGGGTTAAAGTCATTTCATATTGAATAAAAAAAAAGGATTTTTTAAAAATTAAAATAATTAATCACATATGGTGTTATGTTCAAATGTTTTTACTAATTTTTGAGACTTTACTTTAAGGACACTTAACACGTAGTTCAACCCCACACTGTCTAATTCCATAAGTTTCCACCCGAATTATGCTGGACATAGTTTCCTGAAAACATCATAGCACCCTGCCTCAGAGCTCATCTCAAGAGCCCTCAGCCCTGATGCAAGCAGTGGGCTGACTTTTGGGAGGAGCTATGTAGTTAATTATTATTATTATTATTATTATACAGGATTTATATAGCGCCGACAGTTTACGCAGCGCTTTACAACAACATTAGGGCAGACAGTACAAGTACAATACAATTCAATACAGGAGGAATCAGAGGGCCCTGCTCGTTAGAGCTTACAATCTAGGAGAATAAAATGCTTTGATCGGTGGACCTCATTGTGGAGGAGTGGGCATTCCTAGGTAGGTGATACTGACCCTTATTGATTAAAAGAACTGAAATCCAATGAATGAAAGGGCCAAGGACAATCAGGCTGGAGAGGAAAGGACTAAATCAGGATGGATATCCTCCAGCCAAGAAATTAGGTGGGATTTATCTGACTTGCTTCAGTTTCTAATGCACATTGTGAGAAACTCAATTGCTTACCTGAGTAAGCCATTTTAGTCCAGAAGAGGAGTCTGTACAACTGTTCAAGACTAAGACTGGAGTTCAGCTTTAAGACAGAGCTCCGCTACCTTGTCAAAGGAAGATAAATCTCGTTTCTTCAGTACGGGTAGGATTCTGTTTCAACCAGTTCAACTTGAGAAGGATGAGAAAGACAAATGGCTGAATTCCAGCTGCTACAAATGAACTTGTACTATTTTCCATTGTTGATATTGAAGCTGTGGTCTCTTGCAATAGAGTTTACAGAATGTTGATCTTGAAGTGTATGGAATCGCATTCAGCGGGCCCATGCCAACCAGGCGACAATTATTTACACAACGTCCAGTGTGTAGGGAGAGGCCATCCAGCTGGAGGAGTCCTGGAATCTGATACCATCTCATTTGACATGGAGAACTGAAGGGACCCACAGACATCATAGGGTGCTCAGAGGCAAAAGATTTTTCATCCCCAAGATCTTGCCCTGAACTTGCATGCCCAGCCACACAAGTGTGCAGGTCTGAGGGAAGAATGCAGCAAAACACCTCCAATGATTGCTCACCCCCCAATAGACGCACATTGATACTACACTATATGACCACCTGACCATCACACCTCTATGGGCTTGTTGGACATCCCATTCAAAATCTTAGCCATTAATATGGAGTTGACTTCTTTCCACCCCATGGCCATTAATATTGAGTTGACCCCTTTTCCCCATGGCCATTAATATGGAGTTGACCCCTTTCCCCCATGACCATTATTATGGAGTTGACTCCTTTCCCCATGGCCATTAATATGGAGTTGACCCCTTCCCACCTTGACTCCTTTCCCCCTTGACCATTAATATGGAGTTGACTCCTTTCACCCATGGCCATTAATATGGAGTTGACTCCTTTCCCCCATGGCCATTCATATGGAGTTGACTCCTTTCCCCCATGGCCATTAATATGGAGTTGACTCCTTTCCCCCATGGCCATTAATACGGAGTCGACCCCTTCCCCCCTTGGGCATTAATATGGAGTTGACTCCTTTCCCCCATGGCCATTAACAATGGAGTCGACCCTTTCCCCCCTGGCCATTAATATGGAGTTGACTCCTTTCCCCCATGGCCATTAATATGGAGTCGACCCCATCCCGCCTTGGCCATTAATATGGAGTTGACTCCTTTCCTTCATGACTAATATTACGGGGTTGACCCCTCTCCCCCCCCGACCATTATTATGGAGTTGCCTCCTTCCCACCATGACCATTAACTACTTGCCTACAGGGCCAATTCTGACACTTCTCACGTACATGTAAAAATCAACATTCTTTTGCTAGAAAATTACTTAGAAGTCCCAAACAATATATAAACATATATTTTTTAGCAGAGGCCCTATAAAATAACATTTTTATTTTTTTTTTTGGAAAAATACACTTAATGAATTTTATTGAACACAAACACAATATAATACTCAATTTTTTAAATATAAAAGATGATGTTACGCCTGTGGAATGGGGCAAAACTTCGATACCTAAATTCTCCGTAGGCAATGCTTTAAATGCCTTTACAGGTTATCAGTTTTGAGATGCACAGGCGGTCTGGTGCTAGAATTATTGCTATCAGTTCATGACAATGCCTCACAAGTGTGGTGTGATCATCGTTTACATATACATATGGGACTTTCGTATACATTCACATTTGCTCGTAAGCACAGGAGGATGGAGGGGCTTGACTTTTTTTTAATTATCGTTATTATTATTATTATTATTTATGTTATCCAAAACTTTTTTTTACACTGACTCTTTAATTTTTTTTTTAGTATTAAACTTTATTGCTATCACAAGGGATAAACAACATCCCTTGTGACAGCATGGGCCATCACAGGTCCTCTTTATGGAGAGATCTGGGGTCTATTAGACCCCAAATCTTTCCTCTGGCCTCTAATGCAGCCGATCTCACACATAGGTCGGTCCAATCAGCTTCATTCATGGGCGCTAATGGTAGGGTAGATTTTATTTAAATCAACTCAATTTAAATCATAATTTTAAAGAGCAATTGTCCTCTCTGTCCCACAGTGGCTCCTCCTCTGACCCGCTGTTGACTCACCGACAGTCCCATTCACTTTAATGGGATGGCTGGTGATGTGGCAGTGACACAACAAGATGAGGGATGTGGCAGCAGCAGTTGAGTGGATGCCCGCTAACAGGCGCTTCCATAATGGATCTGAAATGACAGGTGCTCTTTTAATGTAAGGACTCATTCTTGCAGGTGATTAGGATTTTTAATATTTGCAAACAAAATGAAGGTTTCCTTTTTAAAATAATAAGCTGTCAGGTTAGTAAAACAGCGATATCAGAACCGATTCAATCATACAGTTTTTAGTGTACATAGATTTGCAAAACAATGGGATAAAGGAATATTACTGAACTTTGTTTTATCTCATGGTTACTGTGACATTGTGTGAATGCGTCAATGCAGTGCATGTTATCTCAGCTTGCAGATTGAATGAGTTTACCAAAAATGTAAATATTGCAAACTATACAGTCTCATGCTACATAACTAAGCTCCATTTAATGCTGGAAAAACTAAATTATTAATGTATTTTAGAAAACTATCTTTAGATAATTAATTCAAAAGCAATTTATTAAAATAAATGTGATAAAAATCGAAAAAAATTGATTTAAATAAAAAAAAAATCAGATTAAAAAAAAAAAAAATCATAGATTTTTATCCACCCTGGCTAATGCTAAGGTAAACACATAGCCGAAACCGGAAGTGACTAAATCCTCGTCGCTTCCAGTTTCCGAGGTCACAGAGAGAGAAGAACAATGCCAGTTCCTCTCTCTCTCTGGGTAGTGCTGCCGTCACTGCCAATTGCTTTGCTCTGGGGCTCTGCAAACAGACGTCCTCTGTGATCTGGCAGCAGAGCATCGGAATGGTGGCAGCGGCGGCGGGAGAGGGGAACCCCTTTCCGCCACCCGCAGAAGTGATCAAGTGGCTGTTCAGCCACTCAAATCACTTGTGCCTTAGAGGACATTGCCGGCTGCAGGTTCAGGCATCATCACGGCACAACCACTTTAACCTAAGGACCTCCTACGGTAGTATGGGTTGACCACTTCCCCCCATGACCATTAATATTAAGTTGCCTCCTCCCCCCATGGCCATTAATATGAAGGCAACCCCACTTTGCCACTTTAACAGCCTCAACTGGAATAGCTTTCCACAAGATTTTGGGTTGTGTGTGTTGGGAATTTGTGCCCACTTTCAGAGGTCTGCTCTGCTCAGTCTGCTGAAACAAGCTGCTGGTCACAACTATACAATTGTTGGTTTCCCATTACTTTTTGCCTATTGGAATTCTTTTTAAGCTTGCTGTTTAGAGAAGTAATATATACCTAGGAATGCCTGTAAATCTGCCATTTTCAACCAGGGTTCTGTGAAGTTCTAGGGTTTCTTCAGAGATTTCTTGGGCTTCTTTGAACTGTGGCTGATTGACTTACCATTGTATAGTGCTAAAACTGTTTCAGGGCCAACGCCCCTTTGCAACGTCAGACAGTTTTAGTAAGGGTTGACCAAGGTCTGAAAATAGTGAAAATAATCTTAGGGATTCCTCTGGGGTAAAAAAGGTTGAGAAAGGCTACTGTAGATCAATCAATGGGGGTGTGATATGCCCCACCCACGAGGAGCAGAACTGGCGGTGAACAGAGTTTGCTGGTGTTACCAGAAACCACCAGTTGCATGTGAAATTGAATCATATGGAAAGGCAACGCAGTGCCCATTTGTGAGGGCAGTCTGCTTAGACCAGCTGCTGGTCCCAGCAATATGGTTTTGGGTTTCCCATAATTTTTTGCCAAATGGAATTCTTTTTGAGCTAGCTGTTTTGAGAGGTCGTAGATACATGGAAATGCCTGCTGATTAGCCATTCTCAATCATGGCTCACCGCCAGAGGTTTCTAGGGCTTCCTTGAGCCATGGCTGAATGACCCACCATTGGATAGTGCCTACACAATTCCAGGGCCACAACAGCTTCTGAGGCCAGCAGCATGGCCATCAATTAGATTGGTAAGGGTGGTATTCTGATGACCACTGAAAAGGGTTCATTCTTCCTACTAACAATCAATGGAAGGGGCATTTTACTGTTGGCCCACAATAAATTGGTTTTACTATGGGTTCTTAGGGGATCCTCTGGGGTAAAAGGTTGATAAAGACTGCTGTATATCATTCAGCAGGGAGCATGGCATATGCTCCACCCACGAGGAGCAGAACTGGCAGCAAATAGAGTTTTCTGGTGCTACCAAAAACCACCAGTTTTATGTGAATGGGAATCATCTGATAAGACAATGCAGTGCCACCCAGAAGTGCTACTGAAAGCTTAGCTGCAAAAGATTACATAGGACTTATTACAGGAAAGCCGAGCAGTCCTTCTGACTTAAGCACAGCTATAATGTTTCCTGGATGGAGTTACAATCTTGGGAATGAAGAGGGATACGATTGTCTGCAGACTTCAGCAGGCAGGATACAGCCTGACACAAGCCTCCAAGGCCGCATTCCACCCAAAACCAACACTTCAAGACGTTCTACACCAGCCCCTTCAATGCATCCCTTGTTGACCGAAGAACGCCAAATTCCGGAGTAGGAGGGGGTCAATCCCTTCTGTTTGTTGCTCTAGTTGTGCTAAAAGAGTTCAGAGCCTGGTGCCTAAATCAGAACCAGAACCCCTCTGTCCATTGTTATTCGTAGCGACGGCACAACAAATCGCCCAACCCTGCTGCCAAGGTTTTGTCTAAATGGAGGTAAACAATTGTTTTACCCGAGGCTCCTCTGTGAAGATTAATATGTTTGTTGATGGGTGAATTTGTTTCATGTCGATTCTGATAATTCTATCCAGAGGGAAGAAGGTAATGTTTCTATTCATCGCCCAGAATAAGAGCATGGTGATCCAGCAGGGTGAGAAATCAAAGCCAAATGTCTAATTCCACATTTATGAAGAAGAATCAGTAAAAATACTGACAGCTCATAATCTGGATATCTCTGTTGTGCTATATGTCAGCATTGCACAAGATGGGTGACACCACAGTTCTGTAGACCATGGGAAACTGCCCCATCTACTGCCTGCTTAGAAGGCCTTGAACCAGAATGCAACCAGTGAAGGATGATGGGAGGGGGTATAACAGAAGATAGATAGATTCCTGGTTAGATAATTGGTGAATGGATAGATAATAAATAGAGAGAGAGAGAGAGAGAGAGAGAGAGAGGGGGAGGGAGAGAGAGAACATAGATAGAAATTAGAGTACAAGAAGATCTAAGATAAATAAATAAATAGATAGATAGATAGATAGATAGATAGATAGATAGATAGATAGATAGATAGATAGATAGATAGATAGATAGATAGATAGATAGATAGATAGATAGATAGATAGATTTTGCTTTGTGCACTGGTGCTCAGTCATGTTAGAACAGGAAGGGGCCATCCCCAAACTGTTCCCACAAAGTTGGGAGTATGAAATTGTCCAAAGTGTCTTGGTATGCTGACGCCTTAAGAGTTCCCTTCACTGGAACTAAGGGGCCAAGCCTAACCCCTGAAAAACAACCCCACACCATAATCCCCCCTCCACCAAATGATTTGGACCAGTGCACAAAGCAAGGTCCATAAAGACATGGATGAGCGGGTTTGGGGTGGAGGAACTTGACTGGCCTGCACAGAGTCTTAACCTCAACACGATAAAACATTTTTTTGAATAATTAGAGAGATCATATACAGTGGAACCTCGGATTGCGAGTAACGTGGTTAACGAGCGTTTCGCAATACGAGCACTGTATTTTTGAAAATCGTAACTCGGTTTGCAAGTGCTGTCTCGCAAAACAAGCATGATTCAGGCCAAAGCGGTGTGCAGTACCGCTTTTGGCCTGAGGTGGGGGGGGCGCCGAAGTCGAGCAGAGCCGAAAGTCGCCGATCGCAGCCGATCGACGCTGTTCGGAAATGCACGGAAAGCCCCAAGAAAGCATCGGCTGACCTCGGCAAATCTCAGGCTTTTCGTCCGTTTCCGAGGCTCTCCAGTGACCCCCCCCCACCTCTGGCCGCATCCCATTGAAGTCAATGCAGAACTAATTATTTTCGTTTCTATTGACTTCAATGGGAAAACTTTGATATGCGAGTACTTTGGATTACGAGCATACTCCTGGAACGGATTATGCTTGTAATCCGAGGTTCCACTGTAGATAGAAATGAGAGAGAGAGGTCTACACTACAGACAATGGAAAACACTCTTTAGTGGAATGGAAATCGGGTAGAACCTCAGGTGGAACCTCTATATCCCCTACATTGCTGTCTATGTCTCATTCCTTTTCCTAGTATCACAAGGACAAGTGAGGGAAATTCTCCATGATGGGGTCACTGACAACCCTTCCCCACTATATCCACAGATAAATAAGAGAACATTGTCTGGAGTTGGGCTCTAAGTGAATGAACCATATGGAATATAATTAGCTCTAAACCAACACTATAGGTAAATCTCAGGATATTATTTAACAAAACATATGCAGACATGAGCAAGCAGTTATAACATTAATCAAACATGTTTTTTGATTTTTCTGTTTTGCTTTTTTTTTTTGGATATCGTCCCTTTAAGTTCTAGAAAGTCTGGCGATCGGTCTCCCTCAGCAGACGACAGAGAGAATACACATAAATGGAAAGTATTTAAGATGCTACTCGAGAAGCCTTCGATAATAAACATTAACGTCATTCATGGAAAAAGATTGACAGGAAAATAAAAGGAAATCTCTTTAGGCTTCAAAGCGTACGGATTAAAATTTTTGTCCTGCGGTCAAATGTCCTACCCAACAACGCGCAGAATTTCCACTACTTCACCGACGTCACAGGTCTATGGCTTGCCGCAAAGTCGTTCTACCGGGAAGGCAGCGCAACCATTAAAAGTGAACTACACTTACCCTTTCTTCCCCCCCCCAAAAAAACTATATTTACTCATATATTTTATTTAAAGCTCAAGTTTATTCTACTTATATTTTGCCTCCCCTGGTTCCCCCCTACTCCCTCATCAACAAGTCAATTTAGACCCAATGACATCATCACTGGATCTCTGTTCTTCTCTTTGCAATGCAGGCAGATCATGGCTGGTGGGAGTGGCCAGCAGGGTGCAGTACATAGCTTCCTGAAACCATCATAGCACCCTGCCTCAGTACTGCTTTTAAGAGCCCTCAAGCAGCGGGCTGGATTACGTTCGCCCCGGGGGGGGGGAGGGGTCTTAGTAACACTTCGGTGTGGGGCCCCACAGTGTAAAAAGCCACACGGTCACGGTCACCAAAAATTTTTCTGCACTGCGCCCTTTTGGCTTAAGTCCAATGCAATTTTTGGTACCAGGCCTCAAGGCCTAGCCAGTGCACTATCGCATGGCCACTTATTTATTTATTTTTATCCACTGTTTGTCACTGTTTTACCTTTGTGTGTGTTTTTTTTTCTCACTGGGGGGTGTGTCCTCTGGCTTGCCCTGACATCTAGGGGTAGGACGTGTGGCCCTCAGGTGCCTTCCTCCCCTGTCCTTGGGAGAGCCCCTCAACCTAGTACTCGACTTCAGCTGGCCACAAGTAGAGGGGTCCACCAGGCCTTCTGACTAGGCGAACCCTATGTCCCTGTAAGGAGCCTTGCGCCCCGGGGGATCGTGGAGAACTCCTACCCCTTCGGGGGGTTGATAGAGCACACCTATTAAGTGAACTTTTTAGTGTGTATTTCACATGCACGTTTTTGTTCACTTTTCAGCACCACTGCGGATTCAAAAAAACAGAAACAAAAAAAACAGTAGTAGCCGCCCTTTTACTGTAAGGCAATGCAGGTAACAATGCAAATGACAATACAATGAACAGCGGGGCCAACTGTTATGTATAGGCCAGCCCTGTCTAACCACTGGTCTGTGGCATAAACAAGTCGGCCGTTGTTGGGTTCTTTGGTCTCAAATTGGAGTACTCACCTTCAAAACAACAGTACTTCTAATCCTCAAGTGAAGTTGGCCATACACGCATCGAAATTCCTCGGGTTCAGCAGGGATTAACCGAATTTCGATTCATGTGTGGCCACTGTGGATGAACAGAAGTTAACCTACCAATCACCTTCAGTACAACCCTCCTGTCGGTATATTCTTGCTCGCCCCTCTCTCTGGTCTCTCTGATGGTCTTTGGTGGTACGTTTCCGCGGGTCAGGTAAAATGCAGCACGCAATAACCTGGACATCCCCTCTCAATCCTGCACCCTCTTTCTTTTCAGCTTTGAACAGAGCAAGCCCTGCAGCCTGGCACCCCTGGTGGCTTTTCTGCTGCCTCGTGTCCCTGCAGGTTCCCTCATCTGGATTGTTTCCCTTGGAGATATATGCTCCCTCCCCCTACACAACACAGCCTTGCTCCTTCCCCCTGAGTTCGCCCTTCTGGATCCCAGGCAGCTAAAGTCTCTGCTGCCCAGGTACTTATTTTCTGGGTTCTCCCCACTCTCAGTCTGATCTTCTCCTCAGGTTTCCAGCTGCCAGCTCAGTTTTGTGGATTGGGAGGCAGAACTATCTTCCAGCCATGGTAGGCTGCTTTCTCCTCTCACCCTGTTGCCAGTCAGTCACAACTGTGTTGTGACTGTGAACATGTGAGCTCCTGTTGGTAAAAGGGGCTGCAAGCTGGGGCTTCATCTCCCCCCACTAGAAGTCTTTGGTCCCCAAAGAAACAGAATTTGTAATCCTGAAGGCAGTAGAACTTGGTGTATCAAGCATAGGGCATGTACACTCACTGGTACAGTGGCCTGATGCACTCGGGCATTGGTAGACCTGCGTACAGTGGTGATGTCCTCTTCAGAACTGTCCCCTACCTCTCATGGGAGGTCGGGTCTATCACTTGATTCTGCATCAGAGGCATAAGTGGTTCTCTGTATAAAGTGCTATAGCACACATTATGATAGCGTTTTTGTTTTTCCAAATCACCTCAATGAGAGATACGTAAGGGCTTATGTTTTTTTAAAGACTGGTGACCCGGCCTTTCCCTCTGGTCATCTGGGCTCATTAGACTTTTCCTGGTAGAAAACCAACAGATTATTATTTTTGTCTAACTTTCTAGCGAACTCCACATTTATCTCTTTCTCATCTCTTCAGACCTCCTAGCATCTCCCCCATAGGGACCATACATGGTCCAATGTAACACATCCAACATTTTATGAGCATCTATGTCAGAAAACCCCTAGGGAGAGGGTTCCTATCCTATCCGATTTATAGCCGTTTAGCAAGTGCGGATCCCCAAGATAAGCTTTTGTACATGAACAAATGGCAATCAGATTGTGATATAGTATTCTCTATGGAATTATGGAAAGAATGTAAACTTTAGGAAATGTACCAGGTCACTAACAACCCATGAGACTGAGGTTAAACTTTTTTCCGGATTGTGAATTCCTATATATGTATTAATTCGGCATGCTCTATTTAACAGAGTCTAAGTTTGTATTTGGTGGCCTCTCTCCAATCTACAGTATGTTTTACTGTAGCATTATTTTATAATGTTGTATTCATATATGTAATTTCTCAAGAATACTTTGGCTATCTGTATTCTGTACCACATTGTTTGAATACCCAATAAAAACTTTTGAAAGTTAAAAAATAAATACAAATTTTACCAGATGGTACTTTACTTCTGTTTAGTTATATTCTATTTTTTTTTTTTTAGTCTCTCCTAACTGTTTTCAAGGATGCCCGTCCCCTTGCTCTTTTACCCACATTTTTTTGGGTACTGTTCATTAGTTACTCCTCTTTGGTGTAAATTGCGTTATTTTTCTTTGAGTATAGTTGGTAGCCCCATTCACCGTACAATAGCTAACTGTTTACTATTTGCTTCCATTCCAGAGATTTCTATCCCTCATATAAAATGTATCCATACTGTTTGTGTTTCTATTTGTTGGGTTATAGATTTGCATTGCAAAACTCCTTCAGTCCCTATTGCACAAATTAAAAGGAGAGTAGACTCCATTAGCCGTATGGAAGAAAAAATCCTCACCTTATATAATTCTATGAACTATTATAATACCAAATGGGATCCTTGGTTTGAACATTGTAATGACTTTTATTGATTTCCTGGGTTTTTAGGTAGTTCTTCCCATTGAACTTTTTTTTTTGATATGTTACTCAATTACTGTATAACTCGACTTTATGACCATAATGTCTTTATTTTATCTGTCTTATCCTTTATATATATCATATGATGTTTTTTTTTTTTCTAGATGGTTGTCAGCTATTTTGTGGCTTCATCAGTCTCTACGCTATTTGTAGCACAAAAAATAAAAAAAACCCCAGTAGTGATCAAAAACCCCCGAAAGAAAACTCTATTTGTGGGGAAAAAATTATAAAAAATGTTGTTTGGGTATTGTGTTGCATGACCGCGCAATTGTCATTCAAAATGCGACAGCGCTGAAAGCTGAAAATCGGCCTGGGCAGGTGAAAGTGGGTGAAAGTGCCCGGTATTGAAGCAGTTAAAAAAAAAAAAAAAAAAAGTGGAGCTGTGCTTTAAGCCCCTTACCACCAAGAATAAATAAATTTAAAAAATATATTTTAAGAGATTGGGAGGTGGCCTTTTCACTTTAACAGACTCCATGTGCTTCAAAAGAAATCAAATCTGTGTGCAGAGGTGGTGGAGAGAAGAGGGCCCGAGAAGTGGAAAGTTGAACGGGGTCCAACTGGAGCCTGGATTAAGCATGGCTATGTAACAATGTGCATTAAGGATGATTCATGGCTGCGACTTTCCAGTAAGCCTGACGGAGCGCCGTGGCCCCGCGCTGCTTCCACTGTAAATGATCGCCGCGCTCGCCATGTTTACATGAGAGTCGGCCCACATAACGTGTGTGCGGGCAGGCGCTGCGTGTCTCGGATGAAATTTGTCACTGCCCGATTAATGTTAATATTTAGAGGCCTGTTTGAAAAAAAGGAAGGAGCTCGGTGCTGGATGTGACACTGACTTAAAGGGGCAGTTCACATGACACTGATACTTTAGTGTTTGGTAGATCCTGACGAGATAAACCACATGAGAGTTTCTACTGTCTCTCTCTGACTCTAGTGGTGAGACCTCTGCGCTGATTTCACAGGTCTGTACATCTGCTGCGCCCATTACGAAGGTAATCTCACCACTGTGGGAGGGGCAGAGACACAAACTACTGCAGGGAAATATCATTATTGTAGGAGGGGCAGAGACACAAACTAATCCAGGGAAATCTCACCATTGTGGGAGGGGCAGAGACACAAACTACTGCAGAGAAATCTCACCATTGTGGGAGGGGCAGAGACACAAACTACTGCAGGGAAATACCATCATTGTGGGAGGGGCAGAGACATAAACTACTGCAGGAAATCTTACTGTTGTGGGAGGGGCAGAGACACAAACTACTGCAGAGAAATCTTACTGTTGTGGGAGGGGCAGAGACACAAACTACTGCAGGAAATCTTACCATTGTGGGAGGGGCAGAGACACAAACAACTATGGGAAATCTCACCATTGTGGGAGGGGCAGAGACACAAACTACTGCAGGAAATCTCACCATTGTGGGAGGGGCAGAGACACAAACTACTATGGGAAATCTCAACATTGTGGGAGGGGCAGAGACACAAACTACTGCAGGAAATCTCACCATTGTGGGAGATGCAGAAACAAAAACTACTGGGGAGAGATCTCACCATTGTGGGAGGGGCAGAGACACAAACTACTGCAGGGAAATCTCACAATTGTGGGAGGGGCAGAGACACAAACTACTGCAGGGATATATCATCATTGTGGGAGTGGCAGAGACACAAACTACTGCAGGGAAATATCATCATTGTGGGAGGGGCAGAGACCCAAACTACTGCAGGAAATTCTGACCATTGTGGGAGGGGCAGAGACACAAACTACTGAAGGAAATCTCACCATTGTGGGAGGGGCAGAGACACAAACTACTGAAGGAAATATAACCATTGGGGGGGGGCAGAGACACAAACTACTGTGGGGAAATCTCACCATTGTGGGAGGGGCATCGACACAAACTACTGCGGGAAAATATCATCATTGTGGGAGGGGCAGAGACACAAATTACTGCAGGGAAATCTTACTAATGCGGGAGGGGCAGAGACACATTACTGTATAAAAAGCTCACCATTACTACAGCAGGCAGGGTACTGTGATGTTTTCATTAAGCTATGTACAGCACCCTGCCACCCCTCTCACCAGCTATGCTCCGCCTGCATTGCACAGAGATCCATTGATGACATCACTTGGTCTAAAATGAGGTATGTAATAAAAACAGAAACTTTTTACTTACAAAATGTCATTAGTATGTTGGGGGAAGGAAATAGCAAAATATAAGCAGATTAAACTTCTGCTTTACCAGACCAAAAGAGGCCAAATAAGAAATGTTCATTGTTGGAGTGTACATGCCCTTTAAGAACACTGGTGCAATAAAAAAATGTAAAGAAAAACACAAAAATCAAAATACAACAAGCACTCAGCGCTCCCTTCCATCGCCTCACCCAGATTGTACACGCTCTATACAATTTCTTTATAGGAGATTTTACAGATTGGGGTTAGATCTATTTTGCAGCAAAGTGAGGTGTATAAAAAAAAATGTAATTTTCCTTTTCTCCATAATATTTCAGAAATCAGACAAAATAGTTCTAATCCTGTTCTCTGTGTTTGCAAAAAAAAAAAAAACTCTGGACAGCCTGTAACCAACCTGTTTACTGAACCGCTCCCTGCGCGCCCTGCTCTGTATTTGCAGGAACAGGGTCATTTTAAACTAAAACTCCATCTTCTGAGCCAGCAGCAGAAAAGCCAAATAAAATAGCTGAGAGCAGAGCTGCTTCCAAACACGTGTGAGTAGAGGGAGCATCCATCTGCTACACGTGAGACCTGTCAAACTTCATCTAAGCGTGTTCCTGCAATCATTCCAAGGAAGGACACTGGGACTGAAGAGGGGGGGGCGCTTTCTGTCCCGAAAGAAGGTCCCCAGCGGCAGCATGAATAATGGAGCAAGTCAGTGGTGAGGCCTCAGCTGCAGCGGAACACCCTTTTTTTATTGTGTTCTATTAGTGTCTCATTGTGTTACATTGTATTACATAAGCCATACATTTTATTTTTTATAATCACCTGTATTTAACCTTTATAAGTATCTTTCAATACTGAATTTAATCTTTATAAGTATCTTTTATATTTGTTTATCCGATATTTAGATAATGTATCTTATCGTTTTATATAATCGCTTTACGGGCAATTCTTTAATTTGATTTAAAGAATGTGTAAACCCAACATTTGTCTGCTGTACCATGTACTTGTATGGAGCTTGTACTTGTAAGTCTCCTGTTCTCTTTGTATTGCTTCCTGTATGTGAAATCCCTGGTGTTCCTGCAAGTCCCTCTGCTTTCCTATTAAAAACTGACCACACCAGGAATGAGAGCACAGTGTGGTCAGTTCTCTAGCTGTGCTGGGATCTTAGCCTGCTCTCCTCCAATGATCAGACTTGTCTTGACAGACACGCCCCCCCCCCCCCCGCACAGCCATTCACTGAGGAAGTCAATGTGGGGGGCACCCGTACTGAGGCGCTGCTCTGTGTGTCGGATCAGCCCCGCCTCTCCTTATTGGCTCACTGACTTTGATTAACAGCAGTGGGAGCCAATGGCGCCCCGCTCGACGAGGAGAGAGAGTCCCAGCCAGCCAAAACTCTCCTGCAACATCGCTGGATCGAAAGGGGGCCCAGGTAAGTGTTAGGGGGGGCTAAGGGGGACTGCTGCTTACAGAAGATGTTTTATACAATAATGCATATAATGCATTAAGATAAAAAAACCTTCTGACTTTAGAACCACTTTAACCACCTCAATACAGGGCACTTTCACCCCCTTCCTGCCCAGGCCAAATTTCAGCTTTCAGTGCTGTCACACCTTGAATGACAATTGCGCGGTCATGCTACACTGTAACCATGTGAAATTTTTATCATTTTTATCATTTTTTTCACACAAATAGAGCTTTCTTTTGGTGGTATTTAATCACTTCTGGGTTTTTTATTTTTTCCTAAAAAAATAAAAAAGACCTAAAATTAAAAAAAAAATAAAAAATTCTTAGTTTCTGTCAGTAAATTTTGTAAATAAGTGATTTTCCCCTTCACTGATGGGTGCTGATGAGGCGGCACCGATGGGCACTGATAGGCTGCACTGATGGGCACTGATTAGGTCGCACTGATGAGGAGGCACAAATATGCCGCACTTATGGGCACTGATAGGTGGCACTGATATGTGGCACTGAAGAGCACTGATAGGTGGCACTGATGGGCACTGATAGGTGGCACTGATGGGCACTGAAAGGTGGCACTAATGGGCACTGATAGGCAGCACTGGTGGGCATTGATAGGTGGCATGGATAGGTGACACTGATTGGCACTGATGGGCGGCACTGATTGGCATTGATGGGTGGCACTGATGGGTGGCACTGATGGGCATTGATGGGCAGCAGTGATGGGCACTGATGGGCAGCACTGATAGCCATCACTAACTAGCACCACTAATGGGCAGTGATTGGTGGCACCTGTGAGCACTGATTGCTGGCACTGGTGGGCACTCATTGTTGGCACTATGGGGGCTTTATTGTAATCAGGATACTGATGATCATCAGTGTGTGGCGAGGAGCACCGACTGGTATCTCCATGTTTACATGTGACCGGCTGTGATTGGACACATGCCAATCACAAGGTTTAAGAGCCGCGGCTACGGCTCTTTACAGAGATCGGGGTCACGTCGTGTCCTAATGAGAGGGGCCATTATGACGGCGTCCCAGAATGAGAGCCGCACCGCACCCGCCGTCATTTGATGGTGGGCAGGCGGCAAGTGGTTAGAGAGGAGCTCCAGGCTTATTCAGAAAAAATTAAAAGTGAGCAGCTACAAATACTGTAGCTGCTGACTTTTAATATTAGGGCACTTACCTGTCCAGGGATCCAGTGATGTCGGTACCTGAGACGATTTTTCAGTCGGTATTCGCATTCTGCCGCCATCATCTCCACTAAGGGAAATCAGCAGTGAAGACTTGCAGCTTCACAGCCGGTTCCCTACTGTGCATGCATACAGCGCTCTGTGAATGGGTTAGCTGCGGGGGAAGGATAAGGGGGGCTGAACTTGTGGGAGCGGGTACCTGTAAAAACCAGGTACCCACTTCCCCTCCCAAAAGGTGCCAAATGTGGCGGGAGGGGGGGGAACAAGTGGAGCTTCACCTTTTGGGTGGAGCACTGCTTTAAAGCAGATCTCCAGACAATAATAAAAAGATAAAAATGAATAGCCCATTAAAAATATAATTGGCTTTTGATTAAAAAAATTCAGCTTCAATACAGATTTTCTGTGCAGTACTTTTTTCTGTCACTAGATGTCCTCAGCCTGATTGGTTATCATTATTATACCTACTTCCTCTAAACCTACCCTATTATACGTCTGCCTTTTGTTTACATACTTCCTGCTCCACATTTATTTCTGATTATAATATTTACATCAGAGTATTTCATATCCAGCATCACATATACTCCCATACTCTCTCTAGTGGTCAGTTATATACCATGGAATGCGATTAGCTTCCCTGCTTAAAGACTGTTGAGATAAACTTTTGTAGCCTTAAGTCGCATACACACGGGCGGACATTCCGACCGGACTGGTCCGACGGACTTTCTGATGGACTTTTGACGGACGTTTGACTGACTTTTTAGCGAACGGACTTGCCTACACACGATCACACCAAAGTCCGACGGATTCGTACGTGATGACGTACACCGGACTAAAATAAGGAAGTTGATAGCCAGTAGCCAATAGCTGCCCTAGCGTCAGTTTTTGTCCGTCGGACTAGCATACAGACGAGGGAATTTCTGGGTCCGGGGGAGTTATGACGTAAAGATTTGAAGCAAGTTCTAAATCTAAAGTCCGTCAGATTTTCGACTAGAAAAGTCAGCTGAAGGTCCGATGAAGCCCACACACGATCGGGTTGTCCGCCGGACTCGGTCCGTTGGACCAGTCCGGTTGAAAAGTCCGACCGTGTGTACGCTGCATTACATAAACTTTATTGGCAGCCCCATCAGACTTGGCTTTCATTAATAGAGGACCAGCAAAACACAATTACTATGCAACATCCTAATCTGTATAGTGCATATAAGACTGTCTCCATGTATATATATCAATGCAAACTCTATAGAGAAATCAGAAATCAGGATACAGCTACATCTATTTACATGTGGACTAGAATTCCCCTTTAATATTGTTCTGCGCAGACCTCAGCTGTCGCCCTCGGCGTTGGGCTTCCGGTCGCACTGACGGTTCCGCACTGACACTTCACAGCACAAACACTGGAAACAATTATCTAGTAGCGATCCCTCAACCCGGCTGGAAAATCCGTCACAGTCTGCTGGCTGCACAATGAGGAAAATTCACCTAATATGACATGCAATATGAAGAACAGTCAATTCCAAATGTTTTATTCTAGATTTTATTTTTGTCGATTTAATTATATGGTAGAAGCCGTCTTCTTCCTAAAGTTTTCAGCTTTTTTTATGAACTACAAGCTGACCAATAAGTAAAGTGTGTTCTCAGTTATGGTGTATTTGGAGTATTTATTGTTGTCTTCATCTTAAACAGATTCTCTCGCCGAGTTAAAAAATGTAAAAAACCGTCCCCTACAAAAGAAGGTTTATAGTCATCACCCATCCTGCTGTTGATCTCTCTCTCTTTCCTTCTTTCACTCACTCTCTCTCCTCTCCCCCCCTCATCTCTCTCCATTTCTCTCTCCCCCCCTTCCTCCCCCCTCTCTTCCCCTCTCCCCTCTCTCTCCTCTCCCCCCCTCTTCTCTCTCTCTACATCTCTCTCCATTTCTCTCTCCCTATCCCCCCCTCATCTCTCTCCATTTCTCTCTCCCTCTCCCCCCTTCCTCCCCCCTCTCTCACCCTCTCCCCCTCTCCCTCCTCTCCCCCCTCTTCTCCCTCTCTACATCTCTCTCCATTTCTCTCTCCCCCGCCTTCCTCCCCCCTCTCTCCCCCTCTCCCTCCTCTCCCCCCTCTTCTCCCTCTCTACATCTCTCTCCATTTCTCTCTCCCTCTGCCCCCCTTCCTCCCCCCTCTCTCACCCTCTCCCCCTTTCTCTCCCCCTCTCTCTCCTCCCCCCCTCTTCTCCCTCTCTACCTCTCTCTCCATTTCTCTCTCCCCCCTTCCTCCCCCCTCTCTCACCCTCTCCCTCTCTCTCCTCCCCCCCCTCTTCTCTCTCTCTCTCCATTTCTCTCTCTCTCCCTCCCTCTCTCCCTCCCTCTCTCCTCTCTCTCCCCCGTCTCCCCCCCCTCTTCTCTCTCTCTACATCTCTCTCCATTTCTCTCTCCCTCTCCCCCTCTCTCTCTCCCTCCCCCTTTCTCTCTCCCCCTCTCTCTCCCTCCCCCCTCTCTCTCCCCCCTCTCCATCTCCCTCCCTCTCTCACTTTCCCTTCCCCCTCTCTCTCTCTCCCTCCCCCTCTCTCTCCCTCCCCCTCTCTCTCCTTCTCTCCATCTCCCTCTCCCCTCTCTCTCTCCCTCCCTCTCTCCCTCCCCCTCTCTCTCCTCTCCCCCTGTCTCTCTCCTCCCTCTCCCTCCCTCCCTCCCTCTTCCCCCCTCTCTCTCCCTCTCCCCCTCTCTCCCTCTCTCCATCTCCCTCTCCCCCTCTCTCTCTCCCTCCCTCTCTCCCTCCCCCCTCTCTCTCCCCCCTCTCTCTCTCTCCCCCTCTCTCTCCCTCCCCTCTCTCTCCCTCCCTCTCTCTCCCCCCTTTCTCTCTCTCCCCCACTCACACTCTCACTCTTTCTTTAACTCACTCTTATTCTCTCTCTCTCTCTCTCTCCCCCTCTCTCTCTCTCTCCCTCTCCCCCTCTCCTTAGCTCCCCCCCTCCCCCCTCTCTCTCCCTCTCCCCCTCTCCTTAGCTCTCCCCCTCCCCCCTCTCTCTCCCTCCCCCCCCTCTCTCTCCCTCTCCCCCTCTCCTTAGCTCTCCCCCTCCCCCCCCTCTCCCCCTCCCCCCTCTCTCTCCCTCTCCCCCCTCTCTCTCCCTCTCCCCCCTCTCTCTCCCTCCCCCCCTCTCTCCCTCTCCCCCTCTCTCCCCCCTCTCTCTCTCTCCTTCTCTCTCTCTCCCTCCCCCTCCCCCCCTCTCTCTCTCTCTCTCTCTCTCTCTCTCTCCCTCTCTCTCTCCCTCTCCCTCTCCCCTCTCTCTCTCTCTCCCCCTCTCCCCCCTCTCTCTCCCTCTCCCTCTCTCTCTCCCTCCCCCCTCTCCCCCTCCCTCCCCCCTCTCTCTCTCTCTCTTACTCACAAAGGTGTGTCAAACTTTGCTCTCTCTCTCTGCACTCTATGGTTCCATCCACCTGCCCTTATGCCACTACAGGACACAGGCATGGCCCTCTGTTGTCACCATCCTCCAGCCAGGAAATGAGGCGGGGCTCTATCTGACTTGCTGCAGCTTCTAATGCACATTGTGAGAAGCTCACAGTGTGCAGTGAAATCAGAATAAGCCATTTCAGTCCAGAAGAGGAGCCAGTACAACTGTGCAAGACTGAAGGGAAGGCCGGAGGTCAGCTTGTAAGGATGACATTTTCTTTAACATTCAGGGGGATTCCTCTCACTTCCTGCTGTGTCTCAAGAACAGGAAGTAAAAAAAAATCTCCCTATTAGGACAATAAAATCTCCTACAGGACTGGAATAAAGGTTTTGGTGACATACTTTATTCTTTTTTCCTGCTATAACATGGGCTGTTTCCTCATTTTATGAGATGCCATAGGAAGATCTATCTGACAACATAGGCGTGCTCCCGACCACGTGACATCTACTGACATCTCTGGCTGGAAACGCTTTATAATTTCTCTTTGCTGAAGTCAGGACAGCTGGATTACGGAGGATGAACACAGAATAAAAATCACTTATCAGGGGTCTCCTGGGCGGTAAAGCGATACTTTTGTTTTTCTTTCAGCCGTATATGGAAAGTTCCCGCAGATCTGTCTCCAGTCGGGGCGCATTTTCCACCATGCCTGTCAGTTTGGGAATCTTTGGAAGGTGTGGACGTGCTGCTGGGGGAAATCAGCCGGAATAATGAGCCTTCACGCCACGAGAGCGCAAGATTCACGGTACAAGACATTAAAGCTGGACTGTTACTTGTGTAGTGGGCGCACGGAACGCCCAATGCTTGTGGTTGGAGGGCATCCCGCGGGTCTCGTCTAGTACCAGCCGCTGGGTGACATCATTAATTCTGGCCGGGGAGAATTTATTTATAGCGATGTGTTGGCAGTGAAGGGTGTCAGCCTTAATCTTGTGTTTCCATTCAAAAAATTCTCTACTAACTGCGCCAATCTCATTACATAAATTATCATTTTATATTCATGAATTCCGAAGGGAGGCCGTGACATGAGTGCTCAATGCTGGCCAGAGCGAGACTTGCTTTTCCAGAGCCAAAAGCAAAAAAAAAAAAACGAAACTGCCCCCAAAACTGAAGTCCACCATACCACCTCGTCCACCCCATACTAAAATCGGACCTCCGGCCTTTCTCTTCAGTCTTGCACAGTTGTACCGGCTCCTCTCCTGGACTGAAATGGCTTCCTCTGATTTCACCGCACACTGTGAGCTGCTCACAATGTGCATTAGAAGCTGCAGCAACCCACCTGATTCCCTGGCTGGGGGACATCCAGCATCATCTAGCGCTTTCCTCCGCAGCCTGACTGTACCTGGCCCGCCCCTTTCATTTTAGATGTAAGTGAGTGTGAAGCCTCGTACACACGATCGGACTTTCCGACGGGAAATGTGTGATGATAGGCTGTTGGCGGAAAATCTGACTGTGTGTACGCTCCATCGGACAATTGTTGGCCTAATTTCCGTGGACAAATGTTGGATGGCAGGTTTTAAAATTTTCCGCGAACAAATGTCTGTTGTCGGATTTTCCGAGCGTGTGTGCACAAGTCCGTCGGACAAAAGTCCAAAGTACAAACACACATGCTCGGAAGCAAGGACGAGCCGGAAGCGGTCGGTCTTGTAAAGTAGCGTTCGTAAATGGAGAATTAACATTCGTGACGCGGCAAATTATGAAATCTGGAAATGCAGTGCACAATTCTCTTCTTCTTTAATGGGATAATAATGAAGCTGCTTTGCTGGTGATACTGATGGAGTTTTTGCAAACAAATTTTCAAAGGCTTTTTTTTTTCTAGTGATATCAAGAATAATATTATTAGGCTTTTTTTTTTTTATTTGGGCAAGTTACCACAACACCATTATCCCGTAGTTTATAAGATCAAAGATACAACTATGTTGGTGTTCCTTGTTAATTTTACATTGTATTTTTTTTTAATGTAACTGCCGACTCCCAAACTGTCATTTGAAGTAAAACACAAAGCCAAGTATTATTCTACACAATTTTTTTATCATGCATTAAAAAAGAAAACAAATAAAATTGGACATGCTATCTGCCAATAGAACTTAACCAAAAAGTGCATTCTATGCATCCAAAAATATAGAAAATATACCAAATCAAATCATCATTATTCAACCAAAAAAATAATGTCAAAGCAATAACTCCAAGGCCAATAATAAATAACACGTTATCTCCTCCGATTCCGCAACATGTCTGGTTGACGAACGACCGTTCAGAAACAAAATGAAAAGTGTGAAATGAAAAGTGCGAATAAACACTCACCAAACTTCGACTAACATGAAATTAGCAGAAGGAGCCCAAAGGGTGGCGCTAAAGAGCTGAGAAACCACTCTAGTACATCACTACGTTCGTAATTGTTGGGCAACATTTGTGTGGCCGTGTGTATGCAAGACAAGTTTGGGCCAACGCCCTTCAGATAAAATTTCACGGTTTTGTTGGCCAACAATCCGATCGCGTGTACGAAGCTTTAGTGTTACCTAAAGCAGTTTGCAAGACTGACAAGCACCCATCAGGGCATTGTGATATTTGTATAATTCCTCCCAAGAGCCAGCCCAATGTTTTCATCATGACTGAGGGCTCTTGAGAGGGGAAGAGAGGAACCAGGGAAGCCAAAAATGAAAGCGGTAGTAAACCTGCAAGATAATGGCATAATGTGCTAGTATGCATTGCATACTTGCACATTGTGAAATACTTACCTTAAAATGAAAGCCCTTCAGCAGCGTGCTGTCACCACTGACAGGGCTTCGATCTTCACCCGCTCCTCCATCTGGGTTTGCATGCTCTGGCCGACTGACTGGCCGAGTCATGTTGGAACAGGAAGGAGCCATCCCCAAACTGTTCCCACAAAGTTGGGAGCATTAAAGTGTTCAAAATGTCTTGGTATGCTGACGCCTTAAGAGTTCCCTTCACTGGAACTAAGGGGCCAAACCCAACCCCTGAAAAACAACCCCCCACCATAATCCCCTCCTCCACCAAATGATTTGGACCAGTGCACAAAGCAATTTCCATAAAGACATGGATGAGCGAGTTTGGGGTGGAGGAACTTGACTGGCCTGCACTGCCCTCATCCCGATAGAACACCTTTGGGATAAATTAGAGCCGAGACTGCGAGCCAGGCCTTCTCATCCAACATCAGTGCCTGACCTCACAAATGCGCTTCTGGAAGATTGGTAAAACATTCTCATAGACACACTCCTAAACCTTGTGGACGGCCTTCCCAGAAGAGTTGAAGCTGTTATAGCTGCAAAGGGTGGGCCAACTCAATATTGAACCCTACGGACTAAGAGTGGGATGATATTAAAGTTCATGTGTGTGTAAAGGCAGGTGTCCCAAAACTTTTGGTAATATAGTATATATATATATATATATATATATATATATATATATGTGTGTGTGTGTGTGTGTGTATATATATATATATATATATATATATGTATGTATATATATATATATATATATATATATATATATATATATATATATTATATTAATAACTATAATAAGACTCTTTTTCTCCTCCCACGTGTCTTGTGCCTCACTCAAAGTCCCCAGGAAAACCCTCTCTTATTTCCAATTTAGAGATGAAGGTGCATGCAATCATGCATATCATTTGAAGTCCCATTGCCCTCTTGCTCTCTATAATAAGACTCTAGTTACTCCCTTATATTTTGGGGGGGAAAAAAATGCAAATTTATCTTTGAGAGCGGACCCTTATTTCTATGCGACTCCATCTTCACCTCTCCACCACCAGAAGTTGCCGTAATGACGCAAATAAATAAAGCGCGGAAGTCTTGCCAAACTTTAACCAGAAACATCTCAGAGAGTTCCTCCCCAGTACGCTCCTCCAGACATTGTGATCAAGAAAACGTCTGTCTGTTAATATCTGGTGTAAACTGCGTTTACTGAAATGGAAGACATGTGGCGGAGCTCCGAGGCCGAGCCTGAAAATCTACGCTTTAATATCTGTTTCCATTTGTTTTGCTTCTCTGACATTGATTCATAGCATGTTGCGTTTAATGGATTTCATTTATGAGAAGGAAAACAAGTAAGCTGGACAGGCGGAGGACAGGAGATGGGCTCACTCACAGGCTGCTTTGCTGAACGTCACTTGAGGATAAATGAAAACACGCCTGAGGTTTAACATGATAAATACCAGGTCCGGGGCCCGCAGGCTGGTTATGGAGAGTTTACACACAGGTGCATAACAAGAAGTAAACCTTAAAGCTGAACTCCAGGCAAAAAAAAAAATTATATTTAAATAATATATTATATTTATTTAATTGTATTATTAATTATTATTATTATTAATTTTTTATTATAAATTTGTATATTTAATATATTTATATTTATAATATATTATATTTAATTATATATTATATTATATTATATTAAATTAAATTATATTAAATATATTAAATATATATTTTTATCCACTTAAGGACCAGGCCTATTTTTCAAACTTTTTGTTTACAAGTTAAAATCAGGTTTTTTTTTGCCAGAAAATAACTTAGATTAGACATTATATATATATTTTTTCAGACACCCTAGAGAATAAAATGGGGGTCTTTGCAATAATCTTTGTCACACCGTATTTAGCGCAGCAGTCTTAGTGCCAAAGTTTGTCGCCATTCTACGAGCAGGCGCAATTTTGAAGCATGACCTGTTGAGTATCAATTCACTCGGCGTAACTTTATCTTTCACAATATTAAAAAAAAAAATAGGCTAACTTTACTGTTTTTTCTTATTTTTTTAATTAAAAAAAGTGTATTTTTTCCAAAACAAACGCAATTGTTTTGGAAAAAATACACTTTTTTGAATAAAAATAATAAGAAAAAAAAACAGTAAAGTTAGCCCAATTTTTTTTTTAATATTGTGAAAGATAATGTTATGCTGAGTAAATTGATACTCAACAGGTCACGCTTCAAAATTGAATTAAATAAATAGAATGTCGACCAACTTTGACACTTAAAAATCTCAATTGACGACATTTAAAAATGTCTACAGGTTACCAGTTTTGAGTTACAGAGGAGTTCTTTTGCTAGAATCATTGCTCTCGCTCTAACGAGCGCAGCGATACCTCACATGTGTGGTTTCAACACCGTTTACATATGCGGGCGCGACTTACGTATGTGTTCGCTTCTGCGCACGAGCGCGGCGAGACGGGGCGCTTTACTTTTTTTTTTCCTATTTATTTTACTTTTTATTTTTATTTTTTACACTGTCCCTTAAAAAAAAAATGGATCACTTGTATTCCTATTAAAAGGAATAGAACATCCCTTTTAATAGAAAAAAAACCATGATAGGACCTCTTTAATGTGAGATCCGGGGTCAAAAAGACCTCAGATCTCACATTTACACTTAAATGCAATTAAAAAAAACATTTTTTTTTTTTTAATTAAAAAAAAAAAGTCCCTTTAAGGCCGTTGGGCGGAAGTGACGTTTGACGCGGCTTTCCTCATCCAACATCATTGAGTCAAGTGGGGACCATCATTCCCTCAATCGACTTAGTGCCGGCTCTGAGGGGAATGTACAGACCAGGGCAATCTGGAGTATGTTGTGTCCATCACAGTGTACAAAGTAGGCCAACCTGAAATATGTCATGTCCATCACAGTGCACAGAGTGGGGCCGATTGAAGTATTTTTAGCACAGCTAAAATGTGCACACACAACTGAGACCCCTTTTACGCTGGGGCCGCGGCTGTGTTAGCGCTAAAGCACCGCTTGTTTAACGGCCCTTTAGCGCTGTTTAAGCGTCGATTTTCAGCCACTAGCGGAGCGCTTTTAACCCCAAAGAAGGGGTTCAAAGTGCCCGTGTTGTGGTGCTTTCGAAACGCTTTTCTGGTGCTTAGGAAGCCCTGCCCATTTGTTTTAATGGGCAGGGCGTTTTGGGAGCGCTAAATACAGCGCTCCCAAACCGCCCCAAAGATGCTGCTTGCAGGACTTTTCCCAACAAGTGCACCGCCCCGGTGTGAAAAGTCACACTGAAATGAATGGGAGGTGCTTTTCAGGCGCTGTTTCTAGCGCTAAAACGCCTGAAAACCGCCTCAGTGTGAAAGGGGTCTAAGTCAGTCATATGGCTCCATCCAAGGTTCCAATCAGACACAGACAGCCACAAATCAAGCTGCTACCACTGTATCCTAAAACTGAACTCTAGAGGCAAAAATGTTCTACTGGGGACAACACTTTAAGTTGTCACCAGTAGATCCCGCTGGTATCACTGGTCATAGTATGAGATTTTACAAACTAAACTAAGTTCTGAATATTTATATTCAGGCCATGTGTTCACTCTTTTTCCCTGGGCTGTGGCCTGAGGAGGTGCTGCTGGATGGAGTTCTGCTGTTAAGTCCAATAGCCTGGTTTGGAACCTAAAATGCGCTGAAGCGGTCCTGAAGCTGTCCTGCCTGGTCTGGAGGAAGCTGTGCCAAGAAAGAGACCCAGGGGAGCCCCTCAACCCGATAGAACACCTTTGGGATGATGGAATGGAGACTGCGAGCCAGGCCTTTCCGTCCAACATCAGTGCCTGACCTCACAAATGTACTTCTGGAAGAATGGTCAAACATTCCCATAGACACACTCCTAAACCTTGTGGACAGCCTTCCCAGAAGAGTTGAAGCTGTTATAGCTGCAAAGGGTGGGCCAACTCAATACTGAACCCTACAGACTAAGACTGGGATGCCATTAAAAATCACACGCGTGTAAAGGCAGGTGTCACAATATTTTTGACAATATATGGTATAATATAAATTATATCATATTATTTTATATAAAACAAAAGATGTATACAGTAAGTAAAACAGAACAATCAAAAATAAAACACCAGTTTAAAAAAGAGTCATAAAAGTGACCCAAAACCATTCTAGCTTCCCTTTAAATCGCTGGAAAATTATTTTCAAGGAAGAATGTAAATCGCAGGCATTCATCATCATTTAAATGAATATTTGTGAAGATTCGGAGGCACGCAGCCCATGTTCCATGAGACCTCTGCCATATCACAGCTTTCACAACCTTTCTACTGAGTAATTACGCAGAGCATGCTTTGGCCCGCACACACTGATATCTTCTTATGCTGTCCAGGATCCCGAGGCCACCAAATCTGTTTTCTATAAGCTTCATGACATCTGCACCTGAGAGCTGATAACGGGAGCTGACAGAGACTTGGATGAGAACCCTGAGCAAATTTAAAGGTTTCCACATAGCAAAATATGGGACCGTTCTGCAATCCTGACAGACGGACAAATGATGAAATTCAGCAAGGTCAACACAAGCAAACTGTTGGCTCCAGAGAGGAACAGAGACATTTAAGGAGGATTTGTGGTGAACTCCCAACACTACAAAGGTTCATTTTACCTACTCCCCAAGCAAAAGTCATTGTTATGGCATTTATTATGGGTCAGGTCAACAGAATCCTGTCTATTCATTACCTTGTACCAGTAATATCATGAGATTGCAGCTTGTCTATTCACTAGAGACCTATGACATCACTGAGAATGCAGCCTATCCATTCACTAGACACCGATGACATCACTGAGAATGTAACCTATTCATTTACTAGAGACTGGTAACATCACTGAGAATGTAGCCTATCCATTCACCAGAGACCAGTGACATCACTGAGACTGTAGCTTATTCATTCACTAGAGACCGGTGACATCAATAGTAATACAGCCTATCCATTCACTAGAGAGTGGTGACATCACTGAGAATACAGTCTATCCATTCACTGGAGACCAGTGACATCACTGAGAATGCATCCTATCCATTCACTGGAGACCGGTGACATCACTGAGAATATAGGACTGGGACTAGAAACAAGGGGGCAGAGATGGGGGTAACAGGATACTGGATACAAGCTACATGCTATAAGAGAAGGCAGGCAAAACACTGAAGCAAGATGCTATAGTAGAGGAGGGACTAAATACCCTCCCAACAGCCAGCATCAAGTGAAGACTAAATGCTGGGATCTGCTGGCTGCTAGGAGACATCTGCTGGTGGATGCTGGAACTACAGCCTTCTGGTCTGGGAACCACACTGACACCAGAAGGTGATCAAGTTCCTGGCACAGCCTACACGTTCACTAGAGACCAGTGACATCACTGGGAATGCGGCCTATCCATTCACTAGAGACCAGTGACATCACTGGGAATGCGGCCTGTAAGGGATACCAACTGCAGGTATCAAACAGCAGGAATGACCAGGTCTGTGTAGCTGCACTTAGGAAACTGAAATGACACTGTGCATAGTTAGAATGAAGCTTATTTTTGCACACAACACCAATACAACACCAACACAACCATAAGCAAAGCAAAAGTGATAAATAAATGTGACAATGAAGCAAAACCAAACCAAAAACCTAACTATATACAGTACACACTATATACAAATGGATTGGAGCTGAAACAAACAGGGCATAAGCAGGACTGGGGCTATTATTATTGTTATACAGTAAGTATTATAACACACTTTTCTGAAGAAGAATCAGCTTTGTTTGATGATTAACATTGTGGGAACACAGTTAGATTGCTTGCAGCCATCCATTAATACCAAATAATTAATCACGTTATAGGATCTAGTTGAAGTGGGTAGCGTGGGATAACACACATTTTCCCTCTAGGACTGGGACTAGAAACAAGGGGGCAGAGATGGGGGTAACAGGATACTGGATACAAGCTACATGCTATAAGAGAAGGCAGGCATATGGCTAGCAGGCAAAACACTGAAGCAAGATGCTATAGTAGAGGAGGGACTAAATACCCTCCCAACAGCCAGCATCAAGTGAAGACTAAATGCTGGGATCTACTGGCTGCTAGGAGACATCTGCTGGTGGATGCTGGAACTACAGCCTTCTGGTCTGGGAACCACACTGACCACAGAAGGTGATCAAGTTCCTGGCATAGCCTATACATTCACTAGAGACCGGTGACATCACTGAGAATGCAGCCTATCCATTCACTAGAGACTGATAACATCACTGAAAATGCAGCCTATCCATTCATTAGAGACCAGTGAAATCCCTGAGAATGCAGCCTATCTATTCATTAGATACCGGTGACATCACTGGGAATGCAGCCTATCCATTAACTAGAGACCGGTGACATCACTGGGAATGCAGCCTATCCATTCACTAGAGACCGATGACATCACGTGTAATGTAGCCTATCCTTTCACTAGAGACCGATGACATCACGTGTAATGTAGCCTATCCTTTCACTAGAGACCAATGACATCATGTGTAATGTAGCCTATCCTTTCACTAGAGACCGATGACATCACGTGTAATGTAGCCTATCCTTTCACTAAAGACTGGTGACATCACTGAGAATGCAGTCTATCCATTCATTAGAGACTGGTGACATCACTGAGAATGCAGTCTATCCATTCATTAGAGACTGGTGACATCACTGAGAATGCACATATCCATTCTCTGTATACATCCTTTCTTCTCTCTAGGAAGATATCAAGTATAAAATTCAAAGAAGAAATACCAGCAAATCTCTACGTTTTATACATCTAACAAATTGCAGCGTAGAGTGAGGAAATCCTATTGGTGCAGAAGCAATGTTTGGACAATCCTCTTATGGGAAATTTTGGCTATAGGCCACCCCGTAGCCAACGTCCTCGCAGGTTCCTCCTGCACTTTACATGGCCGGGCACAGAAAAACACGACTCAATGTGAAGAATGAAATGAAAGGGCGGAACTTTTGCATGCCTGGCCAGCGAAGGGATTAACGTTATTGTCGAGAAATCCCTAGAGCGCTCACTCCCCTGTGCAGCTGTGCCTGGTGCGGAGAACAGGATATTGGTGGCATTGTAGGAGGAATGCGATATTTTAAATTATTCAAGAATCCAGCGGCCTGGGATCCTTATCAGGAGTACAGCTCACTGCTGGATGTAGAAAAATGTGACCAAGTGACGGGCAGACACAGGAAAAAAAAGTTTTATAGTGAACCTGGTAGAAAATAGAAGGATGGACCAGGGTGAACTATGGTATAACACAATGTTTGGAGATCAATATGTGATTGGCAGAGCTATTTTTATCTAGATCTCATCATTTATGGCCTTCAGAAATCTATGTCTTTCAGTATGCCAACATTAAAGTATTTATTTATTATACAACCCCGATTCCAAAAAAGTTGGGGCGCTGTGCATAATTTGCATAAAAACAGAATGCATTGATTTCCAAATCTCATAAATCCATATTTTATTCACAATAGGAAAAAAAAACATAGCAAATATTTAAAATGAGAGATTGTACCATTTTAAGAAAAAAATTGGTAATTTTGAAATTGATGGCAGCCACATGTCTCAAAAAAGTTGGGGCAGGCTTGTGTCGGTCCGACTTTTGAAAAGGTTCCTGCACTGCTTTGGTCAGACTTGGGTCCGATTTCAGCCCATTGAATTTAATTGAAGTCGCATCCAAGTCAGATCAGCATCTTAACTGATCCGACTTGTGACATGCGACTTGCGCTCAGAGGAATGTCAGCAAATGCAAAATGTATTGAAATAAAAAAACTCCCCAAAATTTAAAGCAGACCTTTATCTGAGCACGCAGCCTGGCAGGCCAGGAAAGGGGAGGGACGAGCTCTGAGTTATGTCACCGCATGACCACGCCCCATAGCTATATAAGAACTGTCAGTCACCGGAGCTGACAGAATGGCAGGAGCCAGCGTTGGAGGAGGAGCGTTTTTTTTTTAAGCGCTGCGGCGGCGGTGAAGGAAGACATTGCGATTGACATTGAATCTACATCGGGGATCATTAGTCATTTTTAATAAAGGACTTCTCAAAAACCATCTCATGTTTTTATTACACTACACTTTTTTTGGGTGAATGGGTAGGGGTATGTATGTATGTACCACATACTCATTCACATAGGGGGGTGGGATCGGTGGGCCCCCGCTCCCTCACCCCCCCCCCCATTCCTAACCTGCCTAGGCTGCATGCTCAGATAAGGGTCTGGTATGGATTTTGTGGGGGACGCCCCAATGTTTTTTTTTATGTTGGCGTGGGCATTCCCCTCAAAATTCATACCAGACTGAAGTGTCTGGTATGGTCTTGGGGGAGGGGCACCCACACCGTTTATTTTTTTTGTTTGGCGTGAGGTTTTATCCATACCAGAAGCAAAGGAATTGTTTTGATTGGTCGCAATCATCTCAAAGTCGGATCAAAATCGGATCCCATTCATTGAAGTCGCATGGATGTCAGACCTAAAGTCGCAGGGCAAAGTCAGAACGAAAGTCTGATTAAGAAGATGCAATTTTCTGATTGGTGTCCATGAGCAATCTCCTGTGTTCACTAAGCAGCAAGGCAGCTGCTCGTCATTAATCTGGAAGCAAGTGGAGATCACTGTAGTAGCGGTGTAGTAGCAATGTCTGTACAGTGATTCCCAGCTTCTAGAGGGATCCCACAGTTATGGAAGATATACAGTTTTATTGGTCCAAGCTGAAACAATGTAACAATATAAAAGTATCTATAACTGCAATGCTGATGTACCACCCTGGTGTTTAGGCAGGGTTGCTAACAAATTTTGTTTGCCAGGTAGTAATTGTCCTGGTCAATTGTTAGCAGAGCCACTGATTCCTCTCTAATTCTGGAATTGCTGCAGCTTTTCTCTTCTGTCACTAGGTGGCACTGTAGCTGGGGACATTAGATTGACAAGGGCTCAGCAAGGTCAGATTATAAATGTATGGACTTCTTAGATAATTGGCTTGGGTTTCTTTAGTCCCTTGGCCTGCTGGGAGAGCCTATTTATTGGGGTGGAGTCAGGTGATCGGGGTTCTGTGCCACCTTCAAGAAAAAGTTGCTGTGGGGACATTCCTGTTTGGCTGTACTGCTGGAACTGTGTTCTGCTGGCAGAAGCCAGGAGTTCCCACTTGAGTCATACTGGCCTGTGTTCTGGATTCACCAGTGTGCCTCCCTCTGAAAAGTGACATGCAGTGACTTGCAACTGAGAGACTTCATTGTGTTCTGTTCTTCATTAATGAGGAAACCAATCTCTGTTTGTGGACAGACTGAGATTACAAATGCAAGGGGATCTGTTGAGGGACAGTGCCCTCAGGAAGTACGGTTCGTTCTACCATGGCATGGTTTATTGCTGCTGATTACAGCTATGTTTTTATAGCAAGTAATGTGAGACTGCGCTTAGGATACACAATAGGCCTGCTGCCTCCCCTAATAGAGCTCCCCCAAGGGGTCTCCTGGTAAGAAATAAATAATGAAAGGGGTGGTTGACGCTACCTAAAGATAATGCGATTATTATGTATTAGAGGGTGTATATGTGTGGCCTTCCAGTGGAATACAAAATTATAGCGGACAAGTGTAAAAAAGCTCACATATTTTTACGCTTGTCCACTATAATTTTGTATTCCACTGGAAGGCCACACATATACACCCTCTAATACGAAATAATTGCATTATCTTTAGGTAGCGCCAACCACCCCTTTCATTATTTCTTTCTTACAGCCATGTTTTTGTCCCCCGGAGTTGTCCCTGTGAAAAAGGGAGACTGCTGGGAATGTTGCTGATATGTGATTGCACCTCCAGTGAAATAATAATAGACTTTGGGGCTCCAAGGACACCGGGGTGTTAGTTAGATAGGTAGGATAAGCTGTGGCAAAAAGGGCAAGTTCTTACCTTAACCTTGATAATGGACTAAATGGAACAAAATACTATGTACACACACAAGGACTGTTCCTTGGATATCTTGGCTACCAGGTGGCATGAGAGTGCCAGCCTGAGTGAGCTCTTGTTCATATTATGCAAATGTTAGTTAGGAATTGCAAGCGTAAATTTATTTCTAGGATTGTTATGGAAAAGGGGTGGCACCCTCGAGGGGGTGGGGCCCATTTTCATCTGTTTAGATGTTTTGAAATAGTCCCTGTATTATACGTGTACAGTAAGATATGCTATAATGTGCATTTGCACTGCTTTGCTGCTCTCGGCTGAGGGTAATTAACATTTAATTAACATTCACTCATGTATATAGTGCACTGTGTTATTGTAGGGATAGGATGTGTTTCGAAGCTGTCTATTTTCTCTCTTTCAGGTGTTCCTGCACTCATTGCGTCTTCCTTGGCTAAGGAACAGTGACTTCAGATTGTATAACAATGCTAAAATTTTCTATTTTTTTTTTCCTACAGGTGTATATAGTAGATAGATAGTTAGGATATAAGGCTACTGTTTGTATTTCCCCTTTTCTTTGTACGCCACACGTAAAATTGTACATATTGTCTGCTATTTATCTGCCCTGTGTGAAATGCCACTTGCCTATATATATGCATACTGTTGTCTATTTCATGTGGTACGCCATATGTATTGTTATTATTTCTTTTCTCTGTTTCCCCACCTATCCCAGTTTTTGTCAGGACATCCACTCTCAGGCTTGAGAGTACATTTTTGTTTTCCGCAAACTCTGAGATGTAGTTTCCTAGGCAGGGGGAGGATGTAGCACCCTGGTGGTTAGGTAGGGTTGCTAAGAAATTTAGTTTGCCAGGTAATAATTGTCCTGGTCAATTGTTAGTAGATCCACTGATTTCTCTCTAATTCTGGAATTGCTGCACCTTTTCTCTTCTGTCACTAGGTGGCACTGTGGCTGGGGACATTAGATTGACAAGGGCTCTGCAAGGTCAGATTATAAATGGATGGACTTCTTAGATAATTGGCATGGGTTTCTTTAGTCCCTTGGCCTGCTGGGAGAGCCTATATATCTGGGTGGAGTCAGGTGATCGGGGTTCTGTGCCACCTGGGCGCCTGTCTGGTTGGACATGTGTTATGTCACCCAAGGCTACTAGGCCAGAAGCCAGAGACCTATCCCGGGGACACCTGGCTGCTAGGCTGCCTGAGGCCTATCCAGGAGCAAGAGAAGCAGTGTAGGGTTGGGACTGCAAAAGGGAGGTAAAACGGAAGCAGTCGCCACTAAGGGACCATCCATCTTGTTACAGGAGACCACTGTGAGTAAGATTGAGCAAATACTAGAGCAGTCTTCTCACCAGCTGGGGACGGTGAAGAAGAGGGAAAGCTTCAGCGAGTACCAAGCTAGGGACCTAGCAGGTTAGCGGGGGTGACGCTTGAGGAGTATACAGTGGGATAGCTGTGGAAGAGCTCAGGAGATTCAGTGACGATTGGATCTGGAAATCTAGTGAGAGACTGGGAGCTCAGTGAGTGAAGACCTACAGTAGGATACTGTGAGATAAGAGAAGAACTATTCTGTGTTACCAAGAGTTATGTGCAAATACTTTTAGTGACTGTTACAAGTTCAGTTGCCATAGGAGACAGCGGCCCTACCTATACAGACGTGGCATCCGGCTGGAGGCCTTTCCTTGTATAGCTGTCTACCTATAGAATCTCAGAGTCTGTCAATTAGCATTGCATCTACTCAAGGGTGTCCTGGCCCTAACCCGCTCTCCCACAGTTTTTGTTAAGAGACAATAAATCTCTTGTTCGCATTCAAAAAGTGACTGGCGCCCATCATTTCATCTTGCATTACACCCAGCATGCCTGTTAACCCACTCTACAAGGAAGGATGTCAGCTCTCCCTAACTTTTGAGGTCACCATTAAGCTTCTGGAGGCCCGGGACCTTGCTATACTTCCGTAACAAAAGAAATTGATATAAAAGGTTTGTATTAAGTATTATGCTGGTCATATAATGGGCAATTTTCTCTTTAGATCCATTGTGAGCCATGCAGCATCTGCTAAATCTGGCAATAATTCTTGTATGGATATTTTCAGGGCGAACATTCTCACAGTGCTCCTGCCATCATCACACAGCAAATCTCAGAGTCACACACAGTCGTTTCATTGCGTTCTCTCATCTGCTTTGATTCTGGAAATGCTGACAGGTATTTGGAGAGATTTGATTTTTTTAACAGATTCTTTTTATTGAGTATTTTGCAATTCAAGAGAAATTAAAGTTATGCAATTATTATTCAATATTGTCACGTCAGCACTGCTCTCCACATGTGGAGGACTTCGCACCACTGGGCGAGAAGGCGAAGAAGGATCTAAAGGGGTGCTGAGGGTGCAATGTTCACAGATCAAACATGAAAGAAAAAACTAAGTAGCAAACCTGTTCTTCCTTCACATGTCCTGGAGGCTCCTGGGTTGATGCCGCAGCAGCCTCCAGGAGGCAGGGCTGGGACAAGGGGTGGGCTGCTCTGGGCACTATGGTGTCAGGTGAGGGGGGCACCATGTGGAGATTGGGAGTAGGGGATTTGTGTGAGGAGAAGAAAATTGGGGGGCAGCAGGGGGTAAGAATGGTTCTAGGAGGGGAAATTTGGGGATTGGTGATTTGGGGGGTTGATTTGTTTTGGGAGGGGAAGGTTTACCTGTGCTCAAATCCCAATAGCTTTTACATGTACATCTTTTCTCTGTTGTAACGGGGGTTTATAATGTTGTATGTTGCTGAGACAATCTGTTGTTGCTGGGGTGGGGTCTATTGTTGCTGGGAGGAGATCTATTGTTGCTGAGTGGACCTGTTACTGCTGAGGGGATCTAGTGTGCCTGGGATGGGGGTCTATTGATGCTGGAGGGATCTATTGTTGCTGGGGTGGGGCCAATTCTTGCTGGGGGTCTCTTATTGCTGGGGTGGAGTCTATTGTTGCTGGGGGGATCTATTGTTGCTGGAGGAGTTTATTCTTGCTAGGATGGGGTCTATTGTTGCTGGGGGAGTTTAATTTTTGCTGGGTGGATCTGTTATTGCTGGGGGGATCTAGTGTGCCTGGCATGGGGGTCTATTGTTGCTGGGTTGATCTGTTATTGCAGGAGGGATCTAGTGTGCCTGGGATGGGAGTCTATTTTTGCTGGGGGGGTCTATTGTTGCTGGGTGGATCTGTTATTGCTAGGGGATCTAGTGTTCCTTGGATGAGAGTCTATTTTTGCTGGGGGATCTATTGTTGCTGGGTGGATCTGTTATTGCTGGAGGGATCTAGTGTGCCTGAGATGGGTGTCTATTGTTGCTGGGATGGGAGTCTGTTATTGCTGGGTGGATCTGTTATTGCTGGGGGGATCTAATGTGCCTGGGATGGGAATCTATTTTTTCTGGGGGATCTATTGTTGCCGGCAGATCTGTTATTGCTGGGGGGATCTAGTGTGCCTGGGGTGGGATCTATTGTTTCTGGGGTGAGGTCTATTGTTGCTGCCTGCGGTTGATCTATTTTACTGCTTTTTTGTTATAACTAACAAATTACATACAAATTACTTAACACCACAAAATAATACTTGCTTCTGTATTCTCTAAAAGGGGTGGTACAGGGAGGTGGGTAGGGGGTGGAACCAAGGGACGATATTTGGAGGTGGGTAGGGGGTGGAACCAAGGGGCGATATTTGGAGGTGGGTAGGGGGTGGAACCAAGGGACGATATTTGGAGGTGGGTAGGGGGTGGAACCAAGGGACGATATTTGGAGGTGGGTAGGGGGTGGAACCAAGGGACGATATTTGGAGGTGGGTAGAGGGTGGAACCAAGGGGCGATATTTGGAGGTGGGTAGGGGGTGGAACCAAGGGATGATATTTGGAGGTGGGCAGGGGGTGGAACCAAGGGACGATATTTGGAGGTGGGTAGGGGTGGAACCAAGGGACGGTATTTGGAGGTGGGTATGGGGTGGAGACAAGGGACGATATTTGTAGGTGGGTAGGGGGTGGAACCAAGGGACGATATTTGGAGGTGGGTAGGGGGTGGAACCAAGGGACGATATTTGGAGGTGGGTAGGGGGTGGAACCAAGGGACGATATTTGGAGGTGGGTAGGGGTGGAACCAAGGGACGGTATTTGGAGGTGGGTATGGGGTGGAGACAAGGGACGATATTTGTAGGTGGGTAGGGGGTGGAACCAAGGGACGATATTTGGAGGTGGGTAGGGGTTGGAACCAAGGGACGATATTTGTAGGTGGGTAGGGGGTGGAACCAAGGGACGATATTTGGAGGTGGGTAGGGGGTGGAACCAAGGGACGATAATTGGAGGTGGGTAGGGGGTGGAACCAAGGGACGATATTTGGAGGTGGGTAGGGGGTGGAACCAAGGGACGATATTTGGAGGTGGGTAGGGGGTGGAACCAAGGGGCGATATTTGTAGGTGGGTAGGGGGTGGAACCATGGGACGATATTTGGAGGTGGGTAGGGGGTGGAACCAAGGGGCGATATTTGGAGGTGGGTAGGGGGTGGAACCAAGGGACGATATTTGGAGGTGGGTAGGGGGTGGAACCAAGGGACGATATTTGGAGGTGGGTAGGGGGTGGAACCAAGGGACGATATTTGGAGGTGGGTAGGGGGTGGAACCAAGGGACGATATTTTGAGGTGGGTAGGGGGTGGAACCAAGGGACGATATTTGGAGGTGGGTAGGGGGTGGAACCAAGGGACGATATTTGGAGGTGGGTAGGGGTGGAACCAAGGGACGGTATTTGGAGGTGGGTATGGGGTGGAGACAAGGGACGATATTTGTAGGTGGGTAGGGGGTGGAACCAAGGGACGATATTTGGAGGTGGGTAGGGGGTGGAACCAAGGGACGATATTTGGAGGTGGGTAGGGGGTGGAACCAAGGGACGATATTTGGAGGTGGGTAGGGGGTGGAGACAAGGGGTGGCTTAAAGGGGAAGGGGGAGGGTTCCTGCACCTATTCTCTGAGAAAAAAGCCCTGACTTACAATAAGTGCAAATTTGTATCAAAACTGACATTAATATGTACTGCTTATACAGAATTTTAGGTCATTTCATTATTTGTTTATTTATTTATTTAATTTTGGTAAAATTTTTCCATTTAAACTGTACAGATCAACAAAACTGGATGGTGACCCTGGATGATGCCTGAACAAAGATGGTGCCGTCCTTTTGGAGAGAAAAGCAGATAAAGGTATTGTCAGGGGGAGTCCTGGGATCTCTGTGAGAGGTATTAAATACGTGGAAGGGTCACACTGACACATTACTATTATATCTGATGACAGATCCACTTTAATTCAGTTCCCGTTACCTCTCCCCCTGCAGAGACTCCATTGTGCTTTTACCTGTTGAGTGTTAATTACACATAACTGCGGCTCTTTTTTCCTGTGCGTGTGCAGGAGACGCGGTGTCAGTTTTTCCATCGCCCCGCACAGCGCCTTCGCCCGTTTCCCCCCCCCGCAGCGCGCCCGTCAGAAGGGCCTGTGTGCCGAGGAAGAGCCAGTTAAAGACTTTCTGTGATGTCTTCTGTAGAACAGTGTCCTCCTTGGCCAGAGGTGTTTATATTCTACACATCGCAGAGTCTCCGCTTCTCCTTGGACCGCGTCCAGCGCTGAACAGAAGACATCTGTGGAGGACGGTCTCCACTTCTGGGAAGAAGGACGACACCTGCCCAATTATTCACATTAAAATGAAACCTGTGAGAAGAGCGGAGTCTGACTCTTAAAGGCGCAGTCCATCCAACATGGAAACTTTTACATTTGGACGCACATAGAGGACGCAGCGTACACGTGAAGTGACTCCAGAATTTAGTCCGGTGTTCTTATGAATGTGCGGCTGTAAAAATGCATCTGGTGCGATCCTTCGTACCAGTGCCGCCTCCTCTTTTATTGGAGTTGAGAAAGAAGGTGGCAGAGCACAGAGTCATTTGACAAGAGGCTGGAGACCCAGTTCTATTAACCATTTCTGGATCGCCTACTGTTGTTATACGTCGGTATTTTGATAGCTGCCACAACCCCGGTATTTTCTTAAACAGAGGGCGGACCGCTTTAAGATAAAAGTGGTCTCTGCGGTGGATTCACAGCAAGATTACTTCTATCTCCCGTCTGATCAATGTTTATAAACAATGTTACTTTGTTTCTCTCTATCTCCCGTCTGATCAATGTTTATAAACAATGTTGCTTTGTATCTCTCTATCTCCCATCTGATCGATGTTTATAAACAATGTTGCTTTGTAACTCTCTATCTCCCGTCTGATCAATGTTTATAAACAATGTTACTTTGTATCTCTCTATCTCCCGTCTGATCAATGTTTATAAACAATGTTACTTTGTATCTCTCTATCTCCCGTCTGATCAATGTTTATAAACAATGTTGCTTTGTATCTCTCTATCTCTCATCTGATCAATGTTTATAAACAATGTTGCTTTGTATCTCTCTATCTCCCATCTGATCGATGTTTATAAACAATGTTGCTTTGTAACTCTCTATCTCTCGTCTGATCAATATTTATAAACAATGTTACTTTGTATCTCTCTATCTCCCGTCTGATCAATGTTTATAAACAATGTTACTTTGTATCTCTCTATCTACCCTCTGATCACATGTTTATAAATATGAATGTGGGGTATTGATGGATGCAGGGGGTACAGAATGTGGGGTAGTGATGGATGCAGGGGGGTACAGAATGTGGGATAGTGATGGATGCAGGGGGGTACAGAATGTGGGGTAGTGATGGATGCAGGGGGGTACAGAATGTGGGGTAGTGGGGGATATAGGGGTGCAGAATGTGGAGTAGTGAGGGATGCAGGTTGTACAGAATGTAAGGTAGCGAAGGATGCAGGGGGTGCGGAATATGGTTTAGTGGGGGTTGCAGGGGTGCAGAATGTAAGATAGTGAGGGATGCAGGTTGTACAGAATGTAAGGTAGCGAAGGATGCAGGGGGTGCAGAATATGGTTTAGTGGGGGTTGCAGGGGTGCAGAATGTAAGATAGTGAGGGATGCAGGTTGTTCAGGATGTGGAGTAGTAAGGGATGCAAGTTGTACAGAATGTACGGTAGTGAAGGATGCAGGGGGTGCAGAGTGTGAGGTAATGGGGGATGCAAGAGGTGCAAAATGCAGGATAGTGGGGGACACAGGGATTTCAGGATGTGGGAGTAGTAAGGGGTGCAAGGGTTGCAGAATGTTTGGTAGTGAGGGATACAGGGAATTGCCAAATGTGGGGTAGTGAGAGATTCAGGGGGTGCAGAATGTGGGGTAGTGAGGGATTCAGGGGGTGCAGAATGTGGGGTAGTGAGGGATTCATGGGGTGCAGAATCTGGGGTAGTGAGGGATTCAGGGGGTGCAGAATGTGGGGTAGTGAGGGATTCAGTGGGTGCAGAATGTGGGGTAGTTAGGGATTCCGGGGTGCAGAATGTGGGGTAGTGAGAGATTCAGGGGGTGCAGAATGTGGGGTAGTAGTAGTAAGGGATTCAGGGGTGCAGAATGTGGGGTAGTGAGAGATTCAGGGGGTGCAGAATGTGGGGTAGTGAGAGATTCAGGGGGTGCAGAATGTCGGGTAGTAAGGGATTCAGGGGTGCAGAATGTGGGGTAGTGAGGGATTCAGGCGGTGCAGAATGTGGGGTAGTGAGAGATTCAGGGGGTGCAGAATGTGGTGTAGTGAGAGATTCAGGGGTGCAGAATGTGGGTTAGTGAGGGATTCAGGGGGTGCAGAATGTGGGGTAGTGAGGGATTCAGGGGGTGCAGAATGTGGGGTAGTGAGAGATTCAGGGGGTGCAGAATGTGGGGTAGTTAGGGATTCAGGGGGTGCAGAATGTGGGGTAGTGAGAGATTCAGGAGTTGCAGAATGTGGGGTAGTGAGGGATTCAGGGGGTGCAGAATGTGGGGTAGTGAGGGATTCAGGGGGTGCAGAATGTGGGGTAGTGAGAGATTCAGGAGTTGCAGAATGTGGGGTAGTGAGGGATTCAGGGGGTGCAGAATGTGGGGTAGTGAGGGATTCAGGGGGTGCAGAATGTGGGGTAATGAGGGATTCAGGGGGTGCAGAATGTGGGGTAGTGAGAGATTTAGGGGGTGCAGAATGGGGAGTAGTGAGGGATTCCAGGGTGCAGAATGTGGGGTAGTGAGGAATGCGGGGGTGTTATAATGGGGCATGCAAGGGGTCCTGAATATGAAGTGGGGGATACAGAGGTTGTTGTAGTAGCGGATGCAAAAGGTACTAAATGTGGGTTAGTGGGAGATGCAGGGGGTACAGAATGTGTGGGATGCAGGGGTTGAAGAATGTTGGGTTAGTGGGGGATGCAAAGAGTGTGGAATATAAGGTAGTGGGGGATGCAGGGGCTGCAAAATGTTAGGCAGTGAAGGATGCAGGGGGTGCAGAATGTGGGAGTGGTGAGGGATGCAGGATTTGCAGAATATGGGGTAGCGAGGGATACAGGGGTGTTGTAGTGGGGGATTCAGGGGGATGACAAATGTGAAGGATGCAGGGGGTGCAGAATGTTGGGTTCCTGGGACTTCTATAGGGCAGTGGGAGGTTGACAGGGGATTAGAAAGGATGATGCCGGTCTGGGGGACACGTGAGCACTGGTACTGATTCACATGTCCTGACTGAATGGCATTCCGAATATTTCGATGATGGAACACCTGAGTCATGGATGGAGAGTATTATGGGACTTCTGTCTCTATTTACATTACAAGCTCCATAACTGGCACTCAAAGCAGACTGACTCACCCTGGACTCTATGACATACAGGAGCAACAGCAATAATCCGATCACAACTGTATTATTATTATTTTTTTTTTATTTTAAGTATTTTATTACGTTTTTTAAATATTTTTCTTATTCTTTAATTATTATTATTTTTATTTCAAAAAACAAAATAACATTTTGAAATGATAACCTGCTATAATCACTACATAAAACCAGTTATAGCTAAAGCCAATTTTTTCTTTTTTCTTCTTTTTAATTTATTGTAGATATTGAGGAATGGATAAAACCCATTTCTTTTTTTTTTCTTTTTATTGTTTTGCAATTGGTCAGATTTCCTTCACTTCCTGTCCTGTATAGATGTACCTATAGCTGTCACCAGAACAAATGTCCTCATTGGAAGGTTTCCCCATGGGTGACAACTGAAAATGTTTCATTTTCCCCCGACATATAGTCCCTATGATTACGAACACCGGGACGAATAAAAAGGTTCACAATCCCCAGTGGGGACACAAGCAACAATCAAAACCTGATGGAGGATATTCCAATGACAACTGTCCAATAGGATAAAGAGTACAAAAAATGGTGAGGGTTTATTTCCTTCTTTACTATATCCAAAACTACAAAGCAACATTATGGCTTTAGATGTATCTTAAGATACTTTTCTTGTAATGTGAGAATAGGCTACCTGGTACCCCCTTTCAAGCTCCCAGTGCCTGAAACATGGTGCAGTGCATAGGTGTGCGCACAGGGTGTGCCCAGTGTGCCTGGGCACACCCTAATCACCCAGTGCAGCACAGATTCCTCCTAATGAAGCCAGCAGCACTGCAGGGGAAAGGGGCACACAGTGGGGCTCGGATAGCAGGTGGAAGGGGCACATGTGCTAGAACCAATCCCCTTGCAGTGCAGCCATAGGGAGGGAGGGGAGGAGAAGCTGGTAACACCGCAGGAGGAGACAGAAGAGGATCTGTCTTATCAGCAGGCGGCCCTGCTTGGTTGTGTTCATAAATAAATCTGACACAGATCAGCCCCTGCTCCAGTCTCTCACCTTGCGGTTTGCTACAAAGTTACAGTGTACAGTCTGATCACTGGAGGAGGGGGGACTGAGGAAATGCTCCTTCCTCTCCTTCCTGCCTGCAGCAGACTGATGACATCATCCCAGCCTAGGAAAAGTCACTGGACTGGAGCTCAAGAAAGGCTTTTTAGTAATAAAAATGAATGATACTGTTGCTGTATATTGTGGGAATTTATTCATACAGGGTTGTAAAGTTACCGACAGGTCCACTTTAACGCTATGCCTTCTCACAAACTAATTTGGTGAGGTTTTTTGTTTTTTTTTTTGTCTCATGACTGACACATTATAGAGAACAACTCTCCATGTTTTTTGTATCTCTGATACATTGTGATCTTCCTGTAGATAGGAGCTGACCGTTCCTGATCCATCCGATCCTTTCACTGATTACACACAGTTGAATGTCCGCACGTGATTGCGGTTGAAGATAACGGCTTCCATGTGTGTGAAGGTCGTCGACTGCCCAGCTGCCGCTTCCTAGAATCTGGTTTAGTAAAGACTCAATTTGGATCTGTGTCCAGGACCAGGTGACATGTGGTTCTGTTCAAAGGCGTGTTATCGATTTCCGCAAGAAAGCATCCGGAACTGTTTACTACCAGAGCGCAGATGGGCGCCCTTTTGAAGGTGGCCATGTGTGTGAAGATTGTCCGCGGAGAAGGATCTCAATAGACTTCGGATAATCACACGTGTGTACTGGTCAACGTTTGTTTTATTCTGGCGGGATGAAAGACCGCCTGAGGGCCCCATCAAATTTGAAGCCACCAAGGGCAGCAAGACAGCTATATAACTAAAAACTGCAGAAAAAGTAGTCATTAGTAAAGGTGTCCTTCAAGAGAACGTTGGTATTGTCCCAAAAACAATATGGAGGTCACCCCCTGCCTTGGCTACCAGGATCTGTTAGGTGTCCCCGAGGCAAATAAGCAGCTAATGGGGGTAAGAAAACAAACAAATAGGACTTTAGCCAAAACATGTTCTTGTTTCAGATCGGGGAAGAAGAGTAAGGACTTCAACTGGGTTTTATTGTCTTCACTATTTGTCTTCTGCCACCCTTTCATCGCAGTGCTTCGGCCTTCATCAGTCTCTTAGTAGGCACTCAACACTTCCGAAAGCGTCAGATACCCATATTCCCCTCCGTGTAAAGGTACCTTACTCTGAACCCCATTGTTGCAAGGCAGGGGTGTTGCTAGGTCTGCAAAAGATCTGGGGCTAGAGCCCATAGCAGGGGTCACCAACCTTTTTGCATGCCCGCGGGGGGGGGGGGGGGGGGGGGCGGTGGTAAGCAATTTTTCACGGGCGATGGCTGGTGTTGGAGCTTTACTCATCATGGCACCATGGTTGATATGGTGTCAGGGTGATTGACGTGCATTATTTCTAATGTTAGATTCTAATAAATGATGAGGTGGTTCCACTCACCATACTGCAAAATCAGTGGGAGCCCTGGGCGTGTCACTTGCCACATCTCCTGCCACCAGATGCAGCATGTCACTTGCCACTGTCGCCTGTCACCAGATGCAGCGTGTTACTTGCCACCTGCCATTAGATGTGGATTGTCACTTGCCATTTTCACCTGGCAGCAGAAGTGGATTGTCACTTGCCACGTCACCTGCCACCATTTGCAGATTGTCACTTGCCACTTCTCCTGCCACCATTTGCAGATTGTCATTTGCCACGTCACCTTCCACCATTTGCAGATTGTCACTTGCCACATCTCCTGCCACCATTTGCAGTTTGCCACATCTCCTGCCACCATTTGCAGATTGTCACTTGCCACGTCACCTGCCACCATTTGCAGATTGTCACTTGCCACGTCTCCTGGCACCATTTGCAGATTGCCACATCTCCCGCCACCATTTGCAGATTGTCACTTGCCACGTCACCGGCCACCAGATGTGGGTTGTCACTTGCCAACTGATGTGGATTGTCACTTGCCATGCCAGCCAGTGCCACCAAATGTGCATTGACGCTGCATTGGTGGCAGGCTGACAGCACTGGTCCATTTAGGAGAGCGGTGATGCAGGACGGGCAGTGAGAGATGATGTCATCTCTCTGCTGCTCGCCGAACCTCGCTCCCAAATTGAAGAGGCCCAGCTGTGAAGAGCGCTGATGTGGAGCGGGCGGAGAGAGATGTCATCTCTGCTCGTCCGCCCGCTCGCTTCTCTTCTCCACTCCGCCTCTCTCATGCAGCCAGCCCGCCCGCCGCAGCAGCTGCAACCCGCTGGTAAGGCAGGGACCCTGCAGCAAGAGACTGGGGGCTATGGGCCCCAGATTCGGGGCTATAGCCCCAATAGCCACCCCCTAGCAACGCCCCTGTTGCAAGGTTATGTAGAGACTTTGGTGTCAGAGAATGGAACCAAAGTGTGCAGTAGGGAACAAGGGAGGATGTACAGGTATCTGACTCACCTGTAAGGCTTCATTCACATGTGCCAGGGATATACAGTAAAAGCAGGTGGTAAATCTGCAAGTTTACTGCCCCCGACCACCTACCGGCAAGTTAACATGGCCTATGGACATGTCTGTAGGCACTGCTGTGCTTGCTTGCCGATCTGGCCAATTTTATACATGTTGTGATTGGTAGGCAGTGCTGCTTGCCAACCGCATCCTATTCAAGTCAATAGGACCAAACCACGCCCATATCGCAACCGCGTCTCAGGGACATGGTTGTAGAGCAGACTGGTGGGATTTCATTGCAAATAAAAATATTCAGAATGCGGCATATATAACTTTTTGAACACCTGTCAACTGTTTCCAAACCACCTCTGAAAAGCAAACCACTGCCGATCAAGTCTGAACAAGACCAAAGAGTCAAATGCTGAATACTGAACCAACACACCACAATTCTGAAGTACAGACACAAATTTATTCCACTTTTCGAAATTTTATTCTGTACCTGCACCACTTTGAAAGAGACAAAACACGGGTTATGTACAAAGTCGCAATGTTGCAACGGCAGGCTGACCTCATCTCAGCTTAGACTGGAGCCCAGGGGTTTTTTTGGGTTTTTTTTGATAAAAGGTGGAATATTTCTGAGAAACGATACTGTTACATCAGGAATTTATCCCTACAGACTTTAAAAATATGAAAGTTCCACTTAAATTTGTCAGTTAGAGACAGGCTGCTAACAAGCGTGCAGGCAGCAAGCCAATAATGTGCTCTGCAGACTGAATGGCAAGAATTCACTCTGCTTTGAATTTTTTTTTTTTTCATTTTTAAAAAAAGGTTTAATACAAATAGTGGAAAAAATACAAAACACGAGTTTATAAACCAATTGATCAAACTCCATCTCAAATTTGCATTTCAAATAAAAAGAGACGGTATGTTTAGGAATTTAGTCCTTTACCTCAGTAGCAGAGATGATTCTTCCAGTTGCCGCCATAGTTGGTTGTCCCGTTTTATAAGATGCTTTGTTTTCAAGGAATAAAACATGAGAAATGTTAACCACTTCAATACCGGGCAACAACACCCCCTTCCTGCCCAGGCCAATTTCCAGCTTTCAGCGCTGTCGTTGTTTAAATGACAATTGCGCGGTCATGCTACACTGTACCCAAACAGAATTTTTAGCATTTTGTTCCCGCAAATAGAGCTTTCTTTTGGTGGTATTTGATCAACTCTGCGTTTTTTATTTTTTGCTAAACAAATAAAAAAATACCTAAATTTTTGAAAAATAATATGTTTTTCTTTTGTTTCTGTTATAAAATTTTGTAAATAAGTAAGTTTTCTCCTTCACTGATGGGCACTGATAAGGCGGTACTGACGGGCACTGATAAGGTGGCAATGATGAGGTGGCAATGATGGGCACTGAGGATTCGCACTGATAGGCGGCACTGATGGGCACTGGAAGGTGGCATTGATGGATGGCACTGATATGCAGCACTGATGGGCATTGATAGGGCACTCATGGGTGGCACTGGTGGGCACTGATAGGTGACACTGATGGGCACTGAAAGGCTGCACTGATGGGTACTTATGGGTGGCCCTGATAGGTAGCACTGATGGGCACTGATAGGCAGCACTGCTGGGCACTGATACATGGCACTGATGGGCACTGATATGCGGCGCTGATAGATGGCATTGATAGGCATCACTGATGGCACTGGCACTGGCAGGCATTGGGGATGGGCACTGATTGGCAGCTGCCTGGGCACTGATTGGCATTTCCCTGGTGGTCCAAGGTGGCATACCTGGTGGTCCACTGTGGTGGCATCCCTGGTGGTCCTGGTGGCATCTTGGTGGTCCTGGATGGGCATCCGAGGGAGGGCTGCGCTGATAAACAATCAGCACAGATCCCCCCCCCCTGTCAGGAGAGCAGCCGATTGGCTCTCTTCTATTCATGTCTGTCAGACGCGCGTGAGGAAAAGCCGATCGCCGGCTCTTCCTGTTTACATCGTGATCAGCTGTGATTGGACACGGCTGATCACGTGGTAAAGAGCCTCCGTCAGAGGCTCTTTACCTAGATTAGTAATGTGGTGTGTCAGACTGACACACCGCAGCAACGATCGCCGCGATGCGCTCCCCCACGGTCGTTCTGGGAGGCCGCCATATGACGTCCACCTAGAACGAGAGCCGCGCCGCCCAGACATCATTTGACCGCCGGCGGGCGGGAAGTGGTTAATGTATTGTAGAGGTGCATTGAATACGTCTTTTTTCACATTCTCTGTAATTAAAGTGGTATTAAACCAACAATGTAATATAGTGCAGCTTCCCAGTCATTGGATGTGGTGGCTGCGATAGTTTTCTTTTTTTTTTAGACTTTTTTTTCCCCTCAGTTTTTACCTGGTAATCTGGCCAACACACCACCTTTATTAGTGAGACACAACTGTAGATGAAGGAGCACAGGAGGCACAGCAGACAGCAGCATTGTCAGTCTGGGGGGGGCGGGGGGATGTTAAATGTACTAGCAGATTTAGATACACTAACAAATTGAAGCCAAACTCCGGCTCACACTTTATAATCAGTTACAGCAGTTTTTTTCCCCATTGGGATAAAGGTTTTGCACGAATAACTAAAAGCTGCTCATTGTAAGCAAACCTTCCAGTGTTAAAGTGTTTCTAAACCCCGGACCCTGCATTCACTATATCTGGTCTCCCACAGTACACAGAACATGGAAATGTAATCATAAATATAAACTGATAAATACCTTTTCTCATCAGCAGTATATAGCAGTCTTGTGACTTCTGTGAGTGTCTGGTTAAAGCTTGTAGGAGGAATTTTCATTCTCCTTTGACTGTCCTATGAGGCTGCATGACCCCTGACCCTCTGTCTGGCCCTGTGCTGATCACATGCACCCTCCCAAGGAAAAAAAAAAACTCTCTAGCAATACACACTAAACTGAGCATGTGCAGGGTGCCTCCAAGGCTCTGTTCTATCAGGAGATGGATTGGGGACAGTGGAAGAAGGGGAGAATCAGAGAAAACAGGATCAAACAGCCTTTTTACACACACATGTGAAGGATTAACCCCTTAGGTTCCACAGTGAGTATAACAAGCATGCTTTACTGCACATACAGGCTGATTTTACTGTTGTGGGTTTAGTAACACTTTAAGTGGATCATCTCATCCATGCAAACTGATACATTCTTGCTTTTGAACAAAGGAAACAACAGACTTGCTGGCTGGATCACCAGATGAAAATAGAAGACAGAAAGCCTTAAAAAAAAAAGAAAACGAATGCAGCCGTCACATCTAAGAATTGGTAAGCTGCAATATAATAAATGTTTGCTTTTGGGTTTATTTTTGCTTTAAATATATTGTCCTTTTCCGAGAGTGGAATAAAGGTCAGTGATAAAGCTACAGATGTACTTAGTCAGATGTTTGTGTCTTTTTTCGGACTCTCTCGGAGGATGTGATGGAATGTGATTGCACAACTGTTTAGTAAACAAGCCGTACGGCGCGGTGATTTATCGGGTGCACAGCCATGTTATATAACGGATGATCGGAGTGTGGGAATCGGGACACTGGTGCAGAGAAAGGAACCCCCTTCACTAGTTCACATCACATCCCCCAGATAAGCAAATTAGCAGTCTGGGAAGAGTCCAATCGCTACGGATTACCTTGATTCAAAACTAACCCGACCAAATTTACCATCAACTGAAATTTAATAATAACAACCACAGCCAAAATCAGCAGGCCTTTCACACTGTTCCGGGCTAGCATTGTGGTCTCGGGGTGCATTTTCCTGCAAAGTTTCACATTTGATCTGATAGCACTTTGAGCTGCACTGTAGCATAGCACGCTTATCATTTAACCACTTGCCTACTGGGCAATTTTACCCCCTTCCTGCCCAGGCCAATTTTCAGCTTTCAGAGCTGTCACGCTTTGAATGACAATTGCGCGGTCATACAACACTGTACCCAAACAAAATTTTTATCATTTTTTTTTCACACAAATAGAACTTTCTTTAGTGGTATTTAATTACTACTGGGGTTTTTTATTCTTTGCTAAATAAACAAATAAAGATCGAAAACTTTTTCAAAGTTTGTTTAAAATTTTAGAAGCAGGTTATTTTTCTCCTTCACTGATGTGCGCTGATGAGTCTGCACTGAGGGGGCTTCACTGATGAGGTGGCACTGAGGAGGCACTGATGGGCATTGATGAGGCTGCACTGATGAGGCTTCACTGATGAGGCTCACTGATGAGGCTTCACTAATGAGGCAGCACCGATGAGGCTTCACTGATGAGGCTTCACTGATAAGGTGGCACTGAGGAGGCACTGATGGGCATTGATGAGACTGCACTGATGAGGCAGCACCAGTGAGGCTTCACTGATGAGGCTGCACTGATGAGGCGGCACTGATAGGTGACACTGAGGAGGCACTGATGGGCACTGATGAGGCAGCACTGATGGGCACTGATGAGGTGACACTGATGGGCACTGATGAGGTGGCACTGGTGGGCACTGATAGGCGGCACTAATAGGTGACACTGATGAGGTGGCACTGATAGGCGGCATTGATGGGCACTGGTAGGCGACACTAATAGGTGACACTGATGAGGTGGCACTGATAGGCGGCATTGATGGGCACTGGTAGGCGACACTAATAGGTGACACTGATGAGGTGGCACTGATAGGCGGCATTGATGGGCACTGGTAGGCGACACTAATAGGTGACACTGATGAGGTGGCACTGATAGGCGGCATTGATGGGCACGGGTAGGCGGCACTAATAGGTGACACTGATGAGGTGGCACTGGTGGGCACTGATAGGCGGCATTGATGGGCACTGGTAGGCGGCACTAATAGGTGACACTGATGAGGTGGCACTGATAGGCGGAATTGATGGGCACTGGTAGGCGGCACTAATAGGTGACACTGATGAGGTGGCACTGATAGGCGGCATTGATGGGCACTGGTAGGCGGCACTGATAGATGACACTGATGAGGTGGCACTGATAGGCGGCATTGATGGGCACTGGTAGGCGGCACTAATAGGTGACACTGATGAGGTGGCACTGGTGGGCACTGATAGGCGGCATTGATGGGCACTGGTGGGCGGCACTGATAGATGACACTGATGAGGTGGCACTAGTGGGCACTGTTTGGACTGCACTGACAATCAGTCCCCTGATTATCAGTGTACATGTCCCTTGTGAAGTGTACATGTCCCTTTTAGAGAAGCCGGTTATCGGCTCTTTTCTTCGATCCTCATGCTGCCAGCATAAGGAAAGGAGTGCCGATAACCGGCTTCTATTTACATCCGTGTTCAGCTGTGATTGGACACAGCTGATCATGTGGTAAAGAGCCGCTGATTGGTTCTTTACCTCAATCTGTGATCAGCAGTGTCCTCTGGACACTGGGATCACAGTGCGGGCCACGTGCCCCATGCAGCGGGCGCGATCACGGGAGGCATCATATGACGGCCTCCCAGAACTAGTCATCCACGCTGTAGCCGTCATCCAGCTATAGCGCGGTCGGCAAGCGGTTAAAGAGTATGTAAACCTTAAAACTGCCCATACACTGTACAATTTGATTGTCCAATCTCCTTTAGCTTTACCAAAACTATATAATAATAATCTAACCAGGCAGGCCCTTATACTACATAGTTGAAGGTAGATCTAAATGAGATCGTATAATCAGATTGTATAGTGTATGGTTAGCCTAACAAAGATTTTCTCTTATTTGCTCCCTTTTGGTCTGTAAAAAATATTTATATATTCTTTACTTCGGGTATTTATATAGGGCCAACAATTTATGGGCCGACTGCCAGAACCATAACAACCAATGAATGAATGACGCTCATCCAGGGCAGGTGACATGCGGGGCCACCCCCAGCATTCAGGAGAGAACGGAAGTCCACCTCTTCCAGACCTCATCCCACCCTCTATCGTGCTGCTGGAGCCAAAAGCTAGGACTCTGATGTGAAGAGAGGACTGTGTGATTGGGGGACTCTGATGTAATGTAAGGACTCAGTGGTAATGGGGTTACTCTGATGTGATGGAGGGACTCTGTTATGCAGGAACTCTGATGAGATCGGAGGGGTTCTCATGTACAGGGGGCCTCTGATGTGATGGGGGACCTCTGATATGATGGGGGGCTTTGACACGAAGGAGGGCCCCTAATGTGAATTGGGGACTCTGACATGAAAGGGGACTTTGACATTAGAGGAGATCTGATGTGATGGGGGGACTTATGATGGGAATAGGAACCCCTGATGTGAAGGGTGGACTCCTGATGTGATGGGGGCCTCTGATGTGATAGGAGGACTCTGACATGAGGGGAATCTCAGATGAAATAGGAGGACCTCTGATGTGAATGAGGGCTCTGATGTGATGAGGGAACAACTGATATGATGGGGAAACCTCTGATGTTAAAGGGGGCTCTAAAGTAATGGGGGAGAGACTCTGATGTAATGAGGGACCTTTGACGTATTGGGGGGCCTCTGACATGAAGAGGGAGACAACTGACGTGAAGGGGGACTGGGATGTGATGGGAGGGCCTCTTATATGAAGGGGGATCTTTGATGTGATGGGGGACCTCTGACATGATGGGGGCCTCTGTAATGAAGGGGGACCTCTGAAGTGAAGATGGGCTCTGATGTGATGGGAGGACCTCTGACTTGAAGGAAGACCTCTGATGTGATGGGAAGACCTCTGAAGTGAAGGAAGACCTCTGATGTGATGGGAGGACCTCTGACATGAAGGAAGACCTCTGATGTGATGGGAGGACCTCTGACGTTACCTCTGATGTGATGGGAGGACCTCTGACGTGAAGGAAGACCTCTGATGTAATGGGAAGACCTCTGACGTGAAGGAAGACCTCTGATGTCATGGGAGGCCCTCTGATGTGAAGGAAGACCTCTGATGTCATGGGAGGACCTCTGATGTGAAGGAAGACCTCTGATGTGATGGGAGGACCTCTGACGTGAAGGAAGACCTCTGCTGTGATGGGAGGACCTCTGACATGAAGGAAGACCTCTGATGTGATGGGAGGACCTCTGACAGGAAGATAGGACTCCAATGTGATGGGGGGGGGGGGGGACTCTTATGTTAAGGGAGGCTGTTGATGTGAAGTTAAATTCAGCAACATGGTTGTGTGCATCATCCCAGGCTCAGGTCTCCCATTGATAATTATCATTTACATTTTCTGCATTTTAGACATGTCAGGTGACATTTGCACTTGGAATTCCACTTTAAGCACAAAAGAGACCCAAATACAAAGAGACTGAAAGACGTTTATTGACAGGAAGGGCGCAGACATGTACAGGTGGAGAATATACAACATATAACCAATGTGATCACCAGCATGAGGTAGGATTCCCAATAAAAAAAGTAAAACACAAACATTTCAACATTTTACGTCATGGAGCCCAGTGATGGTGAGCAGTTATTGAATACCCTGTATCCTGTTACCCAACCTACAATAAAAGACGAGCCTCCATCTGCTGGGGAACCAGCATGTCTTGCTGGATGACAATGCAGCTTTCTGGAGGTCCCCCCCCCCCCCCCAGGAAAATATCACTGTCTCCGTGCTGTAGGAGTCCAGCCTGTGTAAGCTTCAGTGTCATGTGGTGTCTGAGCTTACCCAGGTAGATGACATTACTGCCCTACCATGTGGCATAGAATGGGTCCGGCGATTGGCCACTCAGGCCCAGGCAGTGTCCCATGGAGAAAGCTGCATACTCCCCCATATCTGGATGCACCGCTCTATTAGAGCAAGTGTTCCGCTAGAATGGAGAGGGGGCAAGGCAGCATTCATTAGTGTATACCTTCCTGGTGAGTTGGCCTATCGTGATGCCCTGATGTGACAGCGTCCCTTTAGGGCCCATTTACACCAGTCTGGTTTGCTGCGGTGTCTTAATGCATTAAAAGGCGTCATGTCGTACCTCATTGTGCGATGTGTTAGGATATCACATTCATTTGAACGGACTGCCCAATGCAACTCAATGGACCAAATGTGGTGCACACTGCAACTCAATGGACCAAATACGGTGCACACTGCAACTCAATGGACCAAATATGGTGCACACTGCAACTCAATGGACCGAATATGGTGCACACTGCAACTCAATGGACCGAATATGGTGCACACTGCAACTCAATGGACCAAATATGGTGCTCACTGCAACTCAATGGACCGAATAAGGTGCACACTGCAACTCAATGGACCAAATATGGTGCACACTGCAACTCAATGGACCAAATATGGTGCTCACTGCAACTCAATGGACCGAATATGGTGCACACTGCAACTCAATGGACCGAATATGGTGCTCACTGCAACTCAATGGACCGAATATGGTGCACACTGCAACTCAATGGACCGAATATGGTGCACACTGCAACTCAATGGACCGAATATGGTGCACACTGCAACTCAATGGACCAAATATGGTGCACACTGCAACTCAATGGACCAAATATGGTGCACACTGCAACTCAATGGACCAAATATGGTGCACACTGCAACTCAATGGACCAAATATGGTGCTCACTGCAACTCAATGGACCAAATACGGTGCACACTGCTACTTAATGGACCAAATATAGTGCACACTGCAACTCAATGGACCAAATATGGTGCACACTGCAACTCAATGGACCAAATATGGTGCACACTGCAACTCAATGGACCGAATATGGTGCACACTGCAACTCAATGGACCAAATATGGTGCACACTGCAACTCAATGGACCAAATATGGTGCACACTGCAACTCAATGGACCAAATATGGTGCACACTGCAACTCAATGGACCAAATATGGTGCTCACTGCAACTCAATGGACCAAATATGGTGCACACTGCAACTCAATGGACCAAATATGGTGCACACTGCAACTCAATGGAGCGAATATGGTGCACACTGCAAATCAATGGACCAAATATGGTGCAGACTGCAACTCAATGGACCAAATATGGTGCACACTGCAACACAGGTCATGTTGGGTGTGTAAGCTGCGTTGGAGCGGCATTCAGAATGAATGTAACTTGCCTCGTCGATAATGTGAATGGGCCCTTAAGGAACCTGTTTTGGACTATAGCCCGTCTACCCCTACAACACCTATCTATGTAACATCCTATAATGAGGATTCTGGGTGATAATTGGCTAATGAGCGCTGATGACGTCTGCCGATGAGCCTGTGATCTTTCCAAGCATCAGCAACAAAAGCAATTGAGTACTGTCAGTGATACTTTTTTTTATTTGTGTTAAAGTGGTTGCAAACCCTTATGCCTCGTACTCACGAGCGGAATTTCCGACAGAAAGAGTCCGACGGGAGCTTTTCATCGTAAATTCTGACCGTGTGTAGGCCCCTTCGGACTTTTTCCGTCGAAAATTCAGATGGAGGTAGAAAGAGAACATGTTCTATATTTTTCCGACGCAACCAATTCCTGTCGGGAAAACCGCTCGTCTGTATGCTGTTCCGACGTACCAAAAACGACGCATGCTCTGAAGCAAGTACGAGATGAAAGCTATTGGCTACTGGCTATTGAACTTCAGCTTGAGCGGAATTCCGTCGGAAAAACCTTCAGAGTTTATTCCGACGGCAAAACCAGTCGTGTGTACAGGGCATTACATATACCCAGTGAAGTGACTTGCCTCAGGTGAAACAGAGAGATGAAACAAATCCTCCTACATAGGTTGTACCGGTTTATCTGTAGTCTTTTCTCCTCTACATCCATTTAAAGGCGGGGAGCTGAAGTAGGGGGCGGGGAGCTGAAGTTACATCAGTGAGGAGAGCTCTGAGAGCTGATTGGAGGGAAGAGACACACACCCCCCTTCACACAGCACACAGGAACAGAGCTGAGGCTGTCAATCAGCTGGAGGTCCCTCCGCTGTCACCATTTTTCTCTTGGTGTCAGAAAAACTTGTCAGAAGTGTCATTCTGATAGCAGAGCAACGAGGCAGCAGACAGAAGTGACACTTGAGAGACGCAGTGCTCTGGATTGACACAAGTGCACACTATAGAGGGATATGCTTTGTTCATATTTCATACAACCACTTTAACAGGCGGAATTTTCAGGACAAGCTTTCAGGGTGTACCCTCTTCCTCAAGGTCCAAGCAACGCTTACTTTCGGGATATACTTACTACTTAGACCTTGAAGAAGGAGGTACACCCCGGAAAGCTTGTCCCTAAAATTTGGATGTTAGTGCCAAAAAAAAACAATATCATGGACAGTACCCTATTGTTTTTGTTGCAAGTGCACTAATATGGCTACAATCACCTCAAGCATGGGCGCAGACCTTTGGGATATGTACTGGTTAATGAATGAAAATTAGCAAGCGGCAGATTAGGAAGAGCTAAAGGCATCCATCTCCAGCGAAACTGCTAAATACAGAGCCGAACATGTATACAGGAAATTGTTTATGTGCCAAAAGATCATTAATGCACAGACTCTCCTCGCCTTCCCTGCATTACGAAGGGAGAGAGCCAACACTTTTCAGAAACTGCACTTCGGATGGTCTGGTGCCACTGCCCCGCCTCCTTCCCACCATTTGGATTACTAGTTAATATCACGTCAAAGCAACAGGTTTTTCTTAGTTCCTTCCTCCCCGTCTACAGGACATGCTTGCTATTCCTTCGCTACCCTGCCAATTTGTTCAGCACCAAAAAGCTAAAAGGAAATACCCGGCATTTCCATACACTGCACTGATGATGGCCAACAAGCCTGGAACAGACTTCATTATAGCCACGGGATTCTTAAAAGGCCAGTCCACCCAATATTTTGGTTGCTGACATGGCGAAACACCCATAAGCTCATAATACCTGTAAAAAAAAATATCAACTAACAAAAACGGTAACAGGATCTCCCACCTTAGTTAGGTTCTGCATTTCTCATAGAGTTACTAATCAGTGAAAGATCAGTTTCGGGTGGACTGACCCTTTAACAGATTGAAATGCAATGGTAGACATGTATTCAACGCTCTAGGTAACTTTTGTTTATATCTTGCAGACTCGCTGCTTTGAAGATTTGTGTGTGTGTGTTTTCTTTTAAAGTGGATCTATAGCCAACGCTTTTTTTGTTTTAGATGGAGTGGGAAAGGGTTGAAACGTCTATGAGATTTTTTTTTTCTCTGCTGTGTCCCTACTTGAGAAATTCACCCTTTCAATGACATGGATGCCGATTGTCCCGGATTTGGCAGGATAGTCCCACATCTAAATCCTCTGTCCTACCTATGTCTGTGTGTGTGTTTTCTTTTAAAGTGGATCTACAGCCAACACTTTTTTTCTTTAGTTTTGGATGGAGTGGGAAAGAGTTGGAGCCTTTATGAGCTTTTTTCTGCTGTGTCCCTTATTGAGAGATTCACCCTCTCAAATACATGGATTCCAATTGTCCCGGATGTGGAGGGATAGACCCACATCTTCCAGATCCTCAGTCCCACCTATGCTGTGCCTTTCCTGGGATCACGGGATCATCCTTATTTGAATTACTGCACATGTGCAGTAGTTTAAAAAGTGTAAATGGCATGGATCGGGGGTGCATGTGGGTGGTCCCCGCATATTTAGAGTGTGGGCAGGGCCAATCCATGAAGTGGCCGAGATGGGCATTCCCTGTATACCTAGAGGTGGCATCTGTGCATAACCAACCTATAAAGTGGGCGAAACCCCCCAGTGCCCCATAATGTTAGCAAGTAGACAATTAGTCCTGGTGGCCGTTGTCAGAGAATGATGAAAACCCAAACATTGTTGCCAGAACAGGAAAGTAAGCAGAAATCTTCCCATTGGAGACAGCTGCCCTAGAGGGGATGCCCCCTAGAGAGACTTTCTCTTACTTCCTGTTGTGCCTCCAGGACAGGAAGTGAAGGCAAATCTCCCCAATGGGACACAGGCAAAAAAAAAAAGCTTTACTCGTTTCCAAAAATAGCTTTGGCTATAGATATACTTTAATCACCGATCAACCAAAAGACTGTGGTAACTATTTACAGGTGTGTGAAAGAAAAAAGGGACTTTATGTACTGCTCAGAACTGCTACTATGTACACGCATTACATCACTGGCGAGTAATGTCAGGGACCGGATCATGCTTGCCATGAAATAAAAATGGGGCACAAGGGGTAAAATCCTGACCACAATGTTTTTGTAAATAAAGACACCATCCATTTGCTAATGTTACATATTCAAGACTATATACAAAAAATGGGGTGAAAATAATAACCCCGATATATATAAAAAACAAAAAAACAAAAAAAAAACCCAGCACTGCTGTTTAAAAAAACATTAATCTTAATAATTATAATAAAAATAATAATATTAATACAAATAATACAAAAAAGTACAAAACTTAAAAGGCAATTATGTACAGTACTGAGAAGCACCACAAAACAAACCTTTAGAAAAAACAAAAAAACAAAAAAAAAAAAACACACAGCACTTCCCCTGAATGCTTTCCGTTTGTGGAGGCGAAATCTGGGACCCGGCGTCCGTTGAAGCAATACGATATTGCCAAAACGCAGTTAAGACATAGAAAGCCAAGTTTGCCCGGCACATTTCTTTCTTTTGGCCCCCCGTGGACAGTGTCGGTTCTTTGGCATGGTATCAAGAACTGACGTCCGCTGCCTAGCGTCTTGGAATTCTGAGAATTCCTCCCGGCCCGGCTGGTTGCAGGCGCTGCGGTGGCGTGTGCTGGTTTTTCCGGTGTGGAATGCGGCGTTATTTTTTTTTTTTTTGTCCGGGGTTGGTGTTCAGAGGCGGAGGAGGAGATGGTGGTTTGACCCAATTCTGCAGAGCAGACAGAGGAAGGTGTTTTTGGTCTTCTCAAAGTTCATGTAGACATTCCACGGCTTTCGGGTTACTGTTTCACGGCGAAGATACGGAAAGCTTTGCCCTCTTTCCGATTCCTGATGCTGAAATTCAAAGGAACGAATTGTTATTAGAACGCGTTGTGCGCTCAGCACCCAAAGCCTCGGTACAGTCATTTCCCTATTAAAGGTAACCTTATACCCTGTTCAGCTTCTCAAGAGCCCCAAAGCCTAATGCCCTGTACACACAACCGGTTTTGTCGTCGGAATAAACTCTGAAGGTTTTTACGACGGAGTTACGACGGAATTCCACTCAAGCTGTCTTGCATACACACGGTCACACCAAATTCCGACCGTCCAGAACGCGGTGATGTACAACACGTATGACGGGACTAGAAAACGGAAGTTCAATAGCCAGTAGCCAATAGCTTCCGTCTCGTACTTGCTTCAGAGCATGCGTCGTTTTTGGTGCGTCGGGAAAGCATACAGACGAGCGGTTTTTCCGATAGTAATTTGTTCTATTGGAAACATATAGAACATGTTCTCTATCTAAGTCCATCTGAATTTTCTACAGAAAAAGTCCGATGGGGCCTACACACGGTCGGAATATACGATGAAAAGCTCCCATCGGACTCTTTCTGTCGGAAATTCTGCTTGTGTGTACGCGGCATAAGGAAATCCAATATGCAAATAGCGACTTCAGATATGCTTGGTCCCGCCCCTCTTGCATATTGCTATTGGGCAGCGGGGCTGTCCATCATAGTATAGCATGGGACATGGACTTCCATGGTTCATTGTTCAACTCCAGACAGAACCTTTTATTTGGATCTGGAAAGGTTTAGTGCCTCTGTCATCTTTTTAGTGCCATCAGTGAACCCACTGGGGAGACTACCCTCACTTCCTGCTAGGACAGGAAGTAATGGGAAATCTCTTCAATGTGGGACACTAAAAAAATAGGGCCAGTTCACACCAGATGCAGTTCCGTGCACTTTTTTTTTTTCTGCACAAAATGCATGTACTGTGTTTTCCATGTATTCCAATGGCTCCAGTTCAGGTCAGTTTCTGCATTGGAAACTGACTGCATGTTGTGAATTAGAGCCTAAAAGGCGGGGGGCGACAGCGCAGGGATATGTTCGCAGTCTACCTGTCACCTTCCCACAGTTGACAGGTAGACTGCAATCGACCGCCTTAAAGTGTTTGTAAAGCTTCGTGTTTTTTATACTAAAATAACAAACAAGTTGTTCTTACCTTCTCTGTGTAATGGTTTTGCACAGAGTAGCCCCAATCCTCCTCTTCCCAGGTCCCCCGCCGCCACTCCTCTTCATCCACTGCCCCCCATAGGAAACCACTTCTTATGCGGACACTCATGCAGGCTCGACCCCAAGCCCAGCTGCCTGCGTACATAGACACAGACAGAGCAGCATGGCCACACCCCCTGCTCCCTCATCACAGAGTTTGACTGACAGCAGCAGGAGCCAATGACTTTCGCTGCTATCGATCTGCTCTGTGAGGTAGGACAGAGCTGGGAGAGCCAATGCTCTTATGTACATCACTGGATCGCGATGGGGCTCAGGTAAATATAAGGATAATGCATTAAGGTAAAAAAAAAAAACCTTAAGGTTTTACAACCACTTTAACCCTATGGCGCTGGCTCCCTCGGCATTCCGGGAGGCAGGGCTTGTGATCATGTGACCGCCGTGATTGGCTGTCACGGCGGTCACGTGATCGGGAAACTCCCGATCGTAAGATGCGATCGGGAGCTTTTTGTAAGCCTCCGGTCACTGGGCCGGGAGCACGCTAATGCACGCAAATACGTGGCCGCATATTTGCGTGCAGCCATCGCCTAGGGGTTAAAGTGGCACACCTATAGGGTGTACTCCTAGATAAGTTACATTAAAATAAAAAAACTACTGGGGCTAAAAGTGTCTGTCTATTTTTTAACTTTTTTTGTGAATAATTATTAAGAGGTAGTATGTAGAAGTGGGCTACTTCATAGAATCAGCTTCCAGATTCCGATAAGCCCCCCCCCCACCTGCAGACCCCCACCACCACCGGACCAGGGTTGTGGGGAAGAGGCCCTTGTCCTCATCAACATGTAGACAAGTTGCTTTGCCAGGGGGATCCATGGGGGCATGTGGTTGGGTATGGCTGTGGAGAGGGAACAGCACATGCTTATACCCCCCCCCCCCCCTCTTTTCTGGTTAGCCAGACTGCATGCTTGGATATAGATTTGATATGAATTTTAGAGGGGACCCAAAAAAGCTAAGTGATAGAAGTCCTTTCTTCTGTTATTGCCCTAAAGGTCCCCTTTAACATTCAGCAACTAACAACCCCCCTCCTCCCATTCCCAAAAAAAAGACATTATCAGGGGTTAATCAGACTCTACCTTTCTGAATGAATCCCGTTTTTATTGGTGCCGAAATAATGGTTCTTCTTGTCCACTGGCATGACATCCACGTACCCGCCACCCTCGTCCTTTATGACTCCGGCATGGACCGCTGTCCTGCAGATGCTGGAGGTCTGGAAAATAAGGAACATCAACCAAACTTCATTATAACTATAAGATACCATCAAAAAAACATTTAAAAACAAGTGAGCCCAGAGACTAAACCTCGCCCACGGAACGATGAGCAGTCCTGACCACATACCATAGTAGTCACTCCAACAAGACAGTCTATCTCATAGGTGTGTGCAGCCTATTGCATCAGGGTGTCCACCCCAAGGTTCAAACACAGCAACAGAGGTAGTGGCTAGGGGTGTACGCTTTAAGGCCGTGATGATGCTATGCTTCGCAGCCATGGCAAAACTTTTTTTTTTTTTTCACAATAGAAAAAAACTTTTTTTAAATTATTTATTTATTTATTTATTTATTTTAGATTTTTATTTATTGAGTTTTTACATATTTAACTGCCCTTTTAGGGGGCTTTGGTGAAACATCAGGGTTCTAAACGGACCCCTGATGTCTTACGTTTAAGACTGAGAAAGGGACTGAGGACAGGATGGGGGCGCAGATGCTAGAACTGATCCCGCTGCAGCACAGCCGGGGGGAGGGAAAAGAGGAGAAGCTGGCAGCGTTGCCGGGGGGGGGGGGGGGACAAGAGGATCGGTATCTATGATAAGGCAGTACAGCTGGTCCTCCTGCTCGGCAGGTGCCGGGGCCTCCCCTTTAAATTAATAGGACATAGGCCCGGTACAGGAGGGCAGGCTGTACTGCCTTATCACTGGCCCTGGTGCACAGGGTGATTAGGGTGTGCCCAGGCACATCCGGTACACCCCCTGCACACGCCTATGGTCTATCTACTTAGAGAAGAATGTTCACACCGCAATCTCTCTAACACAGCGGACTCTCCACATGGCAAGTAGCCCATCAGGCCACTGTGTGTAGACTCAGATGCTCAGTCACAATTTTTCTGTAAACTCTTAAGCCACGCCACGCCTTTTCTGACCTCCCCCACCCGTCACCAGTATATGCAGCACCAGGTCTATTAGGATTTCAGCAACATCTGTGCTTGAAGCTGCTGTTTACATGGTGCCCAGGGTCCAAGTAGGATGAAACTCCCTCTCTCAGATTCAGCACATGAGTGGTAGATATTTCAACTACCCAAGTAAAAATGTAAGGCTCCTTTCACACTGATGCGCTGTAAAGCGCGCCACAAACCCAATCAAATAGTTCCCATTGCATCCTATAGAACTCTTCACATCAGTGCTCTGCGGGTGCAGTGCATTTCGAAGAGTCCTGCAAGCTGCATTTTTTGGTGCCCTGTTTCAAAACCCCATCAAAATGCACTTCCCATTGATTTCTATAGGAAACACACCAAAAACGCAAAATGCATACTGCCTTTTTAAGCGCATCAATGTTAAAGAGCTCCTTAAACTTCTTTGTGGCCAATGCAACCCATGGCCCCATTTGTGCACAGATTTTTACCATCTATTTACTCCCTGCGTATCTCTTGGCAGGCTTTGCCCTGTAAGCTGGCAGGGCACTTTGTACCCATACAAGGGCAGAGCCAGCAATGCCAGCTGTATTAGGTAGACTGGATGTAAGAATCGTATTTTAAGTCTGATGACTGTGTCTGCGGAACGCCAAGTGCTGGGAAGGAATGCAGAGTGACTTTTTTTCGAGGTTCACAAGCGATGCCTACTGGGGGGGGTCATGGAAAAAAGTGACCTGGGCAGATTTCTTTTTTGGATGAGAAAGATTCCATGCAATTAATAAAACCTGTTTTTAATCTACTAAGATTAAATGAAGGGCACAGGCTCACAGGACCACTGCAAGCCACTTCGTTCCCTATCAGTTCCCTATCAGTAATGATTACTATGAAAACCTTGTAACTTCAACTTATCAGTAATGCTTATATTATAATTATCATATTCTTACAGAATAGAGTGAACCAGGAACTGCATTACGGCCACTAGATAGCGCTGATGATCATAGTAAATAAGTATTTTTTTCCTGTGATCGTCAACTCCATCTAGAGGCCAAATGTGGTATTTTTCTGCATTTGATCTGGTGAGAAAAATAGCCTAAAAGCATTCGATTATGTCCTCATTCACACAGAACAAATGTACCCTGTTTCCCCGAAAATAAGACCTAGCGTGATTGTCGGTGATGGCTGCAATATAAGCCCTACCCCCTAAGTAAGCCCTAGTTAAAGTCCTTGTAGGTCTTATTTTCAGGGTAGGGCTTATTTTCGGGGAAACAGGGTAGGGCTTATTTGGGAGGTAGGGCTTATATTGCAGCCATCACCGACAGTCACGCTAGGTCTTATTTTCGGGGAAACAGGGTATATGCAGTTTCACACGAGGAATAGTGGTGCAAATGTTTTATAAAAATACCCCTTTGTGATACTACCTGTAGCACACTTTCTGCTCTTTCACCTTTCTCATCTAGGCCAGAATGATGTGACCCCCTCCCCCCACACACACACATACACACTTAAAGCCTTCCGGGATACATCCAAGGAGGCTTTTGTGCTATGTAGAACACACTGCGCATGCACAGACATGCAGAGACACCCGGCCTTCTGATGACATCAGCAAAGAAAATGGCGGTACGGGACCTGGCGTTTGGTGAATTTTGGTCGATCACAGCAGGCTTGTGCTGAATTAGCTGGGAAGGTGAGTATGCTATTTCAGCCTGACCCAGACAACGTAAGAGGGGTTTAAAGGGGATTCTAAACCCTTGTTTTTTCTTTAATAAAAATAACAAACATGCCTATACTTGCTCATTTTGCACAGAGCAGCCATGATCCTCTTCTTCTGGGGTGCCCCGCTGGTGCTTCAGGCCCCTCCTCTTCATCGGGTGCCCCCACGGAAAGCCGCTTTCCCTGGGGGCACCGTGTGGGCTCGTTCCCCAGTTGCGCTGCTGCGTCCATTGACACAGACAGCAGGACTCCGCCCTGCCCCCTGCTCCCGTATCACTGGATTTGATTGACAGCAGCAGGAGCCAATGGCTCCCGCTGCTATCAATCTGTCCAATGAGGAGAGAAACAGCATGAAGCGCTCGTGCACATTGCTGGATTGAATCAGGCTCAGGTAAGCAAAAGGGGGGGGGAGCTGCAGCACAGAAGTGTTTTCACCTTAATGCATTCTATAAAGAATATAAAGTGGTTCTGAAGTCTCAAGGTTTTTTTACCTTAATGCATTCTATGCATTAAGGTAAAAAAACCTTCTCTGCTGCAGGATCCCCCACAACAGTCCCCCCTTATTCTTACCTAAGCCCGATCCCATCCAGTAATGTGCACAAGCGCAGCGACTCCAGCCGCTGTCTATTGGACCGATTGATAGCAGCAGAATCCATTAGCTCCCCCTGCTGTCAATCAAATGCTGTGACGAAGGGGCGGGGGGTGGGGCCTAGTTGCCCAGTCTGTGCCATAACAGGAGCGAGCCCACGTGGGTAGAAATGATCTTTCCATGGGGGCACTCGCTGAAGAGGAGGGACCTGAAGAGCCAGCGGAGGACCCTAGAAAAGGAGGATCGGGGCTGCTCTGTGCAAAACCATTGCACAGAGCAGGTAGGTACACCAATATTGTTAATTTAATTTTAAAAAATGAAGGTTTAATGTTCCTTAAAGATCAAAATGAACCCCAGGTGGGTAAAGTTCCTATTTAACTGGTAAACAAAGTGCCTCACCCAGCAAGGTTTAACAAGGTCAGAATCCTATCAAAGATTTCCTAAGAGTTGCTCCATCCTTTAATGGGACTGTCATGTGCTCAAAGCCAAAGCACATGTGGACAATGCAGACCATGTGTGCGATTCAGCGACATGGGGAGGAGGGGGGTAACTGAGAACAGCTGCCAGTATTTATACACTGCTTACAAAACTCTGATATGCTTCTTTCTTAGAAGTCACTTGTTTTTTAGCCGAGTTCACATATTGTTTCCTGCTAGACATCAGCCAATCTCGCAGCAATCTTTGACCACCTGCAGCGATAACTTCCACACCTAACAACATATATAAAGGAGCATTTGTTCTCGCTGGTCTGTATACCTTGCTCCCTACTCTTCACCAATCTAAATATCTGATAGCTCATCATATTGACATGCTGTAACCTTATTACGTAATTCAATGGAGCTACCGGTAGTGAAGATGGACACATCAATGGTCTGAACACAATTGGATGGAGCCAAGTCTAAATTCCTTCTTGTTTTTCTTCTAGGACACCAAGAAATGGGGAGGAAGGCAAGAAGACCAAGGAGGAATAAGAACTCTACAGCTAATTCCTTGACCATTCAATCTACCGTCATCCTATGATTGGATGAACTGAAAGTTACCAGATCCTGCTGTTTTCGGCTGGATCTGAATAGAGATTTCCTGCAGTAGTTTGTGCCTCTGCCCCTCCTACAATAGTGAGATTTCCCTGCAGTAGTTGTGTCTCTGCCCCTCCTACAATAGTGAGATTTCCCTGCAGTAGTTTGTGTCTTTGCCCCTCCCACAATTGTGAGATTTCTGCCCAGTAGTTTGTGTCTCTGCCCCTCCCACATTGATGAGATTTCCCTGCAGTCCCACAATGGTGAGATTTCCCTGCAGTAGTTTGTGTCTCAGCCCCTCCCACAAAGGTGAAATTTCCATTACAGAGGGAGTTGCTAATTTGCATTAAACAGTCCTGCATAAAAATACCAATATTGCTTTATTTATAGTAATTTCCCTGCATACCAGGTGAATTTTCAGATCAGTCTGGAGGTGCCTTTACTGGTTGCTTAAATAATAGACAAAAACAGAAATGACTGTCATGAATTCCATCCAGCTAAGAGAGCTAGATGGGCCCCTGAAGTGTTCAGTGGTCAGACCTGAGAGTCCCAGATAAAAAAAAACAAAAAACAAAACTATAGTCTCATAAAAAAGAAGTCTCAAGAATCAGGGTAAAGGAGAAATCTAACACAGAGGGCAGACTAACAAAAACCAGAACTGGCAGTACAGAAAAAAACAGAAGGTAATATAGGTATACAGCCAACATAATAATGACCTGAAGCAAATCTTCTTTAAGTAATAGCTAACAATTCTTCATTTTTGGCCATACTCATCCTGGATATAAAATGAGGAAACTGTCTCAGTGTGAAGTTGGCACCAGCCCTTTATAATAACTTTCAACATACACACAGCTACCCCGTAAAAGTAAAGAGCAGTAAAACAAATCCCACTTACATCTGCATAAATGTTGGAGCCAATGACTGGTGCCCAATGGGAAGGCTCGTCCTTACAGTGACTTGGGCAGTAAAATCTGGAAGACAATAAGGCAGGTTACTGCAAGTTCCCACTTGTGCCAGAATGGCATGAAAAAAAAAACTATTTTCCAATATATATATTCTGGCTCAAAAAACTTGAAGATTTATTAATGTTCTTTATGTGCCATTACATCAGGAGTATCGGGTGCCAAGTCCTTCATTCTCTGATGCTCTGTAAGATGATGGCTGAGAACGGTTGAAGGTTAATTCCATCCAAAACTGTTGAAGAGTTGTTGGGTTGGATAGTTTCTCGTATTTTTTAGAGGCTCCATATTTCAACTCTACCAAATGACACAGTCGTAATAAGGGGACCTCAAACTCAATGCTAGATGGATCTATGCCAACATTTCAGTACAGATGCCAGGGTTCTTGTAATTTAATTTTAGCAGTAGTAGTTGGCATACTGTCAATTTTAGAACCCTATATTTCTTTGAAATTACTGGGGCTAATATCAGTGTGATGTTATTGTTTTTGTTGCAGTGATATTGTCAAAGGAAGGATTATGGTGGACTTTGAAGCCACCAATCTCACCAGACAATAAACGGTATAGTCATGCTGCTTCCTATATCAGGCTGGGTGCTGCTTCCCCATCTTCTTGAAGGCCTTCATAATTATGAGTCTTCACAAAGGTCAAAAATAAAACACCACAAGTGCGCAGTACTCATGGTACAGAAAAGCGATGTCCAACTCACCTTGGGCCACATTATCAGCTCACTATTATCATCTTATTATTACAACAGAATGGGGAATGAAGGTCATTTGTGGAATCAGTGCATTAATATTCTAAGTGTTATGCCGCGTACACACGGTCGGACTTTTCGTCTACAAAAGTCCGACGGACGCCGACGGACCAAAGCCGGCTGACAATCCGATCATGTGTGGGCTTCCCTGGACTTTCGACGGACTTTTCCAGCCACAAATCTGACGAACTTTAGATTCGGAACATGCTTCAAATCTTTACGTCGTAACTCCGCCGGACCCAGAAATCCGCTCGTCTGTATGCTAGTCCGACGGACAAAAACCCACGCTAGGGCAGCTATTGGCTACTGGCTATCAACTTCCTTATTTTAGTCCGGTGTACGTCATCACGTACGAATCCGTCGGACTTTTGTGTGATCGTATGTAGGCAAGTCCGTTCGTTAGAAAGTCTGCCGCAAGTCCGCCGCAAGTCCGCCAAAAGTCCGTCGAAAGTCTGTCGGACGGGCTGTCGGACTTTTGTAACAGAAAAGTCCGACCGTGTGTATGCGGCATTAGTGTTATTAGTTGGGGCTAGCATTAGGAGTAAGGTTTAAAGAGTCAGTTTTAGGTTTGCGTTTGTGTTGGGAGTTATGTTGAGGTTTAGGGCTGTGGGTTAGGTTAAAATTTTGGTTGGAAAACAAAATTAGGGTGACACTTAGCTTTAGGTTCAAGCGTTACATTGAGGTTTAATGTTAGGCTTAAGTGTCAGGGTACCTCAACCTAACTGAGGTTTAAGGTTAGAGTTAGGGATTAGGTTGGGGTTAAGTGTTAGGGCTAGGGGCTAGATTGAAGTTAAGGTTAGGGCTGGGGTAAGTTAAGGCTTACTGATAGGAGTTAGGTTGAACTTTAGGGTCAGAGTTAACAAACTGGTTGAGGTTTAGGGTTAGGAGGTAAGTTGAGGTATAGGGGTTAGGTTGCATTATGAAAAAGTACTTTATTAGTTTTTTTCCATTTGAGATATATGTGCTCGGAAAATGTCAGTGATGGTATAATTGGCATAATATGTACAGGAGATCAGTATTCACACATTAAATTTTGTGATGCCAGACATTCACATTTAGCTCCAGTATTGCTGTACCCAAATATGCCAATGCCAAATGTCAAAAATGTTCAACTTTTCTTTTAATGACAGGTCCTTGAGCCCAGCTGCCACCCCCCCCCATCACTGATTTATAGCCTAACTTATGCTGGCCATAAACTATACGAAAAATCGTCTGAAATTCGGTCATTTAGACAATTCGTACGTTTTTCGGCTAGTTAATGGGCACAAAATCAATAATCTTTGGGACGTTTTTGAGACGAAAAAACGAAGGACAAGTTTGGAGATTTTCTGCCGAATGAACGATAAATTGAAAGGTTAATGTGTTTCCCGTCTGAACTGTCTGCACCAGGTATATGTAAAAAAACGAACAAAAAATGCATTCATTTATGTCCACTGAACGATCTATCAGTCATTACATGATGGCATTATCGTTTGCACTCACGGCCAAATGTTCGTTTTTCGAAAATGGGTTCGGCCAATTTTTCATATAGTGTATGGCCAGCATTAGTTATTCTTTAGTTCTTCCATAGAATGTTCCACCTTCATATTTAACTGGCTAATGTACCATTTAGATCGAAAATCTTTTATGATAGCAGACTGAAGAAACAACCATAATATGCCTACCTTGGACAGTGTTTAGCTGGCTTTTCGAAGGGGCAGATCTCAGCCACAGTTGAGTAGCAGTCAATTGTCTGTGCTAGGAATGAAGACAAAACACGCACACGTCATATATAGACATTCATTATCAGTCTCCAAGAATTCATTATCTTAAGATTCTTATCTGCTGTCCCAGGTGAAAACAGTCAAATCTACCAATGTTGCCATAAAGTAATGCCGCATACACACGATCGGTTTTTCCAACAACAAATGTTGGATGTGAGCTTGTTGGCGGAAAGTCCGACCGTGTGTATGCTCATTTGTTGTCGGACTTTCCACCAACAAATGTTGGCTAGCAGGTTCTCAAATTTTCCGCCAACAAATGTTTGTTGTTGGACTTTGCGATCGTGTGTACACAAGTCCGTCGGACAAAAGTCCACGCATGCTCGGAATCAAGTATGAGCCTTAAAACTAGCATTCGTAATGGAGACACCACGTACGTCTTGTATGTCACTACATTCATAATTGTTGGCCAACATTTGTGTGACCGTGTGTATGCAAGACAAGTTGGAGCCAACACTCTTCGAACAAAAATCCATGTTTTTGTTGTCGGAAAGTCCGATCGTGTGTACGGGCATAAGAAAAGGCTCTAAGACAGCTAAAGTTGACCAGGGATGGTGCGAATTTCTTTCTTGCAGGGTTGCAGGAAAGATAATTGCTCGATTCCACCATTGACACAGTCACTGTTAATCGGGGAATCCCTTGCTGAACCGGCCAAGGTTCGAATCAACAATGGCCAGCTTTAACCTTTTTACCCAAGGGGAACCCTTGTAGTATTTTCCAGTCCTTGGAGAACTAAATAAATTGGGAGTCAGTGGGAAAAATGCCCCTTACATTGGTGGCTAGTGGGAGGAATGCCTCCCTTACAGTGGCGGCCAGAATGCAAACCTTAGGGCTCGTTTACATGCATGTTTACGTGCGGACACCATCAAATGGGAGGTTAATTAGCCACAGCTCAATGAACCCATAGCAATCTCTGGAGGAATTCTGTTTGAGAATGGCTGAAATAAAGGGTGAGTGTCAGTTCCTTATTTTCCAAAATGTTCAAAGCATTTCTTCCTCTAGTCCAGTGGTCTCCAAACAGTGGCCCGGGGGGGGGGTGGGGGGGGTGGTCCCGATGCTTGCTTTTATCCAGCCCTTGGGGCACTATATTCATCCACTGATACCAACAATGGGACATAATTCCCCTTATTGATACCAATAAAGGGGTAGAATCCCTCCCACTGACACCAAAAAATGGGGTACAATTCCTCCCAATGACACCAACAAATGTGGCCCAGTGACAATAATGATGGGGCACAATTCCGCCCAATGACACCAATGATGGGGCTCTATTCCTCCCACTGATACGAAAGATGGGGTATTGTTTATTCCCACTGATGTCGGGATCTTTTGTATCCCCACTGGCCACAGTCTGGCCCAGCCTTAAGTCTGAAGGACAGTAAACTGGCCCTTTGTTTAGAAAGTTTGAAGACCCCTGCTCTAGTCATAGTGGCTTTTCTTCTGTAGTAAATCACCCAAATACAGGCAACATAATCTGGCTAGAAATGTTACAATTTAGGTTGTACTTTAGAGTTTTAGAGGAGCATTCCTGATCGGATATACTGTATATTGAATGGGCCATTTAGTCAGCTTCTGGTGCTACATAGTTTTAATTAAATATAGAGGAGATTGACAGATTGGCGGATGGCAACATGTTTGACCAGCCTTGTTTGAAACAATGTTGGTATTTTTGTAAAGTGATCTATTGCTCTTTTTGATTTTTAGTTATTTCCAACTTGTAAAAATGTACTTTAAGTACACCGTTTTCCCGGAACACTTACCAGTAACTTTGGAGACCATGAAGGAATTTGCTGGTTTAAATTTACTGCGGGAGAAAAGCAAAATAAGTAATCAGTGCAGAAGACGAATTGGAGAACAAACACTGAGAATTGTTTACTACTACCCAAGAGCAAAACGGTAATGTCTTACCTTAAAGATTCCACACCATTCCTCACGGACTTAACGAAAAACTGCAGACGGCCCTTCCGTGTAATGTCCACCAGACCGCCATTATTATCAATGACCCCGTAGTGAATTGCTGCCCGGCAGAGGCTGGATATCTGCGGAAACATTGGATTTGTTAACTGTCTTCAGTTGGTAAAGACGAAATTTAGCATAATGCAGCAGAACTAATCAGAACAAAGACATCGTTACTGTGGTCATAACTTTCTTGTGGACCTAACAAAAAATTTGATATAGAATAAAGAAAAGTTGAAACTTCTGCCAGTTTTTTTGTTGTTTTTTTTTTTTTTCCCCCCAAAGAAATATTGGCAAAACTTGGAATAATAGTAATCTCTGATACAGAATTGACAATACTCATTTCCATTCAATTTTATAAGACACGAGGGTACTGGTGAGGTTTATTTCTCCAAATAAGAAGCTGCATAAACAGTGGCAGGTCCAAAAAAATCTTTAGCCATTCATCAAAGGATTGAATACAGGCAACGCGTTTTGGTGGTCCAAACAATCCCCCTTCATCAGGGCTTGGAAAATAAATACATACTTAAAAGGACTCAAAGTACATGTATGCTGCTAAATTTATCTTTGGGACACTTGGTAATCCACACAAAAAAAAAAAAAGAAATCTCCCTGCAAATTAATGTCATAATGTGTTAGTATGCATCGCATATTTACCGTAGCTACAGGTAAGCCTTTATTATAGGCTTATCTGTAAGCAGGGCCTCTGTTAGAAGTCATGGGGCCCCATACTGCCCTCCTGATGGCCACCCAAACCATGCCTATGTCCCACCTATCCCCCCAGGGTTAAGTGGAAAAGCAGCATTAACTTTATCCACCTACACCCCAAAAGTGATAAAAAAGTCCCTCCTCTGCTCCCACCTCCTGGGCCCCTCTGTTAATCTGATGGGGCCCAGGGAAATGTACTTTAAGCCCTGGTAACCAAGTAAGAGTGAGGGTGTGGTCTAGTAAATTCAATTTATTCATTAAAGAAGAAATGAACAATTAAGCTGTCCTGGGCCCCCCTGTTTAGCTGATGGGGCCTGGGCCCAATACAGCAACAGACCAATGAAAAACATTTGTTGGGGTCTTCAATCATCTAAAGATTGATTACATTTTTTTTTTATTCTTTTTGGTCTGGAACTTTATAGTTTGCTCTATGGGGGAGATTTCTCTTTACTTCCAATACTGGAGACATGGCAGGAAGTGTGAGGAAATTTCCCCCAAAGTAAGAGTTTTCCATTTTGGAGTATTTCCCTTAATTTTCTGTTCTGCAGACAACTGTAAAATGTGGGATTTTATATCACTTTTTGTCTTGCATGCAATGGTTATCAGGGCAAATTGGGTAAATCTCCCCATCAGGGTCACAAACAGTAATAAACACCTGACAGGGGCTATTTTCCCCCATTCTATACAAAAATAGAAAATAAAGTTGGTTTTGGAAACACCTGAAATAAGCCTTGCAGTTTGTATGAACTACTTACGCTGTCATAGAAAAGCGTTCCAAAAACTTTTGCCTTCTTATTTGCACAACCTGGTGGGCAGAGATACCTGCGGGAGGAATACACAGTGATTTATTCAATATGGCATACAGTTTGTAATCTGGTGAATACAAAGATGTCGCTTGTGATCAAATAATAGGTTTTCATTTAAAAAAAAAAATCGAAATTTGTTTGCAAAATTGGCAATTCAGTAATCATAGATACTTTTGATGTTAGATTCCATATGGACTTGCAGGGTTAGCAAGATCCTAAAATCACACAACTTTTTTGCTAAATGATCTTTTCCTTATTTGGAAAGCTGATTCCCTTTAAAGGACAACTTTACCTTTACTGAAGCTGTTTCTTCAGGAAAACCAGGAATTAGCATTTTCAGAAGGAGGTCAACAGCACGAGTTAGTCTCAATCAGTAGAGTTGTCCTTTAAAGATGGCGCCCCCCCTTAATTTCAAATACATTTTTTTTTCGGAAATCATTGCGCTGTGTGCAGTTTGGCATGAAGCATTACAAGTACATGGAGTTTATTTTGCCATCTCTGCACTGAGACCTTGAGAAGCTATAAAACGACTCCTTAAACAATCTTCGCTTTATGCACGCCGTCCCCCCCCGCTACCCATGACTCAGCCACCGGCCGTCCTTCATGACTGACATTCTCTATTCTGATGCTCTGCTTGCCCAGGTCTCCATAGTGAAGCCAACACTACACAATCTCTTTAAAGTTTTCTTAACAACAACGAAAGAGCTGAAAGCTGGCGTAAAAAATTGCATTTTTGTCCTCGCCGAGTCAGCGCTCTTAGGAAACCCGCCAAAAACATCTTAATGTTTATGTTTAACACATGTGCCCTCAACTTTTAAATATATACGATGGAGTAGAACAGCGTTATGTCCATAACGACCAGATGTTTGTTTCTGTCCTCAAATCGGCACTACAAAAATTATTTTCTGATTGGTCGCCGAGGAGTCTGTTTCGCGTTATGGATTTTTACTCCAGCTGGAGAAGAACAAGCTGAGCAGTTGTCCTAACCGCCAGGTTATCAGTCAAAGCTTGACTTTACAACCACCCTTTGTGCTACTATAATATAAGGGGCTTGAGGCAATAATTATGCCATTGTTCAGACATTTTGAATTGGGTTTACCAATCTGGTAATGATGGTGATGAGGTATGAAGCCTTGTAGATGTTAAGGTAGCTTTGTGGGCCCTGATTCATCAAGCTGAATAAGGGCTAAATAAATGCTAACTAGTGCTTAAGGCATGCTAAAATTACATATAATTACATTGGTTGATAGGCCAATTTAGCATTCCTTAAATTCTATTGCAGTAAAAAGTAAAAACTGAAATCAAAGTCAAGGCCAGAAAATCAAAATTGACAATGAAGTCCTAAAATGCTTACAGTGGTCACTATTGCTCAGGACTTCTGATTCCCTGTCCAGACACAGCTCCAGAGCATCAAGCCACTCAATTGTCTAAGACATTCACAACCAGGGTTCTGTGAGACCTAAAGGTTCATCCAGATCTTGCTAGGGGTTCCTTGAGTGGTGAATTGACCTTTGCCTGATTGTGTCCACATAATTCCAGCACTGATGCAACTCTGCATAGCCAGTGGCCTGGGACCAGTGGAGCTTCTTATTTTCAAGTAAGTTGCCATTGAAACCAATGATCATGTTAGCTGTAAGTAAAAGGAGCATTCTTCCTAGTGTCCCCCAAAGTATAGGAGCACTACATTGACCACCACTGTAATGGGCATTCTCACAGACCACGGGTGTAACAGGGCATGTTTTCCTCTGACCACCAGTGTAAGCAGGGCTCTTCTCTAATTGACTGCCCTAAGACTGGAAAACTACGGTACTTCAAGGGCTTCTCAATGGTAAAAGAGGCTGGTCTAATCGGACTTATTCCCAGTAATCTGGTGACCTGGGAACACCTAAGGACCTAAGGAACATGAATCAGCTTTTCCTTGTTCTGAATGTATCTTGAAACCAGTTCGCCAATGAGCACCATCTGGGTAAAATGCAGCCTAGTACCTGTTACAGGTGGATCCTTTGCATTTGTCCCTCATCTTCGTCTCACACTTGATGACTTGAGCTGAGGAAGAAGGAAAAAAAGTTGAAAATGAGAAAATAACTAAGTCAGAAGACACAAGCCACTTCGTAAAGACCAAAACCAGAAGAGGAACTAAGAGAGGAGACATATGCCACTCCATAAAGACCAAAAACAGAAGAACTTAAAGTTTGACATAACTGAACCTGATACAAAACAATATCATGTGGCATTAGCAGTGGCTAAAATCAATGGTTGGAATTATATACAATGGGGCCGCGAGCAAGTCATTACCCCATAGCAAACCACTTGAGGGCCTCTTGGCTTGCTGTTATCCTAGGGTTCAGCTTGCTAACTAACATCTAGTTTTTGATTTAACAGGGGAGGGTAAGAACTGCAGTCTTGTTTTTATTTGTTATTCTGGTGATTTTTGGAGCGGTAGGGAGGTGGTGTCGATTTTTATTGCTGACTGTGGCTTGTTTTTATTGTTGACTGTATACCTATTTGGAAGATTACCCCTCATCTTATCTTCTTGTTGTCACACAGGAAGTGAGGATGAGTCACCCCCAACTGGGACAGCCAATGGTTTTAATTATAAAATCCCATGTGGCTGTGATGGGCCCTCGGGGTAGAAGGGGAGCCCTTTTAGGGAGGCTGTTGAGGCAAATTAGCTTGTGAAGTCTGCAGTCCACAAGAGCTGGTATGACCAGTTTGGTATAGAATGCTTGAGTGGCCTACATAGAGTCCTGACCTCAACCCTACCAAACACCTTTTGGGATAAATTGAAATGCCAAATGTGCACCAGTTCTTCCCATCCAACATCAGTTCCTGACCTCACAAATGGGCACACATTCCCAAAGACAGCCTCCAAAATCTTGTGAAAAGTCTTTCCTAAAAGAGGATTTTATAGACGCAAAGGGGGGTAAACTCCATATTACAGATTTTGAGGGGAGGGGGACAACTCCATATTATTGGCTGTGGTTTTGGAAGGGGATGGCCAACAAACTCATAGAGGAGGTGTGATGGCTTTTGGCCATATAGTGTAGCTGACCTAAAGAGGGTTTTCTTTTTGTAAAGAACACCTGGAGCTACATTTAAAGAGATTTGAATTCATTTTGTCCAAATACACCAAAAACTAGAAGCAGAAATATAAGTTTGGGGAAATGAAACCAGTGGCGTATCCAGCTTTCATATTTAGGGGGGGCACATGGGGGGACAGGGACAAAAGTAGGGGGGCAACTATAAAATGCATACATATATATCTATATATATAGATATATAGATATATCTATATATATAGATATATATAGATATATAAATATATACTGGGGCCCTTTACTACGACCCCACAACCGCCCTTTCACATGTTCTGCAGTGAGCTCCCTTCCTACTGTATTGGGGTCCCCCAGGGTGGCAGAAAACAAGAGATATATGTCACCAGCATACCAAGAAAGTATAAGGGTCCAAAGCAGTGGGAGAACTATCAGGGTTGCAAAGGTTGTCTTGCCTCTGGGCCCTGGTGTTCTGCCACTGTGGGGTTCCCCAGCCTCCTCTTGCTGTCCTGCCCCTACTATTGACAGCGCTGGTCTGGCATCTCTTGGAATTTACAGGCTGGTTCTCCTGTCCTAAGGATGGGAGAAATCAGTCTGTTTTTTTAGTAACTGAGAGTCCTGGTGGAGTCCTTCCTGCAACTCGCTCTTCCCCCTTGCCAATGAGGATGCAGGGGAAGGAGCAGATCGGGCGGCCGTGGTTGTGTGAGCGCTCACATTATGCAGTGTCAGCAAGCAGAGGGAGGGGGGAGGAATCACCCGCAGGAGCTGACTGGGGACTCTCTCCCTCTTAGACATTGATTTTTTGTAAAAAAAAAAATTTTTTTTTTTTATTGGGGGGGGGGGGGCACATGGTGGGGCACAGCATAATGTTGGGGGGGGGTGGGGGCAGGGCCCCCTCTGCCCCCCCTAGGGACGCCATTGAATGAAACACCACACAATTGCACTTCTAGAAATCACCCCTAATTAGAATGTCTTACTCATTTGGTTTTCGGTGGCTGGCTGTGTCGTCTTTGGCACGACTTTGGGTTTGTTGATCTTTTCGTGCACCCAGATCAGTGTTTCTTCAGGAACTCGAGGCGATTCAATTTCATTTGTCTCCTCCGTCTCCACAACGGGTTTTTCACCTGGAGGTAACAGAACAGGACACCACGTTCAAAAGAGTCTGCAGAATGCACGCCGCCAATACAATCAAACTGATACAAACAAGACTTCCCATCGTCTCTCCAAACATGTGAACAGTCCAGTCAATTCTTAGGAATATAACAAATGTTATTTATTAATATTGCATAAATCCTCAGAAGGGACACGGAGAGGCTTGAAGTACAGAACATGACGCTTCAGTAAAATTACTTCTTTGGCAGAGGTGATCATTTATGTTCACAGAATAGAAATTAAAAGAATTTTCTTTAAAGTTTGACTATTTCAAAAAGATGTACAGCGTGTGATCTTCACTAAGGCACTGCGAATTCCAAAAATGTTCTGTTAAACCTTAACTCTAGCCAAAGCCTTTTTTTTTTGTTATTTTGGATTGAGTATGGAAGGAAGAATCTCATTCCTTTATTGTATAACATGAACTCTCCTCAGTACTAACAACCTTATGTTTAAAGCTCAATTCCAGGAATTGGAAACAAATCTGTAGAAAAAATGATTCGCACTCCGGTTGTTGCTCTTAAAATTTCTTTATTTTATTGAATAGCCACAGTGAACAAACGCAGATTAAGTCAGATGACGCGTTTCAGCCTATAAGGCTATTAGGTATATGGGTAGTAGCAATGACTTTTTTGTTTATACTTAGGAACAAATCTACCATTACAGTGGGGCCCCTGTGCTCTGCAAGGGTTAAATAACCATTAAGTTGAGGGGTTCTGGAATATTAGTGTCTTCCTTTCATCTGTGTCCTCATCAGAGTACCCCCTAATATCAGGAGTTCCTCCTTGCATCAGGGCCCCCATCAGCACCCCCCTTATATCAGGGTCCTCATAAGAGTCCACCCTTACATCAGGGTCACCATCAGAGTCCCCCCTTACATTAGGGTCCTCCTCAGGGTTCCTCCTTGCTTTAGGGCCCCCATCAGCACCCCCCTTATATCAGGGTCCTCATAAGAGTCCACCCTTACATCAGGGTCACCATCAGAGTCCCCCCTTACATTAGGGTCCTCCTCAGGGTTCCTCCTTGCTTCAGGGCCCCCATCAGCACCCCCATTACATCAGGGTCCTAATCAGGGTCCCCCCTTACATTAGGGTCCCTATCACAGTTCCCCCTTACATTAGGGTCTTTATCAGAGTCCCCCCTTACATCAAGGTCCTCATCAGAGTCCCCCCTTACATCAGGGTCCCCATCAGAGCCCCCCCCCCCTTACATTAGGGTCCTCCTCAGAGTTCCTCCTTACATCAGGGCCCCCATCAGCACCCCCATTACTTCAGGGTCCTAATCAGAGTCCCCCCTTACATCAGGCTCCCTATCACAGTTCCCCCTTACATTAGGGTCTTTATCAGAGTCCCCCCCTTACATCAGGGTCCCTATCAGAGTCCCCCCCTTGCATCCAAGCCTCCATCAGCACCCCCTTATATTAGGGTCCTCATTAGAGTTTCCCCTTACATTAGGGTCCTCCTCAGAGTTCCTTTTTGCATCAGGGCCCCCATCAGCACCCCCCTTACATCAGGGTCCTCACCAGAGTCCCTCCTTACATCAGGGTAGTCATCAGAGTCCCCCATTACATCAGAGTCCCCCCTTGCATCAAAGTCTCCATCAGCACCCCCTTATATCAGGGTCCTCATAAACGTTCCCCCTTACATTAGGGTCCACCTCAGAGTTCCTCTTTGCATCAGGGCCCCCATCAGCACACCCCTTACATCAGGGTAGTCATCAGAGTCCCCCATTACATCAGGGTTCTTATGAGAGTCCCCCCTTACATCAGAGCCCCCCTTACATCAAGGTCCTCATCAGAGTCCCCCTCCTTACATCAGGGTCCCCATTAGAGTCCACCCTTACATCAGGGTCCCCAAAAGTCCCCCTTTATATTGGGGTCTCCATCAGAGTCCCTACTTACATCAGAGTCCCCATTAAGAAGGTAGAAGCAGAGCCCATAGGCAGCCTCTGTTGACCTGAATACTCGATGTGCCACCAACACTAGCTGAAGGCTGGATGCTGCCCAGGGCTGTAGCTTGGAGACCCTTGCCCTCTAAACATAACAAGCATTTAACCTTTGCAGTGCGGTGGGCTCCACTCCAGTTTTCTTCCAATTCCTGGAGTCGGGAAAGCGTAACTGCAGCCAAAACCTTTTTATTTCTTAGTTTTGGATAGCGAGGAGATGGATGGAAACCAGTGGCAGCTGGTGGTATATTTTTTTTTGGAGGGGGCAGCAATCCGTCCGCTGAACCCCCCCCCCATCTGTTGATCAGTCACCGCACTTATCCCATCTAGGTCGTGGGCTTCCTCAGGCCTCTGCGTCTCCTCCTTCCTCCGCTTCATGGTGGCGTGGCTTCCCCTGTGTCTCCTCCCTCCTCCTCTTCCTCGGCGGCCAATAGGATCACTTCTCCTCTCGGCCAATTTGGTCTCAGGACCTGCTTCCTGAGCCAGGATTGGCTGGGAGGAGAAACAGGAAGACAATAGCAAATATTAATTAGCTATTGCCTCACAACTGGGTGGGCACTGCGTCCCGAGCCCGCCCTTTTTTGAAGCCAATTAGAGCCTCTGGCTCTAATCATGTGCTTCTAAAAAAAAAGACTCCCATTGGAATCCATGCGTCCGGTGCCCTGCCTGTAAATTAGGGGCTGGGCGCATGGATTAGGGGGGGCTGCGCCCCGTATGGAGGGGCCGCCGCTGATGAGAACTCCTGTCAAGTAATTTTTTGCTGTCTGTGTCCCTATTAGAGAGATTCACCCCATGTGTCCTAGTGACCGTTATCACTGAAAGTGAAAGAAAATCCCAAATTTTGGGTTGTTACCAGAACAGGAACAAAGAGGGAATCTTCCAATGGGGGCACTAGTTCAGGTGCAGGGACGGTCAGGCTAGGAGGTTAAGGACTAGTTGACACTAAATGCCCTCCAGACAGGAAATGAGGCGGGCTCTATCTAACTTGCTGCAGCTTCTAATGCACATTGTGAGAAGCTCACAGTGTGCAGTGAAATCAGAGTAAGCCATGGCATTACAGGAGAGGAGCCTGTACAACTGTATAAGACTGAAGGGACCGCTGGAGGTCAGCTTTGACCCGCGTGGTCGGATTGGATGCACGTGGTTCCATTTTTCAAGTTTGTAAAATTGCAAAATGCACAAAGCCACACCTGCAGAGAACCTCTTTAACATAAAAGCTCTGTACATCTGGCATCTCTCCGCCAATATTGGGGAAATACTTCTCTAAATTGCGCATTTTTGCTTTATTGCGCCCCATAAACCGGAAAGGCACATTTTGGCGAGCCCCAGCGTATGACGTCTTCCTAATGGGAATCGCATGAGGGCCCTCGACGTGTGATGTACACGTAACCCAGCCACGATGAAAGTCCTCCGGGCAGACCCGGGCTGCAGTTTTTACGACTAAAATAATAAAACGCTTTCACGATTCATCATGGAGCGCTCAATAACGCGTTAAATATTTGGTTGCCAGGCAGCCCCGCATGCCAGGACAAGCGCTTCTGATCACCGCTGGATTCACAGAGACGGAATAGCCGCGGCAGATTAACGGCTTTTACAGCTGATCAAACAATTCCCGACGACTTTTTTTTTTTTTTTTTTTTCCCTTCGCAACATTTCAGGGAAGAAGAGCGTTAAAGGTGACGACGACTCCTCAAAACAGCCCATTGATGATTGTTCCAGGACTCAGAGGAAGGGGAACGTAGTCACCAGCCGGGACGCCGCCGAGGCCGAAGAAGTGTTTGAACAGAGCGGCTTTCTTGAAATCAATTTAGAATTTCTAACAAGATGGCTGGATGCTTTAAAGAGGTATTAAATCCAAAACCAAAAATGCAGCTTTTCAATCAATATGTGTTGGCTGCATTCGTTTTCTTTTTCAGGCTTTTTCCCCCCTCTTTTTTCACCTGGTGACCTGGCCAGTAACGCACCGCCTGTATTAGAGTGCTCCCACTCTGGATGAAGGAGCACAGGAGGCACAGCAGCAGGGGGGTTGCTAGGTCTACAAAAGATCTGGGGCTAGAGCCCATAGCAGTGTAGTAAAGAAAGTCATACGCTTGGGCGGGCATACACATGTATATACAGTAATATACGTGTGTGTGTATATATATCCCCAGAGAGCCCCCCGCTTGCATCAGGGTCCCCAGAGAGCCCCCCCTTACACCAGGGTCCCCAGAGAGCCCCCCCTTACATCAGGGTCCCCAGAGAGCCCCCCCTTACATCAGGGTCCCCAGAGAGCTTCCCTCTTGCATCGGGGTCCCCAGAGAGCCCCCCACTTACACCAGGGTCCCCAGAGAGCCCCCCCTTACATCAGGTCCCCAGAGAGCCCCCCTTACATCAGGGTCCCCAGAGAGCCCCATCCTTACATTAGGGTCACCAGAGAGCCTCCCCCTTAAAATCAGGGTCCCCAAAGAGCCTCCCTCTTGCATCAGGGTCCCCAGAGAGCCTCCCCTCCCCTAGGGGACCCCTGCAGAGACTCGGGGCTATAGCCCCAAAAGCCACCCCCTAGCGATGCCACTGCACAGCAGCATTGTCACTCTGGGAGGAGGGGAGTGTTAGAAGTGCAGACAGGTTTAGATTCACTAACAAATTAAAGCCAAACTCACACTTCATAATCAGTTACAGCAAACAGTTTTTGTTTCCTTTTGGGATAAAGGTTTTACATAAATAAATAAAAGCTGATCATTGCAAGCACCCCTATCAGTGTTAAATGGTTTATCTCATCCATGTAAACTGATACATTCTGCTGGAGAGCTTGTTCTTTTGAAAAACAACATATGTACTGGCTGGATCAGAAAGAAAGCCTAATGGGGCGTACACACGGTCGGACTTTTCGACCTGACTGGTCTGACGGACCCCGACGGAACAAATCCGGCAGACAATCCGATCGTGTGTGGGCTTCACCGGACTTTCAGCGGACTTTTCCAGTCGCAAATCTGACGGACTTTAGATTTGGAAGAGGCTTCAAATCTTTACGTCGTAACTCCACCGGACCCAGATATAAGCTCGTCTGTATGCTAGTCCGACGGACAAAAACCCACGCTAGGGCAGCTATTGGCTACTGGCTATCAACTTCCTTATTTTAGTCCGGTGTACGTCATCACGTACGAATCCGTCGGACTTTGGTGTGATCGTGTGTAGGCAAGTCCGGTCGTTAAAAAGTCCGTCGGAAGTCCGTGGAAAGTCTGTCGGACCAGTCCGGTCAGAAAGTCCGCCCGTATGTACGCGGCATTAGACTCTGTTCACATTGGACCTGCGTTTGGGGTGCCATTAAGAAATAATCGCATCTCAAACACGTCCTGCATTTTGCAGCGATTCTGGAATTGCGGGCAGAATTGCGCCGCTTCCGCCCGCTGTTTGGTCCGCAATTCCAGATTCGCTGCAGGACGTGTTTGCGATTATTTCTTAATTGCACCCCAAAATGCGGTGTGATATTTGCCACGATTGTCGAGCGACAAAATGCGCTAAAATCGCGGCAAATATCGCAACACCAAATGCTCCTGGCTTTGTGCCAAGATTTGGTACATGAGCTTCTTTGGAGCGTTTTTTGGAGCGGAGGGAGGCCCATTCAACCTGTAAACCAGTCACCCTTGAGCTCAGGTTTGGTAACTTTGCCTAGGCTCGGATGATGTCATCGGTCAGCTGTTGCAGCAGTGTAGCCTTGCACATGCATATTGCACATATGCATGTACAAAGTTACAATGTTGCAACAGCTGACCGATGACATCATCCGAGCCTAGGCAAAGTCACCAAACCTGAGCTCAAGGGCTGCTTTTTCAAAATAAAAGGTGCTATTCTAAAAAAAATATATATATATTGTTGTATATTGTGAGCAGTGATGAGCTTGGGCATGTTCGAATTAGCATCCAAACACTTGTGTGTGAGGCCGCCAGGAAGCCGGGTTTGCTCAGATGGGTTCACATCCTATTCCAAATACCCCCAAGCTCATCCCTAAATGTGAAGTGCCAGGAATTTATTCACAAAGACTTGCAAAGTTACCGAAAGTTCCACTTGAATCAGTCAGTTAGACACAGGCTGCCAACAAGCATGCAGGCAGCAACCCAGCAGTAGAAATGTCATGAATTTTTAATGTTCACATCCTAGTCCGAACACCCCCAAACTTATCACTAATCGTGACGTGTCAGGAATTTATTCCCGAAGACTTGTAAAGTTACAGAAAGGTCCACTTGAATGAATCAGATAGACACGGGCTGCCAACAAGCATGCAGGCAGCAACCCAGCATGCCCAGCAGAAGGAATGCCATGAATTTTTAATGTTCACATTTTAGTCTGAACACCCCCAAGCTCATCCCTAAGTGTAAAATGTCAGGAATGTATTCACAAAAACTTGTAAAGTTACCAAAAGGTCCACTTGAATCAGTCAGTTAGACACAGGCTGCCAACAAGCATGCAGGCAGCCACCCAGCATGCCCAGCAGAAGGAATGCCATGAATTTTTAATGTTCACATTTTAGTCTGAACACCCCCAAGCTCATCCCTAAGTGTAAAATGTCAGGAATTTATTCACAGAGACTCGTAAAGTTTCTGAAAGGTCCACTTGAATCAGTCAGTTAGACACAGGCTGCCAACAAGCATGCAGGCAGCAACCCAGCAGAAGAAATGTCATGAATTTTTAATGTTCACATCCTAGTCCGAACACCCCCAAACTTATCACTAATCGTGATGTGTCAGGAATTTATTCGCAAAGGCTTGTTACTGAAAGGTCCACTTGAATCATTCAGATATACACAGGCTGCCAACAAGCATGCAGGCAGCAACTCAGCATGCCCAGCAGGACGGTTATTCATTTTTCATGTTTATTTTTTAAATATTTAATACAAATATTTTTTTAAAAACTATTGAAAACATCAATTTATTAAATGTAGCAGCACAGTGGGTGGGCCTTAACACCAGGTTGCCACATACCCTGTTTCCCCGAAAATAAGACCTAGCGTGATTGTCAGTGATGGCTGCAATATAAGCCCTACCCCCCCAAATAAGCCCTAGCCTGTTTCCCCAAAAATAAGCCCTACCCTGAAAATAAGACCTACAAGGACTTTAACTAGGGCTTATTTGGGGGGTAGGGCTTATATTGCAGCCATCACCGACAATCACGCTAGGTCTTATTTTTGGGGAAACAGGGTATATGTGTTTATGGGGCTCTGCTGTTCTGTACTGAGAGCGTGCTCATTGCGTGCTCCCACCACACTGACCAAGCTGCAACAGACGGCCTCCCGCTCACCGTTTACGTTTCCAAAGCTGAGAGGATGGGGTCCCAATCGGGGTCGGGACAAGGGACGGGCAGGAGGGGCGGCCGCCCTGGGCGCAATGGTTTATTGCAGGGATGGGGGCACCCTAAACCCTAAAAGAAAGGGAGGGAGCTCAGTTTCGCATCTTTTGCCCTGGGCACTGGATGATCTTGTCCCGGCACTGGTCCCAATCATATAACCGCTGTGACAGCCAATCGTAGTGTCCACCTGATCAAGAGCTCCACCTCCGCAGAAAGGGCCAGCAGGAAGGGGTTAAAAATCTAATTGGCCAAACTCCATCTCAACTGAAATCTCAAAGAATAACAGAGGGTTTGTTTAGGAACCATTGGGCTCTTTACCTTTGTAGCAGAGGTTGTTCTTGCAGTTGCCGCCGTAGCTAGGTGGGCACTCGGAGCAAGGTCGCCCGGTTTTATAAGGCGCTTCACCAATCCAGTTACCCCTGAAAATATGAAAGGAAGCAGACAAAAAAAAAAATCGACATTAGATTCATATCACAGGCGTATCCTGAGCCTCCTCTGCTCTCTTGGGCGAGGTAACCTAAGAGGGGCGACGGTATGAATGCAGCTACTGTGCGCCGTGATGGCAGACTGCGGCCGTGCTCCCAGTAACCTGCTATGAATGGATAGAAAGATGCTTTGAATCTCACAGCGGATGGACTAAGATTAGAACTCAGAAAGTGTTTACATCCTCGCGAAACCTCCTGGCGTTCCGCTAATCGATTGCCAATTGTCGCGTTTCACCTTTGTGACGATTTGATACATTTTATGCACATTAAAGTGACGATGTCTTTTAAGAGGACGCCAAGTCTGTCCTATAGGAAGACAGAGGGGTTTACTGATGCCGCAGGGAGTATTTTCCACCTCCACCGCCGGCGATGAAAGCTCTGTTTGTGTATGCGCCAACAAGGCTCCCCCTCCTCCCCACCAACCTCCGAGTTGCGCATTCTGGTCCTTACTTTGGGGAATAGTTGCAGACCAGGTAGACGGCGTTCTCCCAGATTTCTCCCCACACGTTCATCCGTTTGCAGACGTTGACCGCGCAGCCCACTTTTGTGGTCGTGGCCCAGACGATCTGGAGATGGAAAAGATGGGTGAAAAAAAAAAAGAAGTTAACATGGTCAACGGGAGTCTGTTCGGAGAGGTGCGGCCGGCGGCTGCGGTTCGGCTCTGCCTGGGAGGTCGGGTCACCTGCGGGTCTCACGGTGCACTGCGGTACCGCATTTAAATTGCTGTAGTGGATTTAAAGGGAAACTACCAGATGAGTTGCTCTGGTGTTAGGCTGCTTTAACACTACTCCATTGCAAATGGGTTTCGGCAGCGTTTCTGGTGCGTTTCGCACCTGTGAAAAAAGGACACGTGACAAAAAACGCACCAAAAACGCAAATACTGGTGTGCTTTTAATGCACTATGCCACCTCTTGATGCATTTTCCATTTATTTCAATGGATAGGTGCATTTTTTTAGCACACCAAACATGCACCAAAAATGCAGCAAGCAGGACTTTTAAAAGCGCAACTGACGTGCACCTGACTGGCGTGAAGCGTTCTATAGGATTTAATGGTCATGCATTTTTCTTCCGCTTTTGGTAAGGTGAAAAACTGAAGAAAAATTGATAATTGTGAAAGGGCCCCTATTCTGTACAAACGACTGTCCTGCTAAATACTTATTGCTGCCAAGGTCCTGAACCTGATTCCTGGTTCCACCACCATCCCTCCAAAGGGCTGTAACTAGCAGCCATTAGAAGTTAGCAGGGCCATCCTAATGAATGGGCACTGCCCAGGGGCCCCAGTTGCATGGGGGTCCCATGATCAGAGCCAGGACAAAGGGTGGGCAGGCACTGTGTTAGGGGGTGCTCTGACAAGGGGTGGGAGGGTGCACAACTGATGCAAGGGGGCACTGTGATGGGGGAACCTGATGTATGGGGACACTGTGATGGGGAGACCTGATGTAAGGGGGAAACTGTGATGGGGACACTGAATGTATGGGGACATTGTAATTGGGACACCTGATGTATGGGGACACTATGATGGGGAGCCTGATATATATGGGCACTGTGATGAGGGAACCTGATGTATGGGGACACTGTGATAAGGGAACCTGATGTAGGGGGCACTGTGATGAGGGAACCTGATGTATGGGGACACTGTGCTGGGTAAACCTAATGTATATGAGCACTGTGATGAGGGAACCTGATGTATATGGCACTGTGCTGGGTAAACCTAATGTATATGGGTACTGTGATGGGGGATCCTGATGTATGGGGACACTGTGATGGGAAAATCTGATGTATATGGGCACTGTAATAGGGACACCTGATGTAAGAGGACACTGTGATGGGGACACCTGATGTAAGGGGGACAATGTGATGGGCACACTGAATGTATGGGGACATTGTAATTGGGACACCTAATGTATGGGGATACTATGATGAGGAACCTGATATATATGGGCACTGTGATGGGGGAACCTGATGTATGGGGACACGGTGATGGGGAAACCTGATGTATATGGGCACTGTGATGGGGAACCTGATGTATGGGGACACTGTGATGGGGGAACCTAATGTATGGGGACACTGTGATGGGAAAACCTGATGTATATGGACACTGATAGGGTCACCTGATATAAGGGGACACTGTGATGGGGGAACCTGATGTATATGGACACTGTAATAGGGACAGCTGATGTAAGAGGGCACTGTGATGGGGGAACCTGATGTATGGGGACACTTTGATGGGGAAACCTAATGTATATGGGCACTCTGAAAGGGGAACCTGATGTTTGGGGACACCTGATGTATGGGGACGCTGTGATGGGGACACCTGATGCAGGCTGGTAGGGGCCCCAGTGCATTACTTTGCCCAGGGGCCCTTGATGCTATTAAGATTGCACTGCCATTCCGAGTTGCCTTTTAAGGACCCATTCCTAGTAAGGGCTCATTCACAAGGGCTCCTTGTGTTGCTTTTGCCTCTCTCTCCCAGTCGGAGCTCTGCTTTACAGGGATTGCAAGGGGTTGATACCAAGTCAAATTCAGGTACTTACACTGCATGCATTTAAAATAAATAGCATTTAATGATGTATGTAGAAATATGAAGCTGAATTCATTTGAGATCTTTTTTATCTGACTAATGTTCAGTTTTAACCCTAACTTCAGCCTTATGGGTAACAAAAAGAATCATCATGGAATCCTTGCAGGCTTGCACCCAACATTGGAGAACCGCTATGTCTTATCCAGAGGAGACCGCTCACCTGGGTGTAATGGGTGCACATTGGTCCTGAACATCTCTCAGGACAATATGGGTTGCATTCATGTGGGTATGGATAGGTATAGTCCTTCACCTCATCATACCAGGACTGGACGTGAAAAGCCGGAGAGCGATATCTTCAAGGAGAGAGAAGAATCAGAAAGTTATTTACCTTTACATGGGCAGTTATACAAATAATCTTCCTGTAGTCTTCCTGTAGCAATATTTCATGCCAGCGAGTGACCATGGCACGTAAGGTTTCTAGAGATTTTTGTAGCTGGCAGCCCCAAACATTGAGAATTCACTACAGGGTCTGTCTAGTCATAAGTCATCTTTCAGTTATGCCTGAGCATTGATGAGATGAACCAACTACTGCCTTGAATCTCTTTGGGACACCAGCAGGATCTCTGCACAGTGTTCCCAGCCCAGCCTCCTGTAAAGAATTTTTGATCACATCAATGAGGATGACCTCCTTGCAAAGGACCAAAAAGGTGGGTGCAGCTGGGAACTTAAGTGTTCACATGTTTATTGGGGTATAAACAGATTGTGCTGCATCATAGGACAATTGGGTAATGGTTACATATCGAAATGACCTCTGATGTCTACTTGAATTGTTGTAGAAAAGGAACTGGGTATTTCCCCACGTTGGCCACCAATTGCAGTTGTACCTCACTATGCAATAAATGGGGGTGGTTTGATTGATTTATTGATTGGGACAAGCAGATTGTGCTGCACCATGGGACAGTTGTGTCATTGTCACACATCTAACTGACCTCTGATGTCTACATGCAACTTTGTGCGTGCTGGGAAAAAGGCGCTGGATGTGTTTCCCAATGTTGGTCAGCTATTGCAGTTGTATCTCACTATGCAATACATGGGGGTGGTTTAATTGATTGATTGATTGATTTATGGGGGAAAGTAAAATGATGCTGCACCATGGGACAGTTGGGTAATGGTTACACATCCAAATGACCTCTAAAGTCTACATGCAACTTCATGAGTGCTGGAAGAAAGGCACTGAATGTGTTTCCCCATATTGGCTGCCAATTTCAGTTGTATCTCACTATGCAATACATGGAGATGGACTGATTGACTGATTAATTGATTGGTAGATTGATGGCTCCAGTAATGTCTCTCACCTGCCCCAATGTACCGCCAAGTTTTGTCCAATGGACATGAGAAGGTTGGTTGGTCCATGCTCCCACATACACTCCTGAGCCCAGGCTTCTGAAGACCTTTCCAGCTCCTCGTCCCATGTCTGCCCAGACAAAAAAGAAAAAGAGACTTTATTACTGATTATATTCTAGACATTGCCTAGTCTTCATTGGATAACCTTTTTTCTGTATATAAATGTGAATCTGCTCATCTCAAAGAGAAGCTTCAAACAAAACTTTCATTTTTGCATTTTGGATAGAATGGGAAAACCTCTGAACTTTTTTGAAATTTTACATTATCTCCTGCATATAAATGGATTTGAAATTGAAGTGCTACACCTTGAATGAATAGTCCAGATACAAATTTATTCCAACATAAAATTAGGTGGAAGATCAAACAAGAAATCCAACACGTTTCAGGGGACAAAACTTAACCCTTCATCAGGGCTTAAGTATAAGAAACACTGTGATCCCTTTGGGTCTGGTATGAATTTCAAGGGGACCCAACTCCAAAAAAATAAATAAATAGCACAAGCCCCCGCCAAACCCCCCAATTAAAAAAAAAACATCCTTTATCCAAAAATGCAGGAAAAGCATAGGAGGAGGAGTGTGCCCCCCCTGAACCATTTCAGGCCACATGCTCTCAACATTGGGGGGGGTACCTTACCCATGTTGAGGAGGACAAGGGCCCCTTCCTCACAACCCTGGCTCATTGTTTTTGGGGGTCTGCGGGCGGGAGCTTATCAAAAGCTGAAAGCCACTTTTCACAATAGGAGGGCTCCCAGATACTGACCCCGCCCCCATGTGAATGAGCAAGGGCAGCATTCCAAAATGAACAAATTTACCCTAGAAATAAAAACACCCAGATCAGGGATGAATCACTGGTTGTTAGGACGGCCGGTGCCAGTTCTCCGACAACCAGTATCTCTGAGCTGGAACTGTCACATTCAGCAATAGTAGGAATACAACTGCTAAATGTTTTACTTTTCGCTGCAGCCGGAGGCCCACTCTGTGATAAAATAAAGTGTAAAAAATACATTAAATACGTCAAAATGAATTAAAAAATAACGCACGCAGTAGATAATGCACTTTTTTTGTGAATTGCCCACTCCTGAGATCAATAACTAATCAATGGGAATATGGCACAACAAGCAAATTAAAAAAAAGGTCTCAAAAATAATTACTTCCATGTCAACCTCTCAGTCATAACACAAATTAATATGATTATTTGAACGGACATAATTACATCATTAAGCCAATAGGGCTGTAGATGAAGTAAAAGTTACAAAGGATCCCATGGGTAGATCACTTTGTGTGTTATGGTGGCCATACATGTTTCAACAAACCCTCGTTCACATTGAATGCAGCTTTGAAATCGTGCGACTTCATCTGAAATCGCACGGTTTCAAAGACGCATGTCAGAGCGACTTCAGGTGTAACTTTGAAGACATCTGTGCGGCTTCATGCACAGATGTCTATGCAAGTCCCACTTGAAATTGCCAATTACCAACGATAGGGTGCGACTTGTCATGCAATTTGACCTGTCAAATTATTTTTCTATTTCTTTTCCAAACAATCTCTCGTGATAGGACTAATCGATCTATGGTGCATCCGGAAAATATTCACAACGCTTCACTTTTTCCAAATTTTATTATGTTACAGCCTCATTCCAAAGAGGATTAAATTCATTACTTTCCTCAAAATTCTAAAAACAATACCCCATAATGACAATGTGACAGAAGTTTGTTTGAAATCTTTGCAAATTTATTAAAAATAAAAAACGAGAAAACATCCCATGTACATAAGTATTCACAACCTTTTGCTCAATACTTTGTTGAAGCACCTTTGGCACCAATTACAGCCTCAAGCCTTTTTGCGTATGATGCTACAAGCTTGGCACACCTATTTTTGGGCAGTTTCTCCCATTCTTCTTTGCAGGACCTCTCAAGCTCCATCAGGTTGGATTGGGAGCGTCAGCGCACAGCCATTTTCAGATCTCTCCAGAGATGTTCAATCGGGTTCAAGTCTGGGCTCTGGCTGGGCCACTCAAGGACATTCACAGAGTTGTCCTGCAGTCACTCCTTTTTTTATCTTTTTTATTTATTTGTTATCTTTGTAAGCTTAGGGTTGTTGTCCTGTTGGAAGATGAACCTTCGCCCCAGTCTGAGGTCCAGAGTGCTCTGGAGTAGGTTTTTATCAAGGATGTCTCTATACATTTGTGCTGCTTTCCATCCATCCAGACTAGTCTCCCAGTTCCTCCTGATAAAAAACATCCCCACAGCATGATGCTGCCACCACCATGCTTCACTGTAGGGATGGTATTGGCCAGGTGATGAACGGTGCCTGGTTTCCTCAAGACATGACTCTTGCAATTCAGGCCAAAGAGCTCAATCTTTGATTCAGCAGACCAGAGAATTTTGTTTCTCATGGTCTGAGAGTCCTTCAGGTGCCTTTTGGCAAACTCCAGGTGGGTTGTCATGTGCCTTTTACTGAGGAGTGGCTTCCGTCTGGCCACTCTACCATACAGGCCTGATTGGTGGAGTGCTGCAGAGATGGTTTTTCTTCTGGAAGGTTCTCCTTTCTCCACAGAGAAACGCTGGAGCTCTGTCAGAGTAACCACCTCCCTGACTAAGGCCATTCTCCCCCCCTCAATCGCTCAGTTTGGCCGTGCAGCCCGCTCTAGGAAGAGTCCTGGTGGTTCCAATCTTCTTCCATTCACGAATGATTGAGGCCACTGTGCTCATTGGGACCTTCAATGCTGCAGTCCTTTTGCTGTACCCTTCCCCAGATCTGTGCCTTGATACAATATTGTCTCGGAGGTCTACAGACAATTCCTTGGACTTCATGGCTTGGTTTGCGCTCTGACATGCACTGTTAACTGTGGGACCTTAAATAGACAGGTGTGTGCCTTTCCAAATCATGTCCAATCAACTGAATTTACCACAGGTGGACTCCAGTCAAGTTGTAGAAACATCTCAAGGATGATCAGTGGAAACAGGATGAACCTGAACTCAATTTCGAGTGTCATGTCAAAGGCTGTGAATACTTATGTACATGGGATTTTTTTTTTCATTTTTTATTTTTAATAAATTTGCAATTATTTCAAACAAACTTCTTTCACGTTGTCATTATGGGGTATTTCTTGTTGAATTTTGAGGAAAATAATGAATTTAATCCATTTTGGAATAAGGCTTTAACATAACAAAATGTGGAAAAAGTGAAGAGATGTGAGTACTTTCCTGGGTGCACTGTATAGTCAACAACCCATTCAATCAATATACCCCACACGGGGAAGTGGATTTCCATCGCTGGAAGATGTGATCATAAGTTATTAGTTGCATCTCTGTTTTCACTGTGCAATCTGATTAACCAAAGTACTACCCTGTTTCCCCCGAAAATAAGACCTAGCGTGATTGTCGGTGATGGCTGAAATATAAGCCCTACCCCCCAAATTAGCCCTAGTTAAAGTCCTTTTAGGTCTTATTTTCAGGATAGGGCTTATTTGGGGAGTAGGGCTTATATTGCAGCCATCAGCGACAATCACGCTAGGTCTTATTTTCGGGGAAACAGGGTATCAAATTCATGAACAAAGCATGCCAGTCAACGCAACAAGATCAATAATAATCCGCTCTAGCCAATCGACTCGAGATCGAGTCCAAATCAGTCAGAAAAGGAATTTTTGCTTATTTGATGATTTGTTGATTCAATAATTTTAATCAAATTGTACATGGATCTATGTACATGGATTGTACATGACTAAGATGCGGTGTACATGGCCACCACTGAAGGGATGATTTTTTTTTTTCTATTTAAAAATATGTAAAAAACAGACAGAGAAGCAAAATGTGAGACTCTCCATCTCCACCGCTAGCTCAGTTCTCCCACCCCAAACACAGCTCAGAACTGGGTCCAGATGTGGAGCAGATCACATGAAAGCAGCGTGACCCATGCAGGACTCACTGGCCTCAGCTGACATGTGACTGCACTCGGATATATTTTGGAACTTGCAGAGAATTACCCCCCTCCGACTTCTCCCAGACTAACGTTATGGCTTTGAGTTTAATTCTTGTTAACATTAAGCACTTCTGTCATCTGATATTCATTATATATATATGCTGAGTGAGCACATGTGCGCGATTAACGCGACGTCCGCTAAAGATTATTCCACCGGCTGACACAGTGCTGAGAAACAGACTAGTGCCCCGTACACACGGTCGGACATTGATCGGACATTCCGACAACAAAATCCTAGGATTTTTTCCGACGGATGTTGGCTCAAACTTGTCTTGCATACACACGGTCACACAAAGTTGTCGGAAAATCCGATCGTTCTGAACGCGGTCACGTAAAACACGTACGTCGGGACTATAAACGGGGCAGAGGCCAATAGCTTTCATCTCTTTATTTATTCTGAGCATGCGTGGCACTTTGTGCGTCGGATTTGTATTCACACGATCGGAAATTCCGACAACGGATTTTGTTGTCGGAAAATTTTATAGCCTGCTCTCAAACTTTGTGTGTTGGAAAATCCGATGGAAAATGTGTGATGGAGCCCACACACGGTCGGAATTTCTGACAACAAGGTCCTATCACACATTTTCCGCCGGAAAATCCGACCGTGTGTACGGGGCATAAGACATTTCGCAGGATTTAAAAAGAATGATATATTCTCAGAACACATCAGATGGTGGAATTAAATCTGATGGGATGAATATTAAAAGGTCAATCTTCCTGAAAGCGATATTTGAGGTATGGGTGGTGTCCGACTGACCAATCACTACACCAGCTCTGCACCCTCTTTAGAGTCTTGATTCTCGTACTGCAAAATTTCCTTGAATGTTTCCACCCTTCCTTCTGAATTATTCATAATCTAAATGAAGTGCAAAAGTTCTTACTAAAAGAGTCCCCAAGAGAGACAAGAAAGTTCTTCAGCATCAACCAGACACCAAAATACCCATTTTGTACAGACATTGGACAACTTAGTCGGTGACATCACTGAGAATGCAGCCTATCCATTCACTAGAGACCGGTGACATCACTGAGTATGCAGCCTATCCATTCACTAGAGACCGGTGACATCACTGAGAATGCAACCTATCCATTCACTAGAGACCGGTGACATCACTGAGAATGCAGCCTATCCATTCACAAAGGACGGGTGACATCACTGAGAATGCAGCCTATCCATTCACTGCAGACGGGTGACATCACTGAGAATACAGCCTATCCATTCACTAGAGACGGGTGACATCACTGAGAATGCAACCTATCCATTCACTAGAGATTGGTGACATCACTGAGAATGCAGCCTATCCATTCACAAAGGACGGGTGACATCACTGAGAATGCAGCCTATCCATTCCCTGCAGACGGGTGACATCACTGAGAATACAGCCTATCCATTCACTAGAGACGGGTGACATCACTGAGAATGCAACCTATCCATTCACTAGAGACTGGTGACATCACTGAGAATGCAGCCTATCCATTCACTAGAGACCGGTGACATCACTGAGAATGCAGCCTATCCATTCACTAAGGACGGGTGACATCACTGAGAATGCAGCCTATCCATTCACTAGAGACCGGTGACATCACTGAGAATGCAGCCTATCCATTCACTGCAGACGGGTGACATCACTGAGAATACAGCCTATCCATTCACTAGAGACCGGTGACATCACTGAGAATGCAGCCTATCCATTCACTAAGGACGGGTGACATCACTGAGAATGCAGCCTATCCATTCACTAGAGACCGGTGACATCACTGAGAATGCAACCTATCCATTCACTAGAGACTGGTGACATCACTGAGAATGCAGCCTATCCATTCACTAGAGACCGGTGACATCACTGAGAATGCAGCCTATCCATTCACTAAGGACGGGTGACATCACTGAGAATGCAGCCTATCCATTCACTAGAGACCGGTGACATCACTGAGAATGCAGCCTATCCATTCACTAAGGACGGGTGACATCACTGAGAATGCAGCCTATCCATTCACTAGAGACCAGTGACATCACTGAGAATACAGCCTATCCATTCACTAGAGACGGGTGACATCACTGAGAATGCAGCCTATCCATTCACTAGAGACGGGTGACATCACTGAGAATGCAGCTTATCCATTCACTAGAGACCGGTGACATCACTGAGGATGCAGCCTATCCAATCACTAGAGACCGGTGACATCACTGAGAATGCAGCCTATCCATTCACTAAGGACGGGTGACATCACTGAGAATGCAGCCTAACCATTCACTAGAGACCGGTGACATCACTGAGAATGCAGCCTATCCATTCACTAGAGACCAGTGACATCACTGAGAATGCAGCCTATCCATTCACTAGAGACCGGTGACATCACTGAGAATGCAGCCTATCCATTCACTAGAGACCAGTGACATCACTGAGAATGCAGCCTATCCATTCACTAGTGACCGGTGACATCACTGAGAATGCAGCCTATCCAATGGCTTGGTGTAGTGATAACTCCAGGAATGGGTAGGCTGCATTGTCACTGTCAGCCTAGTCCTTATAAATGAAGCATACATCCATAGCTCAGAGGCTTGGCAGGCGCCAGAGTGGATGAGCCCTTCCCCTCCCCATCGGGGGAGACACGTCCCAGCTGGATTAATGTTTCTTCTTTTTCCATCCAGTACACATTACCCCCCCCCCCCCCCCCCAGCCTATATATATATTTAACATTTAACGCTGGATTTTGGCCCCGATCCACACACTGATCTCGGAAAAAATATACAGGATGCAGCAGCAGCACACCAGCAGCCTTCGCCCGTCTAAGCGATTACATTTTGGCCCAGCACAGCCCATCCACATCTGGCCTGGGACGGCTTGCGCCAAACCTCTCAGCTACATATGAAACACTATTCCTGCCATAAAGCTCCGCTCCGCTACAATACGGCAGATTATCTCACCGTCCAGCTCCCGGGATACATTCACACTTGTAGATTCTTCCACTGATAGCTGTGCATTCAGCATTGCTGCTGAACAAGTGCTGAGATTGCAGAGTAAGGCACACAGAGGGTCCACAGTGTTCATTATCTCAGCGGATCCTGCCTATGGCTCCCCCTATGTGTGCATACTGACAAAGAAGACTATTGAAGCACTGATACAATTATTTAGAATAATGTGATCACATTCACAAACACGGCCCAATACCGTCATTGAATACATAGGCAGAGTTTCCATATCTGAACTTTTAAATCAGCTAAATACATTCCAGGAGCATCATGACGAAAGGAGTGCAAAGTCTTGGAATGTGTTTTCTGTAGAAAGCAGCCACAGCTTGAGAAGAAAAGCCTGTCCCTGGGGCCCTGCCAGCAGGCCGGAGAAAAGGATCCTTGCTGAATGGAAGCAGTGGTTTCACTGCCGAAGTCTGACAGACCCCCTGCTGAGTCAAAGCAAGAGCCCTCCAAGAAGCAAAGCTAAATTGGTGAACTCTAGCTCTTACTCAGCAAGGGGTGTGTTGAACCTCAGCAGAGAGACCACTGCTTCCATACAGGGTGCAAGGGTCACTCTCTGTCTTAAAGCAGTCAGGTACATAGCATTTTTGTATAAATATCTCCCTCAGCAAAGGGTTCATCCAAAGAGGAACTTCAGTCTGCTCACATGATTTGTAATAAAAACATCTTTGCCGTTGTGAAGCTTCCCTCCAACCACTTTGCATATTATTTAATATATACTGCGATTCTGTACTTGCCAAATATGCTGCAGAAATCTCCCTTCACTGAGTCTGGCTGCAGCCACTTTAACTGTGGGCAGCTGAAGCTGCTGCCTGTTCACTTCCTGGATTTACACAGACACACAGAGGCACACCTCCAGCTCTACAGCCCTCATTGTCCCTCTTATGACTCACCCCCCCTCCCTTCCTGGCTAACTCTCAAAATAATATTCAAAGTGGTCGGATGGAAGCTTCAGAATGGCAAAGATGTTTTTATTACAAATTACGTGAGCAGACTGCAGTTCCTCTTGAAGCATAGTAAACACAGTTTACTATGCTTCAGTTATGAGTGAACACAGTGAGTGATCTGTACTGATCACTCATTGTGTTCATTCAAAAAAGGAAAGGGATGATGAGGGGGGGGGCGCATGGGCAGCAGGGGGAATCTGTGCCACAGGGGGTGACACACACCCTGTGCGCACACCTATGATCAAAATGTCTTGATGGGTGGGTGTCACTCTGAGGGATTATGTACTCCTAGGCAGCCTGCATTTACATGGCCATACCTCCCAACTTTTTGCGATGAGAATAAGGGACACCTATTAGCAAAAGTATGTAAACATTGGACACACCCCCTGTCACGCCCCCTTTAAAGGAGAATTACACAAAAAATATGACGAGTTAATCCCACAAGTACTTTTTTTTACCACTACTATTCCTTTATATTGGCTTTTGAAATTTACAAATGCAGCCATTTAGAAATTGGATGAAAGGAAAACACTTTTTCAAAGATAAACAGTGAATTTATTCTACATCTATATAGATCAGACCAAAATGAGGGACAAATGAGGAGGAAAGGGGGACAGAGGGACATCACACCTCCCAACATTTTGAGATGGGAATGAGGGACACCTACTAGAAAATGTATGTAGGCATAGGACACGCCCCCCTGACACACCCCCTTAAAGGAGAATTAACCAAAAAAAGGTTAATGAAATCCACAAGGCTTTATACTGGCTTTTGAAATTTACAAATGCAGCAATTTAGAATTTGGATGAAAGGTTTAGCACTGGGGAACACCTTTTGAAAGATAAAAAAGTGCATTTTATAAACAACTATATAGATCAGACCAAAATGAGGGACAAATGAGGAGGAAAGAGGGACAGAGGTACTTTGTTCAAAATCAGGGACAGTCCCTCGAAATCAGGGACAGTTGGGAGCTATGCATGTGTGATGCTGAGCCTCCATGATTGAAAGAACTAAAATCTAATCAATGAAAAGGGGCGGGGCCAGGGACAGTCAGCATACCTCCCAACTTTTTGAGATGGGAATAAGGGACACCTATCAGCAAAAGTATGCAAGCATAGGACACACCCCCTGCCACTCCCCCTTAAAGGAGAATTGTACAAAAAAAAACAAGATTGGTTAAACCCACAAGTGCTTTTTTACCACTACTATTCCTTTATATTGGCTTTTGGAATTGACAAATGCAACAATTTAGAAATCAGATGAAAGGTTTAGCGCTGGGAAACAGTTTTTGATAGATAAAAAGTGCATATTATATACAACTATTTAGAGGAGACCAAAATGAGGGACAAATGAGGAGGAATGAGGGACAGAGGGACATTGCTCCAAATCAGGGACAGTCCCTCGAAATCAGGGACAGTTGGGAGGTATGCAGTCAGGCTGAGAAGAACTACATGATGCTGGACGTCCTCCAGCCAGGAAATGAGGCGGCTTAATCTGACTTGCTGCAGCTTCTAATGCACATTGTGAGAAGCTCACAGTGTGCGGTGAAATCAGAGAAAGCCATTTTAGTCCAGGAGAGGAGCCGGTACAACTGTGTAAGACTGAAGGGAAGGCCGGAGGTCAGATGTAAATTTCCCCAGAGCAGTGAATGAAATGTTTATGCGATAAAGAAATCCGTCTCTCCAAATAAAACATCTAAATTAGGGAATCCTCTAAAAAAAAGTCTTTCATTCTCACTTGTACTGAGAAGCTGCAAATGATTTGGGAAGAAGAGTGCCATGTGTTGGCGTTGGCAGAGGGTGGCATGGGCCCGCCGAGTGCTTTTCACGTAGGACGAGTTGAAAGGCTTCGCCCACCCCGGGGCCGCCTCGGCCTCTCCTAGAATGATCCCGGAGTCACGTCAGGTCACCTCGGACCAGGAGACGAGGTCCTCAGGCTGTAATTTTGGTGGCAAACATTCTGGCTGCGTCTGCCAGCTCGGCCCCGTCCTGGTACTTTTCCACACTGCTAGAATGAGCTTCAGTCTCACCCCGCTCATACCTCTGCGGGCAGCGCCGTTACCTGCAATAAACTCCCTCTGCTACCACTCATCACCCCCCCCCCCCCCCCACACCTCACCTCGTCTGTCACCCGACCAATCAGACGTCAGCAGAAGATTTACATTGAAAGATAGATCCCTATACACTACAATGGACACTCGGGATCAGGGGCAATATTTGTGAAACAAAGTAACTCTAACTTTTGACATTTGAAAAATGTCGCTTACAAGATTCAGGCTTGGTTCACACCGGTGCGCTGCGGGAATGTGCGCAAATATGCTTTTCGATTGGATTTTAGAATGAATGGACTTTGCTGAATAAAAAAAAAACACATTCACTGTTAGAAATTTGTTTGTTTGAGAAAATTTTTTCCATCCTCCTCCTTCGAATTTTCTCATCACTACGTTGAAAAACAAAAGGCGATTTGACGTCACTAACACTTAGAAAATCAAACGAACGTTCTTCAAATGAAAACATTTTAACTAAATTCTGCTTGTGTATGGCCAGCTTATTATAACTTATATCTGGAGAGCGGTGATGTCACTCATCTATAATATATCTTATATCTGGAAAGCGGTGATGTCACTCCTGTATAATATACCCTATATCTGGAGAGCGATGATGTCACTCTTGTATAATATAACCTATATTTGGAGAGTAGTGATGTCACTCCTGTATAATATAACCTATATTTGGAGAGTGGTGATGTCACTCCTGTATAATATAACCTATATCTAGAGAGCTATGATGTCACTCCTGTATATTATAGCTTATATCTGGAGAGCAGTGATATCACTCCTCTAATATATCTTATATCTGGAAAGCGGTGATGTCACTGCTGTATAATATAACCTATATTTGGAGAGTAGTGATGTCACTCCTGTATAATATAACCTATATTTGGAGAGTGGTGATGTCACTCCTGTATAATATAACCTATATCTAGAGAGCGATGATGTCACTCCTGTATATTATAGCTTATATCTGGAGAGCGGTGATATCACTCCTCTAATATATCTTATATCTGGAGAGCGGTGATGTCACTCCTGTATAATTTAACTTATATCTGGAGAGCGGTGATGTCACTCCCGTATAACATATCTTATATCTTGAGAGGTGTGATGTCACTCCTGTATATTATATCTGGACCGCAGTGATATAACTCCTCTATAGTATAACCTATATCTGGAGAGTGGTGATGTCACTCCTGTATACTATAACATATCTGGATAGCGGTGATGTCACTCCTGTATAATATAACTTATATCTGGAAAGTGGTGATGTCACTCCTGTATATCTTATATCCAGAGAGTGGTGATGCCATTTCTGTATAATAAAACTTATATCTGGAGAGCGGTAATGTCACGCCTGTATAATATACTTTATATCTGGAGAGTGGTGATGTCACTCCTGTCTACTATAACATATCTGGATAGCGGTGATGTCAATCCTGTATAATATAACTTATATCTGGAAAGCGGTGATGTCACGCCTGTATAATATACTTTATATCTGGAGAGTAGTGATGTCACTTCTGTATATCCTATATCTGGAGAGTGGTGATGTCACTCCTGTATAATATATCTTATATCTGGAGAGGGGTGATGTCACTCCTGTATAATATATCTTATATCTGGAGAGGGGTGATGTCACTCCTGTATAATATATCTTATATCTGGAGCGCGGTGATGTCACTCCTGTATAATATAATTGATATCTGGAGAGCGGTGATGTCACTGCAGTCCATGAATAGTGGTGCCACCCTTTTTATCCCATGCAGCCATGTAGCACAGCCGAATGTTTTGGCAGGAATGACAATTCAGTTGCGTGTTTTGCATTTTTCCGGGGTTGCCCTGCAGGTTAAGTTTATTTTAGCAGTTGGTAGTTTGGCGCGGAGGCGTTTGATCTTCAGAATTGGAAGTGAAATGAGCGACGTGGTTGATTATATCGATTTGTTCTGCTTTATGCACTTTACGGGAAAGTTGACATTTTTAATCATTCAGCCGCCATGATTTAATTATTCACATGAGTGGCATGCTGGGCACACGTGGTGTCAGATTTAAAGGTACACGCCAGCCAAATACGAAGAATGCTGCAAATTAGTGACTAAGGGGGAGGCGGCTTATCTGCCACTACATCTCTTTAGATGCTGCTCTCTCTATTTTGTGAATGTGCTGAGCCAGGAAAATGCACGGCAGAGCGGCCCCTGGTCCTAGCTGAGCCCTCTGTACTTCTCAGGGAGTGAGGTTGCACATTACAAAGTCATGTGACTAGAGGTAGCAGTTATGTCTAGGAGCACTGTGAAAAGTCTACTAAATCTGGTTGCAAGTGATTATATAAAAAAAATCTGAGTTGCACAGCTGCAATAAATCTAAATACTCTTATGCCGCGTACACACGACCGGTTTTCCCATCGGAATAAACTCCGAAGGTTTCTCCGACGGAACTCCGACGAAATTCCGCTCAAGCGGTCTTGCATACACACGGTCACACCAAAGTCCGACCGTCCAGAACGCGGTGACGTACAACACATACGACGGGACTAGAAAAAGGAAGTTCAATAGCCAGTAGCCAATAGCCTCCGTCTCGTACTTGCTTCAGAGCATGCGTCGTTTTTTTGGTCTGTGGGAACACCATACAGACAAGCGGTTTTCCCGATAGGAATTGGTTCAGTCGGAAATATTTAGAACATGTTCCATTTCTAGGTCCGTCAGAATTTTCAAAAAAAAAAAGTCCGATGAGGCCCACACACGATCGGAATAGACGATGAAAAGCTTCCGTGTGACTTTTTCTGACGGACATTCCGCTCGTGTGTACGCAGCTTTAGAAATCTAGGTAGGATGAGGTCAGTGCAGGGCTTGTCAATTAATGAAGCATGGTGGATGCAGTCGGCGAAGGGCTTTTCAATCAGTGTAGCAAAGAGGATAGGATCAATACAGTGTAGAAGGCAAGTATGAGGACAGTGCTGAGCTTGTCCATTGGCATAGCTGAAATTATAAGGTCAGCGCAGAGATCATGACTCATTGTAGCAGGTAGGATCAGGTGAGTGCAGAGCTTGTCAGTCACTGGAGTAGGCAATATGAGGTTAGTGCTAAGCTTGTCCATCACTATACTAGGTAATATGAAGTAATTGCAGAGCTCATCACTCACTGTTTCAGGGAGGAGCAAATTAGTGCAAAGCTTGTCAGTCAATGAGTAGGGAGTATCAGGTTAGTGCTAAACTTGTCCATCACAATAGTAGAGAATATGAGGTTAGTGCTAAACTTGTCCATCACAATAGTAGAGAATATGAGGTTAGTGCTAAACTTGTCCATCACAATAGTAGAGAATATGAGGTTAGTGCTAAACTTGTCCATCACAATAGTAGAGAATATGAGGTTAGTGCTAAACTTGTCCACCACAATAGTAGAGAATATGAGTTTAGTGCTAAACTTGTCTATCACAATAGTAGAGAATATGAGGTTAGTGCTAAACTTGTCCATCACAATAGTAGGGAATATGAGGTTAGTGCTAAACTTGTCCATCACAATAGAAGGGAATATGAGGTTAGTGCTAAGCTTGTCCATCACAAGGATCAGATCAGTGCAGAGCTTGTCTATCAGTGTAGTAGGGAGTATAAGGTCAGTGCTGAGCTAGTCCATTAGTATAGCAGTTATCAAAGGTAAATGCAGAGCTCATCACTCAGTGTATCAGGGAGGATCAGATCAGTGCAGGGCTTGTCCGTCAGTGTAGTAAGGAGCATGATATTAGTGATAAGCTTGTTCATCATTATGGTAGGGAATATGAGGTCAGCGCACAGCTAATCAATCGGTGTAGCAGGGAGGATTAGACTAGTGCAGAACTTGTCACTCAGGGAGGGTAATAAGGGATATGAGGTTAGTGCTAAGCTTGTCCATCAGTATAACAGGAAACATTAGGTCAGTGCAGAGCTTATCCCTCAGTGTAGCAGTGAGGATCAGATCAGTGCAGAGTTTGTTAGTCGGTGTAATAGGGAGTATGATGTGAGTGCAGAGCTCATCACCCAATGTAGCAGGCAGATTTAGGACAGTGCAAAGCTTGTCCATCAGTATAGTAGACAATATTTGTTCAGAGCAAAGCTCATCTATCACTGAAGAAGGATCAGGTCAGTGCAGAGCTTGTCAATCATGTAGCAGTGAATATGAGGATAATGCTGAACTTGACCATCCTTATATCAGGATACATGAGTTCAGTGCAGAGCTCAATAATCAGTGCAACAGGGAGGATCAGATCAGTCCTGAGTTTGTCAGAGTAGTAAGGAGTAGGAGCTTAGTGCTAAGCTTGTCCATCAGTATAGTAGGGAAATTGAGGTCAGCGCAGAGCTCATCACTCAGTGTAGCTTAGAAGATCAGAACAGTGCAGAGCTTGTCAGTCAATGTAGTAGGGAGTATGAGGTTAGTGCAAAGCTTGTCCATTGGTATAGTGGGGAATATGAAATTAGTGCAGGGCTCATCCCTCAGTGTAGCAGGGAGGATCAAATTAGTGCACAGCTTGCTTGACAATCAGTCAAGAAGGGAGTATGAGGATAGCGCTGAGCTTGTCCATCAGTATGGCTGGAAACATGAAATCAGTGTAGAGCTCATCAATCAGTGCAGCAGGAAGGATCAGATCAGTGCAGAGCTTGTCAGTCAGTGTTGTAGGGAGTATGAGGTTAGTGCTAAGCTTGTCCATCGAAATAGCAGGGAACGCGAGTTCAGTGCAGGGATCATCAATCAGTGTAGCAGGGGGCATTAGATCAGTGCAGAGCTTGCCAGTCAGTGTTGTAGGGAGTATGAGGTTAGTGCTAAGCTTGTCCATTGACATAGCAGGGAACGTGAGTTCAGTGCAGGGATCATCAATTAGTGTAGCAGGGGGCATTAGATCAGTGAAGAGCTTGTCAGTCAGTGTTGTGGGGAGTATGAGGTTAGTGCTAAGCTTGTCCATTGACATAACAGGGAACGTGAGTTCAGTGCAGGGATCATCAATCAGTGTAGCAGGGGGCATTAGATCAGTGCAGAGCTTGCCAGTCAGTGTTGTAGGGAGTATGAGGTTAGTGCTAAGCTTGTCCATTGACATAGCAGGGAACGCGAGTTCAGTGCAGGGATCATCAATCAGTGTAGCAGGGGGCATTAGATTAGTGCAGAGCTTGTCAACCAGTACAGCAAACATGTTAGGGAGAAGAGCTTTTTAGGAGGTTTGCTTAAAATAAATCAAACAAATTCAATGCAATGAAAAGCACTATTCATAATGCTGATATTCAGCTGGCAGAATGATTAAAGCAACATAAAATAATTCCAGAAAAGGAGGATATTGGGGACCGATTCAGATGCCAGTTGAGGTTGTCCAAAAAATGGTTTATCCTTTATCCTTTATACTGTTTATCCTCACTGTTCACTAATAGATTAAACCTCTCCATATTTACCCCTGAATGTTACTATAATTTTATTACACAGCCCAACTTGTTACTCGTCTTTTGTGGTTCATTAATAGTCAAAGGATCCCGCCCTTCCTAAATTTGTTCTTCCTAACCTTCTGCTTAAAGAAAAGCTTCTGTTTTCCCCCGCAAGAAAAGTTCATTCAGCAGAGGACAAATATAAAACGCTGCCGGCTCTAATGGCCGCGAGCAAACAGTATGTCATCTCTGAGCTTTCATATCCCGCGCCAAGCCAAATACTCTGCTCAGCTGTCTTTTCTGGGCCCAGGAGCCCTCGCTCAGGATTTTGGCCCCGCTCCGGGCTCTGCTGGGACCTCGGTTACCAGAATAGATCCTGTTCAGTGTCACACAGAAGAGCCTCTTTTCAGCAGATTCAGCTAAACGGGAGCTAAACATCTGGGTTCCTGGGCCCAAGGAGAACCATCTGGATGCTGATCTGTCAAAGTCTTGCTTTCTTTAGAAAAGGAGACTTATGGCTAAGATGCGGAGGAAGATATCTGTGCAGCTTCAGCTGATTCTGGAACTACAGTTCATTTCACACTTTTCCGAAATATTTAAAGAATATTTTCTAAAGGAGCCTTTTGGAGTTGAGTTGATGTCCCACAGGTCATCAAATTTGTAGACTCCAAAATGAGCTTCTTGACTTGTTTGCTGTGGAGATCCTTCAAAAGCTTTCCTTTTAGTTTTGGATGGAATAGTGAGTGAGTTGTCGTTTTTATTAAATTTTTGTTTGAGTCCAAACTGTAAAGATTTTTTTACCTTAAAGCGGAGCTTCACACCTATGGCCCTACTGCTACCTAATACCCCTCTCTTTAATGTTTGGACATTTTTTATTTTTTTTTTTTACAATTTTTGCTTAAGTACCTTTTTTTAAAAAATTTTCCCACCACTTTCGGCCACGTGTCGCCATGGGCAGGTACATATTCTTCGTTCTCCCATTCACTCCTGAGATATCAGCGTCATCATTCCCAGGAGTCAACGGGCATCCTCCGCTTCTGGCATTGCGTTATTTCAAAACCAGAAATGCCAGGTGGAGTTAGGCCTCGCACTTGTTTCTATAACAACAAGGCGGGAACGTCCATCGCCAGAGCCGCCATTGCTACAGCAACCTGTGGTCAACACTGTGCACGGGGAATGTCACTGGTGTGCATGCGCGGGATTGGGAGGTGCATGCTGGGTAAACCAGCTACACTAAATTCCGGAAAATTACTGACGCCGGCTTCGGATGCCCTCACCTAAGATGGCCTAAGATGACCCGATTTGGCAAGTAAGCACTTGATGGACTATATTATTAATATCCAAATTTTAATAAGCATTTTTAAAGCTGCACAGGGATGTTTTTATTTAATTTTTCAGTAGCAGACTGTAGCTCCTCTTTAAAGTGTAGGTAAACCCCCCCTATCGTTTTCAGCCAAGGAAGCTGCCATCTTGGCCTCTGTTTAATCTACAACTGCCATGATGCTGCACATGTGATCAGTTATGACACCAGCTATTGGATGGTTTGACAGTTTGGTTGAGAGCACAACCAATGGGAGTGTTACATTTCCGCACACATGCCGGAAATGAAACTGTTTTATGGATGGGTTTACTTCCGCTTTAAATCCTGATGGCTGAGACCAGGATTGAACATGAAAGGAGATATCCAACAACACAGACTGCATTAAAGACCTGGTAGAGGTTCTAAGAAGCCTTCTTCACTCAACCCAAACCGTAAAAAAAGATATTTTGCCAAAATGTCTACGTTAAAGCAACACCTAAACAAACAATTGTTTAAAAAAAAAACAAGCCCCAATAGTAAATTAAGTAAAATATGCACATTGCAAACATTTTTATCTTAATTATTGTCCAGAAGACAAATGTTTAGCTAAAAGAACCTGGACTATACAGGTGGGGATCAAGAAGTTTGATTTACATTCACGTTCTCATTTTCTCTTGTTTCCCAATTTAATATTCTGCTTAACCATATTTTTAATTGCTACATATGTAATACTAGGTCTGCCATGGTGAGGAAAGGTTGAGGTCAAGTGGAGATGACTCAAGTACAAGGTTTACATTTTCAAAAGTTCAAAAACAAACATTTTTGGAAAATGTTTGAGCGCTAAACCAATTATTTAGCAGCTAAAAGCTGACATCTGAGGTCCCAATCATCCAAAATGTGGGCACAGGTGGTTTGATCACTTTTAGACATTTTGGTATCTAAGAGGACACAAAAAGTGGAGGTTCCTTCATCATCAACTTAAAAAAAGACAACGTTTCAGAGTTAAGTTGGTTTACAGGGATTCATTGTTGCTCTAGCCTATTTAGGAAGCTCCTAACATGGACTTTTGTCAAACGGTTGCCCCTTCGAACATGCACTTTCAGCAAAATCCAAGTTGGAGATAAAGCTAAACAAAATAGTCCTAAATCCCCAACACCAAATAATGACCTGGTCAATGAAATAAATCAAACTCCAAAAAAGTAAAAAAAAATTCACACACATTTTATCACAGTTGTCTTAGCATAACAATGCCACTGGACTCTGGACAGCAAGCTCAAACGTACAGCTATGGCTATAACTATTCACGTTTTAGAATTTTTATCAGATCAGACAACTCACCATGAACTCCATGTTGGAGGCCGATGGGTGAACCTGCCCTCGTAGCTTGTTGTGCAGTTGTAGGATCTCCTCTTTATCCGACCTGGAGATGGCCCTTTTGTTCCGGGAATGAGGAGTGTCGCTGTTACTGTATTTGCCTAAAAAGTTCTCCAAAAAGGTGTTGTTGGGCAGGAATAGGCCATGGCACTGATCCACAAGGAGAAGAATGCTCAGCGGCAGGAACCACGAGTGCGATAAGCTCATGTTTGGAAAATTGGATGCTGGAGGTGCACTGGGATGTTATACTCTGTTCAGTTCTAAAAACAGAAAAAGAAGATATTGAAATTAATATAGGAATTGTGGATCAAGTCGACAGCTCTAGAAAACCAGAAAACAGAACAGGTGAAATATATACAGGTACATAATCACAGAGTAGGTGATATATTTGCAAATTTACGAAATATATACAGGTACATAATCTTCGTTCTCCCGTTCACTCCTGGGATATCAGCGTCATCAATCCCAGGAGTCAACGGGCATCCTCCGCTTCTGGCATCGTGTTATTTCAAAACCAGAAATGACATAATGCCAGGTGTTCAGTTCTAAAACAGAAAAAGGAAGAAATTGAAATTAGTATAGGAAATGTGGATCAAGTCGACAGCTATAGAAAACCAGAACAGGTGAAATATATACTGTATGTAGGACCAACACTACTTGCCAAAATATATGTAAAGAAATGCGCATACTCCTCCACTCCACCCCACCACCAAACTGCTGCTGTTCTATATCAATGCTTTCAGAGCCTGTAATTCCCCCAGAAGTATGTGCCATAGCCCTGCCCCCTGCTGGCTCTGGACCGCTAGTTAACACCACCAAGTTTTCCTTACCCTGAGCTGTTTGATTTCAACTTTCAGCCTTTGCTTGGCAATACAACAGCAGGTAAATTCAACAATTATATAACTGTAGCTTCTAGCAGTGGTATCCCATCCCTGTTGTATTTTGGTTCTGGGCTTATCAACAAATCCCAAATCCAGAGACGTGAGATCCAGTGCACATGCTCTCTTATGTGGGAAAAAAAACACTCAGGTTTAGTATGGCAGAAGTGTCTCAAGGGGAGTCCCCTCTTCATCAGAGCCCAAGGCTCTTAACATTTAATACTTAAAGTGATTGTAAAGGTACTTTTTTTAATAACAAACATGTCTATACTTACCTGCTCTGTGCAATGGAACTGCACATCAACCTCCTCTTTTTGCCCCCCCGTGCTCACACCTGCCATTGGTTTTTATTGACAGCAGTTCCCCCTGCAAAGCCAGTGAGACCCGGAAGTGAGGGAGAGAAGATCTGCAGAAGTGCACAGCGCTGGATCGAATGAGGGCTCAGGTAAGTAAAAGGGGGGGGGGTGAGGGGGGATGCTGACATCTAAAATTTTTACCTTAATGCAAGGAGTGTATTAAGGTAAAAAATGTTTAGGTTTTACGACCACTTTAATAACACTTAATCAGAGTGTCCCAGCCATATATTCTGGGCTCCGCTTGCCCATCTGCGGGCCGGGACCGCCATGGCAGGTGCTGGCGGGTGGAGGGGAGGGAGAAAAGCGGACATAACTCCGCTCTCCTCCCCTGCTTGCTGTGACCCAGAAAGTGATGTGTATGACGTCACTTCTGGGTCATTCTGTCACGGGTCATTTAGACCCTGCATGTCTCATTAAAGAGAACCTGTCACCTAAAAATCATCACATAGGGGACTTGGGGGGGGGGTAAACTTTTTTTTTGCAAAAAAAAAAAAAAAAAAACTACACCCAAGCACAAACATTTTTTTGAGGCCCCCATCCCCACATATACAAACGTAAATGCATGTGTTCGGAGCACCCACATGTGAAAACGTTGATTGCAATACCGATGTTACACATCAGGTTAGGTTTAAGTGTTAGGGTCCGGCTACAGTGTAGTATTGAGTGTTAAGGTTTAATTTATGGGTTATAGGTTAAGTGTTGAAGGGAGGGGATTGAATGTCAAAGGCTCATGGTAAGGCATGGGGGTTGATTTACTAAAGGCAAATAAACTGTACAGTTTGCAAGTGCAGTTGCTCCACAGCTTAGTAAATGGGGCGAAGCGCCACTTTGCAAAGCATACCCAATCACATGCAAGAAAACAAAAAAACATTTTTTGCTTGCACATGACTAGAGTTTGCATGTTCTCTCTGTGCCTGTGCGGGTTTCCTCCCGGTATTCCGGTTTCCTCCCACACTCCAAAGACATGTTGGCAGGTTAATTTCCTGCTGTATAAATTGGCCCTAGTATGTGAATGTGAGCCATAGGGGTTGATTTTCAAAAGGCAAATAGACTGTGCACTCTGCAAGTGCAGTTGCTCCAGAATTTAGTAAAAGAGGTAAAGGTTCACTTTGCATAGAATAACCAATCACATGCAAGGAAAATAAAAAAAAACAGCATTTTTGCTTGCACATGATTGGATGATAGAAGTCAGCAGTGTTTCTGCACATTTACTAAGCTCTGGAGCAACTGCACTTGTAGAGTGCAGTCTATTTGCTTTTAGTAAATCAACCCCATGGCTTCATGTTAGAATTGGAGGGGGGGGGGGGGATGTTATATATGAAGGGACCAGTTACATTTCAAGTGTTGGGAAAGATATAATGTTAAGGCAGCCTTTCTGAACTAGGGTTCCTCCAGAGGTTGCTAAGGGTTCCTGGAGCACTGAGCAACGTCTGCATCTCAGATGAGTAGCCACTATGAACTTTTTAGTTATCTGTGGAGGAAGGGGGGGCGGGGGGATCTTCTCAATGACCACAAATGTAAGCAGCATTCTTTTAAGTGGCCATCACACTAATGTAATGTGAACTTTTGACATAGAAATTATTAGTAGGGGTTCCTCTAGCCTGGAAAGTTATTTCAAGGGTTTGTTAAGGGCTTGTTTGAAAGGTTTAGGACACAAAACTAACAGCCCCAGTTGTGTCTTATTTGTAATTTATTGATAAACCAAAGTGAATCAGTGGTATTAAATGGTGGAAGAATTACTTTTCTAAACTACGATAGCTGTAAAAACTAACAGTTGCCAACGGTAGAGAGAAACACTTGATATGTCGCTCATGGAAAGTGAGGATAAACCTCCTACAACATATCCGAGATGTGTGGACGGCAGCAGGTTTAGCTATATCGGTGTCAGGATACAGGAAGCCTGAGGAGAGGAGGTACGTGGTGTACACCGGTTGATCTGGCCTCTCAGAGGTTTATATAACAGATCAGAGTTGCATGAAGAAGAAATGACTTTTTGTGGATCTCCAAACCGCAGATGACGCACAGCGAGATGTTCCAACCAAAAGCTTTGATACATAGACAAACGCTGGCCAAATATTTACAGAATTACTCACTGCTGCCCTGAGAGAGGATCGCTCTGCTGCTTGGTACTAGAGATAGAAAAATAGATAGATAGATAGATAGATAGATAGATAGATAGATAGATAGATAGATAGATAGATAGATAGATAGATAGATAGATAGATAGATAGATAGATAGATAGATAGATAGATAGATAGATAGATAGAACAATAGATAGTTGGAGTGATTATACTCATGCGGTAGATGCTTTTTCTCAATAAGTTGCACCAGTCCAAAACTGTATTATAGTGCATGACAGCCATTTTTTAAATTAAACTAAACGGCAAGTTCACATAAACATCAGTTCCCCACGCAGAGGTTTCCACCATCAACATGAATAGTCAACTGAAAATGCTGAGCCACCTGGGTCCCTTATCAGCAGCCTCACTGCTCTTCTTAGCAGTCCCTCTAACTGCATTGCCCAGCTTTCCTGGTTCACTTGTCTTTCTTAGCCTTTAGATCCAGCATCCTGCTACACAGCCCATTTCTGGCCTCTGGATAGGGGTTTTACTGACACCCTGATAGAAGCTGACCTAACTCCCAAAACCAGACCTCCCATCACCTGGCTACTGGCTGGGGCACCTCTGTTCGCTGGTTGTGACCTTCTGTCCCCCAACTCCTGGCTGTGGCACCTCTGACCCCTGGGTGAGACCTTTTCTCCCCCGACTCCTGGCTGGGGCTCCTCTGACCCCCTGGGAGAGACCTTCTGTCCCCCGACTCCTGGCTAGAGCACCTCTGACCGCTGGGTGAGACCTTTTGTTCCTGACTCCTGGTTGGGGCTCCTCTGTCTCTTGGGTGAGACCTTCTGTCTCCAACATGGGAGCTGTCCCCAACTGGGAGCCCTGAGCTACAGTATACTCAGGCTTGAGTATATAACGACCCTGCACACCTGTGTACTCAGACAGGCTGAAGGCATGCAGTAAAATCTGGACACAGGATTGAAGGTGCAGTCCCACCCAAGACACTTTGGAACCTTCAAGCTCCAGGCCCCAATCCAGGTTCACTAATTCTAGAGAAAGCCAAAAACACAGCTTTCTCTAGTCAGAAATGATAGTCTGGAACTTCGCATTAACCCATAATGTGAATCCTGTGTCCTTTTTCGCCTAAAATTTCACAGTGGCAAGGCCTTGCACTATCACAATATTTAGAGAGACTGATGGAGTTATTTCCCCCATAAAAAAATATGTGGACAGGAGTGTCCTTCTCAGGGCTTTTTTTCAGCGGGAACGTAGGGGAACGCAGTTCTGGCACCTCCAGCACTTAATGTATTCTATGGCAAAGTGTGCTGGAGAGTCAATTGATGCTGACTGTTGGGGGATCTATTGTCACTGGGGATCTATTCTTTGTGGGGGTCTATTGTTGCTGGGGTGGTATTTTTTTTTTGCGGGGCATCTATTGTTGCTGGGGGGAGGTCTGTCGTTGTGTGTAGGGGGGTCTATTGTTGCTGTGGTGGGGTCTGTTGCTGCTTGGGTGGGGACTATCAAATTCCATACAATTTAGTAGCACAAAATGCTACTTGGTTCTGTATTCTCTAAAAAGGGTGGTACTGGGAGGTGGGTAGGGGGTGTAGCCAAGAGACAGTGCTCGGAGGTGGGTAGGGGGGCAGAGACGAAGGGTGACTCATAGGGGGTGAGTTACTTCCTATTCTCTGAGAAAAAAAGCCCTGGTCCTTCTATACATAAACATTACAATCTGAGTGTGTATGTATGGTTACAGAAACATCTTTTTTGGAAAGTCACCCTTCTGATTTGGAAAAGTCTTTACAAATTTTTTAGCAAAATTCTGTGCCCTAAAAAAGGCAGTCATAGGGCACAGGGCTAGTCACCAGTATTGCCTGTGGTCTCCTAACAGCGGATCTTTTCCCCATCGCTGACTTATCATGCCTTGTTCTGCACTTTATATGAAAGCCGCCATCTTGGTAAAGGCAAGGCTTTGCTTCCCCATATCAGAGTTACCCCCTTGATGACTGGTGATCTGATGACTAGTGATAGAGGTGGAAGAATCCACAGAACAGATGAAGCAAATGTAGGGAGATACTTGCACTGCAGGTCCTCAGGTACAGCTTCCTCCCCAGCAAGGAGACCAGTTATCAGCACAGTAGTGACAACATCAAATCGCACCTCGAATTCCCGAAGACTAGCATTCAGAGACAGCCGTGCCTTAGATCTTACCCTGAAGATATACAACTATGAGGCTACAGAACAGGAGTGCCTACATACACTCACATATCAGGAAATGCACTGCTACTTTTTAGGAGGAATTTCAGGCAAATCTCCACTTTTTCAGTTTAGTTCCACTTTAATTATTTATTCCACCCTTTATTCCACCCCACAATTGGGTGTAATAATTTCGCAACTCCCCAACTCTGACATTGGCTATGTTTAGTGATCAGATTCTGATCAGGCTGGAATTTGTCTGCAAGGAGAAATGTAGGAATTAGAGATTTCTGGATTCCCTATGGAGGGATCACACAGGTGGTCTGCAGGAAGGGGAGATGTCCACTATTAATGAGATTGGATGCCCCTCACACACAGCTGCTGCGTTCCCTCCTCGCTCAGCCAGAGCTTGGCTTGTCAAGGTTATAAATATGTAAACAGTGATTTTCCCATCAGACTCCACCGGAAATGTTCCAAGGGGAAAAGGGGAACATTCCAAAAGTATCAGCAGACTTAACCCTTTGCGCTGCTTGACTGGCCTGCAAAGATGATTATGCAGCGCCATACCTGCCATGTAGGCACATGTTCTCTCCGTGAGACAAGGTCCAGACTCATTGCATTCACTTTTTGGATGATGCAAATGTACATCCCTCAGACCAGTAAGCTGGCAAAAAAAATGTAGTTAAACGTAATACTTCAATAAATATAATATAAGATAATATAATATATAATAATATAATAGATGTCTCCCTTGCATTTATATGTACATAGGAAAGCAATACAAGGTCTGTTTATACAGTGTGGTCTATACTTTAGTGTATAGGAGCAACCTTATCCCACTCTATTGTATCCATACATTTCAATATTTTTTTATATACAATTACAAGGGAACGTAGGCATTATAACTTCCTATTTTGACTGCAATTCTGCAACATTTACTGTGAGTGCTCCATGCATACAGCAGAGCCTAGATCTCAATGGTCAGCTCTGACCAGCTACCTAAAGCGCTGCCTGGCCTAAAAGGCCTTATGCAATCCGCCATAGTCCCCGCCTGCACAAGGGACAGAAAGACTACAGCCAGCTCCTCCTGCATACAGGTCCACTCCGCCCTGCCTCCTGCCCTGTCCAGGGCCTATGTGTGCTGGTGCATCCACATAGGTGTGGGGTGTTTAGTTCCCATACCCCAAATGTGTGTGCCCCTCCCTATCTGGCTTATCTATGGGCTCTACCTAAAAGGGGCCTAACACCTGGTGTCCCTACGTGCTGTAACTGACACTATTCTGGTACAGAGCCACCCAGTGGCAAAGTAGCTAACTGCCCCCTGCCTACATATGGTCAGGTCCAGTACTACTAGTCTGGGCAAAATACTGCCCTACAGTCACCATCTGGATTCAAGTCTGGCAAGAACAGGCAAGGGCTGGTTGCTGTGAGGCAACACGGATGGTTCTTTTTTCAGGTCACAGACATCCTGTCCTGTATGGTGGTATCCTTTATGTTTGGTGGGATTTAGTTAATGTGTTTTTGGTGGAAAGGAGACAATGAAAGCAGCTGTTTTGGGGGAATATATTCACTGTCATGCGATGAATCACACAGACTATAACATGCTCCAGATCGCAGCAGAGGCTCTTTACCAGCACTCCAACCGCAGCCTGAAAATGAACTCATCATTATACCTAGCTTCCAGTATTGTTTCCAGGATTTTTCCCCTACACCCACAAAGTTCACATTATTCCATGGGACTTAGAAGTCATTAAAAGGGGCACTACACTCACTCAGGAAAAGTGTTGCAATTAAACTAATTTAGCAGACAGCCCCAGCCTGCTGAGTGTCACAAATTTTCACATGGGGTTCACCTTTTGTACATTTGACTGCATTTACCCTTATCATCTGAATAACCCAGGCATTGGGAAGGTTTATTTCCATCCTCTGCAATTCTTAGAGACTGGATACACTGCACAAAATCATGTGACCAAAGCCCTTATTTCCATCCTGAAGCACTGTGAAAGGCCTGCTGAATCTGCTGCTGCATGACAATTCATATTCATGCTACATTAAGTGGACTGAGAGACTGTAGCATGGCTGCAGGGTTCACTGGGTAGCGTTTGCAGTTGCTGCTTTGGTGGAGATACGTTGATGATATATGTGAGAAACATCAGCTGATCTATTAGCATCTGATATCAAACTTTGTTTTTAAGCATGCTTTGCAGTTATATGTGTCCAAGGAGTCAGCCATAGCTGGTTGTTACCCGGGTTTTTTTTTATCAGAGAATAGTTGCAGGTACTCCCCCCTTCCGAGTCACCCTTGTCTACCCCATACCTACCTCCAAGCACGTCCCTTGGTTCCACCCCCCTACTCACCTACCAGTACCACCCCTTTTAGAAAATACAATACCAAGTATCATTTTGTGGTATAGAAGGTGTTAATGATAACAAGAAAAGCAATAAATTAGATCCCCTGCACCCGGCAACAATAGACATCCCCCTCTTCTCCAGCAACAATAGATACCTCCAGGAACAATAGATCCCCCAACCATAAACCCCCCTCAGCAACAATAGACTCCCTGCAACAAAAGATCCCCAGAAACAATAGACCCCCACAAGCAACAATAGATCTCCCAGCAGCTAATATCAAGAGACCCTTCAGCAGCCAGCAACAATAGACACCTTCCTCAAGAGTAAATGTCTCCCAGCAACAAGTGTTCCTCCAGCAGTATAAGACCCCCCCATCAATAATGGTTCCCCCACCAGTAACACTAGACCTTCCAGCAGCCAGGATCAATGGACCCTCCAGCACACCCCAGCACCCCTTGCCATTACATACATTCAGTGCTGGAGGTGCCAGAACTGCGTTCCCCCGCTTTCCCGCTGAAAATAGCCCTGGTTGTTACATATGCAGTCTTTGTTTCCTTGTAAGTAGTGTAGCACAGTGACAGTGCTGTAGACTAGGTTCACATCTGTGCGTTTCTCTTCTTTGTGTCTTGAAAAAAATACAAGTGCATTTTTTGATACAATGATATGCATTTTTGTCCCCAGAAACTTCAACTGGAGTTGTAGCAGGGTTACCCCCGTGCTACTCTGTAAAATGGTGGTTTGTGCCAGATTTTGTGGAAACCAAGCACACTGATGGCACAGGTGTGTGCTGGCTTCATATGAGAGCCAAAGATAGAGCTGAGAGCCCCACCCTTCCCAGGGAGTCAGTGTGCGATGGGATCCGCGAGAGGTGCTGGTGAGCACCATGGTGTCCAGGTCCAGACAGAGCAAGGCCCGAGCCTAAGAAAGAGTCTGTGAGGGTCAAGAGCAGCAAGGAAGCTGTAAGAGAGACGCAGAGCTGAGGTGCAGTATCTGTTCATAAACACTGGGACGTGTTGCATGGTCAAGAGGACCAAAAAGGTGCTACAATTCAAGAGGGACACCAAAAGGTACTTGGAGCAGTAAAGCTGCCACAAGAGAGCCAGGAGGCTGAATGTTATGTTTTGCAGTGATGGTGAGAACCCCCTGCGTGGGAACACATACCTGTGTGACGTTTGATGTTTGTCTAAATAAAAGTGGGCAGGAAAGCCCTGAAACTGTTTTGGCGCTACTATTGACCTAAGAAACCCCCAAAGTGTCACAGAGTGCATAGAAAACCCATTTAAAAAGCATTAAAAACACATGAAAAACACATGAAAGTGTAGACTCACAAGTCTGAACCCAGCAGAAGTAGGAGGAGTTCGTTATCTCAAGGGTGGACATTCTTCCAGTGGATGGGCCCTAATAACTTGCTTGAAGAAGAATTTAAAATATTGTATGGGATCCACCAACATTGTGACCCATGCAAACCTGCTACTGCCCTTCTATTGGAACCCTGAGTGCTATTAAGGATAACATCCAGTAGGCTCTATACGAAAGTCTTGATGTATATCGTTCCCCCTAAAATGAGTGGTATTGCTTTGCCATTTTCCTTCCTCTCCATGGTCTAAACCAGTTGGCCGAGTGGATTATGCAGTTTATGGTGCAATCAGAAGTACTTGCAGATCTCCTGCCCTAAAGGTGAATGGACCCAGCCTACCTGTCTGACTGCCCTTCCAAAGCCAGCCACCCTACTGTACCCTTCTTTCACTTTATGTCTGCCAGTCCCCTTTGACTTACCAAAATAAATGCCCTCCTCTGCGGCTAGTAGTTATTATTATCAGTTGCAAACCACAGAGTCAAAGTGATTGTAGTGAAATATAGAGCTCCCTCTAGTGGCTAATCCCAAAATATGTATATTTAATACAAGAATGCAAATATGGAAAAAAATACAACTGCAACTATTTTTTATTCCCAGAAACGTGGAGTTACCTTTTAAGGACTGATAGGAAATGAGTTGGTAGAGATAACAGTGCAAAGCAACATATAAACAGTGGAAAAGGTTGGAGTTTATACTGAGGCCCTGCGATCTGAGGTGCTAAAAAGGCAGGGGAGCCACTGAGGACAGAGGGGTTAGCAGGAAAAATTCATTTTAAAAGTTCATTCCCTGCACTGTTGCTCTTCCCTGACATCTCCTGTCCACAGCACTGCTACCGGCTAACGCGTTTCGAAGGTAGCACCTTCTTCAGAGAATCTGAAGAAGAAGGTGCTACCTTCGAAAAGCGTTAGCCGGCAGCGATCTGCACGTCTTCCCCATAGGATTTGGAGACTGCCATCAGTGGATTGATCACCACCAACTTAAAAGATCGTTTTAGCATGATTTTCATCTACCTTTGTGAGTAGTAGTCTTTTGTTTACGTTTTAATAAACTTTTTAAGGATGCACTAGGCTGGTGTGCCCTCTCTCTTTTGTTTTTTGTTTGATTGTTAGGATATCTCTATCTTTGAGGGCAGCAAAGCCGAAAGCTATCGTCCATCTTGAACTTTGAACTGTCGGGCCTACACATTTATGCGCAAGAGTGTTTGTTTTGTTGTATTGGCCACAGCACCCTGGTAATGTACTGACTAGGCTGACAGCTCTCCTGTTACCTTGGTTTAGAGCAGAGGTCTCCAAACCTTCTAGGCAAAGGGTCACTTTACTGTCTTTCAGGCTTTAGGAAGGCTGGACTGTGGCCATTGGAAGTAAAAAAATGCTGGGCATCAGTACCCCATCATTGGTGTCAGTGGGAGGAATAGTGCCCCATCGTTGGTGTCAGTGAGAGGAATAGTGCCCCATCGTTGGTGTCAGTGAGAGGAATAGTGCCCCATCATTGGTGTCAGTTGGTGGAATAGTGTCCCAATGGCCAGATAAAGGCAAGCAAAGGGCCACATCAGGCCCCCGGGCTGCAGTTTGGAGACCACATACTTTATGTTAAGATCAATGACAGTAGGGGGATTTTCAAGGGGTCCCTTTAAAATTTGTTATGGGGCCCCACGGTCTGTAGTTACACCCCATGTAAAGCCCAGATAAAACCTTTTCTTCGTGAATAGCACAACCTCCAATAAAATATCTGCCATGCATAACAGAAAAACAATATCCAATCTTTATACTAATACAGATTTCAGAATAGTAAGATGAATAAATATCTCTGTAGTTGTATGTGCTGCAAATGGCAGAGCGTCCCGCTGTGTGATCAGTTTACTGACTTGGCTGGGAATGTGTTCAGGATCTCTGGATCATGCGTAGTGCACATGGGGGACACTGAATTGTGAAATCTCCACAATGCTGACAATGAATCTGTACAGAACATTACATCATGACTCATCAAAGCTGTGAGTGATACAATGTTACAGAATGGCAACACAATGTTACAGAATGGCGACACAATGTTACAGAATGGCGACACAATGTTACAGAATGGTGACACAATGTTACAGAATGGTGACATAACATAAGTACATTTTTATATTTCATGGAAAGCTACAGAATGATCACATCTGTACCCCGCACAGCATGGTAGATAAGGCCAGTCTATAAGCATTAGATGACAGTCATGGCAGAAGCTACAGTTTAAAATCAAGAACAGTGACATGGCTGGACATCTTAAAGTGTATTTACACCCAAGAAAAAAAAATGACATTTTTTTTGTCACCCTAGACTAGAAAGACTCAAGAAGTCTTCTTTTGTCAACCACTGTCACCAATCCTCCTTTAGGGGGCAGTATAAGCTGACAGTAGATGCATTTCTGTGCTCCTCAATGGACTTTAAAGCGGAGTTCCACCCAAAAGTGGAACTTCTGCTTATTTGCTCCCCCCCCTCCGGTGCCACATTTGGCATCTTTAAGGGGGGAGGAGGAAACAGGGACCTGTTTTTGACACTTCCGGGAGCCCGCAGCGCCATCCCTTGGAAATTCAGCCCCCCCTCCTCGTTCTTCCACCGCCGGGCCAATTAGGAAGCGCAGCGCGCTTCACGCATGCGCAGTAAGGCCGGTTTCCCTTAGTGGAGATGGCGGTGGCAGCACCCGACAGCCAATCCAAAGATCGGTGGGGGTGCCAACATCGTGGGCTCCCTGGACAGGTAAGTGTCCATATAGTAAAAGTCAGCAACTACAGTATTTGTAGCAATAAAAAAGAAAGAAGGACGGCGCCCTCTAAGTGCAGCCTGTATGTTAAAACTATTTATTACAATAGATAAAAACACTCACATTTGAGTTGCTAAAAACCAGCATATAAAGTAAGTTTCATCCGCGTGCTCTCGGGGGATGTGGGTGTCCCGGGCCAGTGGGGGGGTTCCTGGGATGTGAGTCCTGTGACCTGGGTCCTGGTAGCTGTTCCGGTGGTGCCGAGGGTCCTCAGAGCCTCCGGGCGGCCAAGATGTCGGTCATGGATCCTCCGTTGAGCGCCGTGCTGACCTGACCTGCGTCTTTACTTCTGGATAGGCTGATCAAGGAGCACGCATGCTCCGAACGCGAAGCACCGCCCGCCTCACCCCGCTCCCGGAAGTGAAGACGCAGGTCAGCACGGCGCTCAACGGAGGATCCATGACCGACATCTTGGCCGCCCGGAGGCTCTGAGGACCCTCTGCACCACCGGAACAGCTACCAGGACCCAGGTCACAGGACTCGCATCCCAGGAACCCCCCCACTGGCCCGGGACAACCACATCCCCCGAGAGCACACGGATGAAACTACTTTATATGCTGGTTTTTAGCAACTCGAATGTGAGTGTTTTTATCTATTGTAATAAATAGTTTTAACATACATGCTGCACTTAGAGGGCGCCGTCCTTCTTTCTTTTTTATTGTTCCAGAGCTTCTTCTAGCTTTTATAGACTGGCTGCCTTCCACTTATTCAGCATCATTTTATCCTTACATGGACTAATACCTGAACTTGTTGTAAAACATTAACCACCACCACCAAGTTCTCAGGAACCCCCAACCCACCCCCTTCCCCCCACCATTTTTAGTCATATGTACTCGGCTACATCCATTGTGCGCCATATTAACCCCTTGATCATTTACAGTATTTGTAGCTGCTGACTTTTTTTTTTTTTCCCCCCCAGGCTGGAACTCCTCTTTAAAGAGGAACTGCAGTCTGCTCACATAGTTTGTAATAAAAACATCTTTGCCATTCTGAAGCTTCCCTCCAACCACTTTGTATATTATTTTATATATACTGTGATCCTGTACTTGCCAAACATGCAGAAATCTCCCTCCACTGAGTCTGGCTGCAGCCATTTTAACTGTGGGCAGCTGAAGCTGCTGCCTGTTCCACTTCCTGGATTTACACAGACACACAGAGGCACACCTCCAGCTCTGCAGCTTTCATTGGCGCTCTTATGACTTATCCCCCTCCCTTCCTGGCAAACTCTCACGAGAGTGAGAGAGAGAGAGCTGTGGATGATGTCATAAGCCTAGGCTAATGACCAGACAAGAAACAGGAAGTGGGCTGTATAAGGGATTTACTGGCAGAAAAAAAATGTTTTACTATCCAAAATTAAAACAACAACAAGGGCAGAAGATTTAATAGATGGAAAGATGAAAAAATGACTGAAGGTTCCGCTTTGAGGTGAATATAAAATCCTGTTTCTTCCTCATCCACTGAGGGACACAGGAAGTCCTCTACTGTCGGGTTATAACGCCGCCCACAGGAGGGTTGGTGACAGACAATGACCTCCTGTGTCTCTCAATGTATGAGAAATAAAATAAGATTTTTATACTCACTGTAAAATCTTTTTCTTGGAGCCCATTGAGGGACATAGGAAGCCATCTATTGCTGCCAATCCTCTTGTAGGCGGCATTATAATATGACAGTAGAAGACTTCCTATGTCCTTCAGTGGATGAGGAAGAAAAATATTTTTCACGACGAGTACAAAAAAATCTCCTTTTATTTCTTGTGCACTGAAGGAAACAGGAGGTCATCTACTGTCACCAACCCAACTGGCATCAGTAGATGACTTCCTGTGTCCCTCAATGGGCTTCAAGAAAAGGATTTTAAAGTAAGTATAAATAAATCCTATTTTATTTCTCATCCATTGAGGGACACAGGAGGTCATTTTCTGTCACCAACCCTCCTGTAGGTGGCATTATAACCCGACAGCAGAGGACTTCCTGTGTCCCTCAGTGGATGAGAAATAAATCAGGATTTTTGTACTTACCTTAAAGTGAACCTTCAGTCATTTTTTCAAATTTCCATCTATTAAATCTTCTGCCCTTGTTGTTGTTTTAACTTTTGATAGTAAAACATTTTTTTTCTGCCAGTAAATCCCTTATACAGCCCACTTCCTGTTTCTTGTCTGGTCATTAGCCTAGGCCAGTGTTTCTCAACTCCAGTCCTCAAGGCGCCCCAACAGGTCATGTTTTCAGGATTTCCCTCAGATGAAACGGCTGTGGTAATTACTAAGGAAGTGAACCTGATCAAATCACCTGTGCAAAATAATGGAAATCCTGAAAACATGACCTGTTGGGGCGCCTTGAGGACTGGAGTTGAGAAACACTGGCCTAGGCTTATAACATCATGCACAGCTCTCTCTCTCTCTCTCTCTCTCTTTCTCGAGAGAGAGAGAGAGAGTTTGCTGGGAAGGGTGGGGGGTGAGTCATAAGAGGGCCAATCAGAGCTGCAGAGCTGGAGGTGTGCCTCTGTGTGTCTGTGTAAATCCAGGAAGTGAACAGGCAGCAGCTTCAGCTGCCCACAGTTAAAATGGCTGCAGCCAGACTCAGTGGAGGGAGATTTCTGCAGCATATTTGGCAGGTACAGAATCACAATATATTTAAAATAATAGGCAAAGTGTTTGGAGGGAAGCTTCAGAACGGCAAATATGTTTTTATTACAATTTATGTGAGCAGACTGCAGTTCCTCTAAAGTCAATTGAGGAACAAAAAAAGTTATCTACTGTCATCTGCTTATACTGCCACCTAAAGGAGGATCGGTGACAGTAGATGACTTGTGTTCCTCAATGGACTCCAAGAAGTAGATAGATAGATAGATAGATAGATAGATAGATAGATAGATAGATAGATAGATAGATAGATAGATAGATAGATAGATAGATAGATAGATAGATAGAGATATAGATATATAGATATAGATATAGATATAGATATAGATATAGATATAGATATATATATATATATATATATGACTATGACTTTATTTTTTATGGCTTTTTTCATTTTATTTCCACCTGGTGACCCTGACAGTAAAACACTTACTGTCCTAGGGTGACAACGCTGGCCCAGTGGGATGTGTTTTGTAGTTCACACAGGTGATTGGACAGAGCTGATAACCCTGCCCAAGATTACAATGCAGCTCAGTAAGTAATGAGCTCACCTGATTTCTGGCAGGATCAACAGATATTTTTGCACTTATTGAACAGATATATAAAACACTTTGGATTGAATATTTAACAGACCAAAAGAGAACAAATAACAGACGTTCCTTTTTAGGATGTACATATACTTTAAGTCTGGTGATAAATCAGTAAACCTCTGTATTACAGTAAAGAAAATATATGCATCAATATACCTTCATCAAGAATCGTGATGTGTCAGTAAATCTGTACATGATTATATACAACGCTGTGATGTGTCAGTAAACCTGTACATTATTATATACAACGCTGTGATGTGTCAGTAAACCTGTACATGATTATATACAACGCTGTGATGTGTCAGCACATCAGACAATTTTTACAATGGTGATATATAGCATTACATTGATATTAGGCTGGAAAGTGAAATCCGTCAGTAAATATGTATGTTATGAAGAAGAAGAGAGCTCATTTTGTGACTGATGATGCTAAATGGTGATTTATGTCAGTAAAACTGGATTTTACAATATGAGTTATTATTTTTTTTATGTATATTACAAGGCAGAAAGATGATCTAAGTCAGGAGATGTCTAAATCGAATGCGGATTGATAATGTACAATACTATGTGTCAGCAAATTCATGTATATTCTTGTGTATATGAAATGATGAAAAATGTCAGAAAATCTTTATAAAAACTGCAGATTGGTGATATGTATCAGTAAATCCATAAAGAATATTATCACTAAGTATGTATATTATGGTGTAGGGTGAAAATTGTTAGCAAATCTACAAATGAAATAGTAAATAATGATGTGTTCGTGTTTAAATAAATAACACGAGATGTTGAAAGGAGACAATATATAAAAATGTGGAGTGTGTATAGGTGTCAGTAACTATATATATCTCAGTACAGAAAAGTGCTATGTGTCAATAAATGTATAAATCTCAGTTTAAGAAGGAGCTCTGTGTCAGTAAATGTACATATCTGAGCATAGGAATGATAGTGTCATTAAATGTACATAAGTTGCTAGGTGTCAGTAAATGTATATAGTTTAGTATTGGAAGGTGATATGTATCAGTAACTGTATATAGCTCAGTATAGGATATAGGCAGGTGCTATGTGTATATATCACAATAAGAGGGTGCTATGTGTCAGTAAATGTGCATATATCAGGAGCTGCTATGTGTCAGTAAATGCATAAAGCTCAGCATAGGAAGGTGCTATGTGTCAGTAAATGTATAAAGCTCAGTATTGAAAAGTGTGTCACTAATTGTCTATATCTTGGTATATAAAGGTGTTAGGTGTCAGTAAATCTGTAAAAAGCCATTATTCAGTCTCTGTCTCCCACCTCTTTCAGGTTCAGCTCTGGATATGGCAGTGATGGGCTCAGCAGGGTCTTCCCAGCTCCTTGTCCTGTCTGTAGATCTGCGCTCTGACCGGTTGCCCTCCCTGCTGTCTGCTATTTATACCTCTGGAAGGGGCACGGAGGAGCAGAGCCTGGAAGATCCTGGCATCCTTCCCTGTGTGACGAAATGAAAGAAGAGGCTGTGAGCCAGATTCTCCTGAGCAGAGACTGAAGCAGCCCATCCAAGGCAGACCTGAGTGTGGGGGTAAGGAGAGCCATTCCCCCCACAGTCAGCTGCAGCTATAGGTCAGGGAGAGAAGCAGGACACCTCCCCTAATGTCTGCTGCTCACCATAAGACAAACATTGCACTTTGCCAGAACTTTCCTACTCTCCAAACACTCCAACTGTTCTAAAAGAAACTTTCCCTTACCCAGTAGAGTGTCAGCTCTTGGGAACAGTCTCCCTTTCATATTGATGGCAATGGGAAAAACATTGCACTCTGCCAGAACTTCCCTCCTCTCCAAACATTATAACTGTTCTATAAGAAACCTTCCCTTCTCCAGTAGAGTGTCAGCTCTTGGGAACAGTCTCCCCTTCATACTGCTGGTCAGGGTACAAACATTGCACTCTGTCAGAACTTTCCTCCTTTCCAAACATTTTAACTGTTCTATAAGAAACCTTCCCTTCTCCAGTAGAGTGTCAGCTCTTAGGAATAGTATCCCCTTCATACTGCTGGTCAGGGTACAAACACTGCACTCTGCCAGAACTTTCCACCTCTCCAAACACTCCAAATGTTCTAAAAAAACCTTCCCTTACCCAATAGAGTGTCAGCTCTTGGGAATAGTCTCCCCTTCATACTGATGGCCATGGGACAAACATTGCACTTTGCCAGAACTTCCCTCCTCTCCAAACACTCCAACTGTTCTATAAGAAACCTTCCCTTCTCCAGTAGAGTGTCAGCTCTTAGGAATAGTATCCCCTTCATACTGCTGGTCAGGGTACAAACACTGCACTCTGTCAGAACTTTCCTCCTTTCCAAACACTCAAACTTTTCTATAATAAACCTTCCCCAGTAGATTGTCAGCTCTTGGGAACAGTCTCCCCTTCATACTGCTGGCCAGGGTGCAAGCACTGCACTCTGCCAGAACTTTCCACCTCTCCAAACACTCCAAATGTTCTAAAAGAAACCTTCCCCTACCTAATAGAGTGTCAGCTCTTGGGAACAGTCTCCCCTTCATACTGATGGCCATGGGACAAACACTGCACTCTGCCAGAACTTCCCTCCTCTCCAAACACTCCAACTGTTCTATAAGAAACCTTATCTTCTCCAGTAGAGTGTCAGCTCTTGAGAATAGTCTCCCCTTCATACTGCTGGTCAGGGTGCAAACACTGCACTCTTCCAGAACTTTCTTCCTCTCCAAACACTCCAAATGTTCTATAAGAAACCTTCCCTTCCCCTGTAGTGTGTAAGCTCTTGAGAATAGGTCCTATTTATACAGCTGGCTGCTGTGGGACAATCGCAAACTGCTACAATTTTTCAGTACAATTCTACGACAATTTGACAAAAACAAACAACATTTGTAGGTTCTAAAAAAAAAGAAAATCCATCCAAATTATTTTATATTTTTTAGTTTATATAAAAGAGTAGTTGGCATCCCCCACCATGTGTGCCCAGGCGGGTATGCAATGTTGGTTGTGTTGGCACTCTCTGCCATTGGATGTAATTTACAGCTCACTGGGTATTCAATTGAGGTCCAAAGGTGCAGATATTGGGGTGATCTATTAGATTGTAAGCTTATCAGAGCAGGGCCCTCCTAACCCTCTTGTATTTTATTGTATTGTAACTGTACTGTCTCCCTTTTATACTGTAAAGCGCTGCGTAATCTGTTGGCGCCATATAAATCCTGTATAATAATAATAATAATAATCTGAGATGCAAGGTGCAGGAATTGAGACTGGTCTGAGGTCTGATGGTACAGGAAGTGGGGTAATCTGGGGTGTGAAGGTGCAAGAAATGGGGTGATCTCAGGTGCGAAGGTGTAGGAACTGGGGTGATGTTAGGTGCCTACATGCAAGTATCGGGGTGATCTGAGGTGTGAAGTGCAGGAATTGGGGTGATCTGAGGTGTGAGGTGCAGGAATTGGGGTGATCTGAGGTGTGAAGTGGAGGAATTGGGGTGGTCTGAGGTGTGAAGTGGAGGAATTGGGGTGATCTGAGGTGTGAGGTGCAGGAATTGGGGTGATCTGAGGTGTGAAGGTGCAAGAAATGGGGTGATCTCAGGTGCGAAGGTGTAGGAACTGGGGTGATGTTAGGTGCCTACATGCAAGTATCGGGGTGATCTGAGGTGTGAAGTGCAGGAATTGGGGTGATCTGAGGTGTGAGGTGCAGGAATTGGGGTGATCTGAGGTGTGAAGTGGAGGAATTGGGTTGATCTGAGGTGTGAAGTGGAGGAATTGGGGTGATCTGAGGTGTGAGGTGCAGGAATTGGGGTGATCTGAGGTGTGAAGTGGAGGAATTGGGGTGATCTGATGTGTGAGGTGCAGGAATTGGGGTGATCTGAGGTGTGAAGTGGAGGAATTGGGGTGATCTGAGGTGTGAAGTGGAGGAATTGGGGTGATCTAAGGTGTGAGGTGAAGGAATTGGGGTGATCTGTGATGTGAAGGTGCAGGAATATAGGCTGATCTAAGGTCTATTGGTACAGGAACGGGGGTGATCTGAGGTGGGAAGGTGCAGGAAATGGGGTGATTTCAAGTGTAAAGGTGAAAGAACTGGGTTCATGTGAGGTGTGAAGGTGTAGAAATTAAGATGATCTGAGGTGTGAAGATGCAGAAATTGGAGTGGTCTAAGGTGTAAAGGTGCAGGAGTTGGGGTAATCTGAGGTCTGAAGGTGCACAAATTGGGGTGATCTGAGGTGTGAAGGTTCAGAAATTGGAGTGGTCTGAGGTAGGGTGGTGCAGGAATGAGGGTAATCTGAGGTGTGAGGTGGAGGAGCTGGGGTGATCTGAGGTGTGAGGTGGAGGAATTGGGGTGATTTGAGGTGTGAGTTGGAGGAATTGGGGTGATCTGAGGTGTGAGGTGATGGAATTGGGGTGATTTGAGGTGTGAGGTGGAGGAATTGGGGTGATCTGAGGTGTGAGGTGAAGGAATTGGGGTGGTGTGAGGTGAAGGAATTGGGGTGATTTGGGGTGTGAGGTGGAGGAATTGGGGTGATCTGAGGTGTGAGGTGGAGGAATTGGGGTGGTGTGAGGTGAAGGAATTGGGGTGATTTGGGGTGTGAGGTGGAGGAATTGGGGTGATCTGAGGTGTGAGGTGGAGGAATTGGGGTGATCTGAGGTGTGAAGTGAAGGAATTGGGGTGATCTGAGGTGTGAGGTGGAGGAATTGGGGTGATCTGAGGTGTGAGGTGACGGAATTGGGGTGATCTGAGATGTGAGGTGGAGGAATTGGGGTGATCGGAGGTGTGAAGTGGAGGAATTGGGGTGATCTGAGGTGCACTGATACAGGAATTGGGATGATCAGAGATCTGATGGTTCAGGAATTGGGGGCGATCTAAGTGTCAAAGTGTCGAAATTGGGTTGATCTGAGGTGTGAAGGTGCATGATTTGCGGTGATCTGAGGTGTGAGGTGCAGGAATTGGGGTGATCTGAGGTGTGAGGTGGAGGAATTGGGGTGATCTGAGGTGTGGAGGAATTCGGGTGATCTGAGGTGTGGAGGAATTTGGGTGATCTGAGGTGTGAGGTGGAGGAATTGGGGTGATCTGAGGTGTGAGGTGCAGGAATTGGGGTGATCTGAGGTGTGAGGTGCAGGAATTGGGGTGATCTGTGGTGTGAGGTGGAGAAATTGGGGTGATTTGAGGTGTGAGTTGGAGGAATTGGGGTGATCTGAGGTGTGAGGTAAAGGAATTGGGGTTATTTGAGGTGTGAGGTGGAGGAATTGGGGTGATCTGAGGTGTGAGGTGAAGGAATTGGGGTGGTGTGAGGTGAAGGAATTGGGGTGATTTGGGGTGTGAGGTGGAGGAATTGGGGTGATCTGAGGTGTGAGGTGGAGGAATTGCGGTGATCTGAGGTGTGAGGTGGAGGAATTGGGGTGATCTGAGGTGTGAAGTGAAGGAATTGGGGTGATCTGAGGTGTGAGGTGGAGGAATTGGGGTGATCTGAGGTGTGAGGTGACGGAATTGGGGTGATCTGAGATGTGAGGTGGAGGAATTGGGGTGATCTGAGGTGTGAAGTGGAGGAATTGGGGTGATCTGAGGTGCACTGATACAGGAATTGGGATGATCAGAGATCTGATGGTTCAGGAATTGGGGGCGATCTAAGTGTCAAAGTGTCGAAATTGGGTTGATCTGAGGTGTGAAGGTGCATGATTTGCGGTGATCTGAGGTGTGAGGTGGAGGAATTGGGGTGATCTGAGGTGTGGAGGAATTCGGGTGATCTGAGGTGTGGAGGAATTTGGGTGATCTGAGGTGTGAGGTGGAGGAATTGGGGTGATCTGAGGTGTGAGGTGTAGGAATTGGGGTGATCTGAGGTGTGAAGGTGGAGGAATTGGGGTGATCTGAGGTGTGAGGTGGAGGAATTGGGGTGATCTGAGGTGTGAGGTGGAGGAATTGGGGTGATCTGAGGTGTGAGGTGCAGGAATTGGGGTGATCTGAGGTGTGAGGTGCAGGAATTGGGGTGATCTGTGGTGTGAGGTGGAGGAATTGGGGTGATCTGAGGTGTGAAGGTGCAGGAACTGACTGAGGAAATGTTTCCTTCTGCCTGCAGCAGACTGATGACATCATCTCAGTCTAGGCAAAGTCACTGATTGGACCTTTTTAATGATAAAAGGTGGAGCTTAATTGAAATCTGATACTGTTGCTGAATATTGTGACATCAGGAATTTATTCCTACAGACATGTGAAGATACAGACAGGTCCACTTTATATTCCACTCTGAAGTCTCAGGTTGTATCTACAGATCATTCCAGAAACGATCGCTCCAGCTTGACATACACAGCTGCCACTAGTAATAGAAGGATGACAAGCAATGCCGGGGCCTCGTCTATCCGCGCTGAGATCGCTATTTCATATTTGTGGACATACAGTATGTGCCGGGAATGAACATCAGATATTATCAGCCAGAGAGAAATAAAATGTCATAACATTCCGCCTCCCGAAATCTTCCATCTGACAAGTCTTCTATGTGCAGACCAAACTATTCGCCAATCCACCAATCTACATACAGAGGAGACCGAGGCGGTGGGGGGGGGGGGGGGGGCTTTCTGTTTAGCTGTGTCTCCAAAGTGGACCTGTCAGTATCTTCACAAGGCTGAATAAATTCCTGACATGTCAGAATATACAGCAAAAGTATCATTATATTATTAAAAAGCTGTCTTTGAGTTCCAATCGGGGACTTTGCCTAGGCCGAGATGATGTCAGTCTGCTGCAGGCAGTAGGAAGTATTTCCTTAGTCCCCCCCCCCAAGCGATCAGACTGCAACATTGTAACAGGTCACAAGGTGAGAGGCTGCATCAGGGGTTGATCTGCCTCAGACATTTGTAAACGCAGCCAAGACCCTTACAGGCATCAGCAAATACATGACTGTGAGCCGGCATTTTAGTCCAGGAAGTAGATGGTGAGCCTGGGTGATACCTGAACAAAGATGGCACCGTCCTTCTGAAGAGAAAAGCAGTCGAAGGCATTGACAGGGGGAGTACTGTGATCTCTGTGAGAGGTATTATATATCTGGAACGGTTACACTGATACATTACTGAGCATGTATGATCTTAACATGGAAATATATATATATGGTGACAGGTCCACTTTAATCTTTACATAGAATAGATCATTCACTTCTGTAGGTGGTGACTGCCTGAGAAAGTCCCAGACTCAGCACCCCCCACACATGAACATGCTAAAAGTAGAGCTGCACAATTAATTGTTAAGAATCGTTATTGCGATTTTTTTATTTTTTATTTTTCCCCCTCACGATCTTAACAAAGCATTTTCCCGATTCTTTCTATGCAGACAATCCTCTGCTCAAGCCAACAGCTGTCAAAATAAAAACAAAAAAACAGGCAGTCTGCCAAGTATTCACAACATTCCTCAGCTGCTGAGCTAACTATAAACATTGTAACTTTTGTTTTCTTTAGATCAAAGGAATGAACTTCGGTCCATAAATGAGGAAAGTTTAACCACTTAAAGACTAAACCCTTTTCTGACACTTGTTGGTTTCAAGTTAAAATCATTATTTTTTCTAGAAAATTACTTAGAAACCCCAAACATTATATATACATTTTTTTTTTAGCAGAGACCCTAGAGAATAAAATGGCGATTGTTGCAATATTTTATGTCACACTGTATTTGCGCAGCGGTCTTTCAAATGCAATTTTTGGGGGGAAAAATACACTTTAATTAATTAAAATACAACTAAACAGCAAAGTTAGCCACATTTTGTTTGTATAATGTGAAAGATGATGTTACGCCACGAGAGTCGTGATCTTTATTCTAAGCAAAAAAGCTGTGATTTTCAATTTGGCCAGAATTGTGCAGCTCTAGCTAAAAGCCTTCTGGAGGCACCTCTTCAAAGCAGTTCCAGTCCCCCTACCACCACCTGCAGGGGGCGCAAGAGGTACAGAATGGAAGGGCTCCAAACTGCTACGAGAATTTGGGGTACTTGCTGGACCTGATTTCCATCACTGGAGCCCGGAACATCTCCAATCTAAGGCTAGGCTCACAGTTTGTGTATGTCAGGAACAAGCTCAAAAACGTGCGCTCAAAACGTGCGGCACGTTCGCAAACATGTAGTGGTGCCATTCGTTTTTAATGGCACCTTCATGCACCTGCCGCAGCACCATGCGTTTCAGTGAGGCACAATTTTGCAAAAGGGTCGGGGAGTTCTTTTGCGCGTTTCTCATGAGGTGCAGTAACGTGCGGTCGAACCGCCATTGTGTAAAAGGAGCCTAGTGCTGATTCCCTCAGCCACACGTATAGTTGTGAACCAACCTTAGGCCCCATTCACACCTGAGCTGAGCATCTTTGGTCATTTTTCGGGCAGTCTTTTGAGCATTTCTACTCGCATTTATGCATTCGCATCAGGCTTGAGTTTTATTTTTTTTGAGCCAATGGAGAGCCAGTTACTAGGCAAGAAAATGAGCAAAACATGGGTTTTAAGCGCATTTTTCAAGCGTTCTCATTGAGGTCTATTGGGGCCAAAATGTGCAATTCGTTTAGTTCGGAATTAGTTTTTTAACTAATATCGACAAATTCATTAATTCTGAAATATCCAAATTACCGAAAACATGTGTAATTAATTTTTCCTGAATGATCATAAATTTTAATATTCGTAACTTCGAAAATTCAGAAATCCAGAAACCCAAAAATTCGAAAACCTGAAATAATAACTATTAATAACTAACTAATAATAACTTAACTATTACTAACTATTAAATGATAGGTATTGGAATTTCCTTTAAAATCCGAAAGTTACGAATTATCCAAAATAACGAATGCTGTAGCTAAACGAATGAAATGTAACTAATTAATAATAATAAATATCAATAATAATAATAAAAATGTATTATTATTATTATTATTATTATTATTATTATTGATTGTTAATTTGTTCCATTCCATTTGTTTAGATTCGTTATTTCGGATAATTCTTAACTTTGGATAAATTCGTATTGTTTACGTTCGCAAACAGCCAGATTTGAAAGGAAATTCCAATACCTATAATTTAATAGTTAGTTATTATTAGTTAGTTAGTTAGTTATTCTTTAGAATTTTCTTTCTTATTCTCGGATTTTTGAATTTAAGGTTTTACGAATTTACAAATTTTCGAATTTACAATTTTACGAATTCTAAAATTTTCGAATTTATGAATTGCGATCATAAAGAATGACCCGGAAAAAAAAAAAAAGCCCAATGAAACTAAAAAGAAAACGAACAAATGTTTTGGCAGTACACATATCTATGTGCAACTCCACCCAAAAGTAGGCTCATGTACATTTTGGAGCGAGGAGCTTCCACTGACACTGCGCTAAACGTTGAAGCGTTCGTGGTGAAACTTCAAATCATTCAGGTGTGAATGGGAGAGCTATGGGGTGGCAATGAACATTGACAACAATCACTTGTTATGGGTCATCATTAGAGCCGCACGAATAATCGTTAAAAAAAATTGTGATCTCGATTCAACCCAAGTCACGATCTTAATCCGGCATTTCCACGATTTAGTGCAGAGCAGTTCTGAGCTGAGATAAAAAGAAACATTGTATCATTCGGTTGTATTAGATCAAAGGGACGAACTTCGGTCTAAAAATGAGGGCAGTTTGACCACTTAAAGCGGATGAGAAATAAATCAAGATTTTTGTACTTACCTTAAAGTGAACCTTCAGTCATTTTTTCAACTTTCCATCTATTAAATCTTCTGCCCTTGTTGCTGTTTTAACTTTATATAGTAAAACATTTTTTTTTCTGCCAGTAAATCCCTTATACAGTCCACTTCCTATTTCTTGTCTGGTCATTAGCCTAGGATTATGACATCATCCACAGCTCTCTCTCTCTCACTCTCTTGCCAGGAAGGGAGGGGGGAGGAGTCATAAGAGGGCCAATGAGAGCTGCAGAGCTGGAGGTGTGCCTCTGTGTGTCTGTGTAAATCCAGGAAGTGAACTTCAGCTGCCCACAGTTAAAATGGCTGCAGTAAGACTCAGTGGGGGGAGATTTCTGCAGGATATTTGGCAAGTACAGAATCACAGTGTATAGAAAATGATATGCAAAGTGGTTGGAGGGAAGCTTCAGAATGGCGAAGATGTTTCTATTACAAATTATGTGAGCAGACTGCAGTTCCTCTTTACTAAACCTTTTTCCGACACTTGTTCCGTACAAGTTAAAATCAGTATTTTTTGCTAGAAAAGTACTTAGAACCCCCAAACATTATATATATATATATAATTTTAGCAGAGACCCTAGAGAAAGAATAAAATGGCGGTCGTTGCAATATTTTATGTCACACTGAAGTGGTCTTTAAAAAGCATTTTACTCTTTAATGAATTAAAAAACAAACAAAACAAAACAGTAAAATTAGCCCAATTTTTTGTATAATGTGAAAGATGATGTTACGTCGCGAGAATTGCCATTTTTTCCCCTTTAAATCGCATTTTGATCTTTTTTATTCCATCACTGCTGATCTTCTGCAGCCTCTTTCAGCCACTTTGTGTCTACATGCCGCGCCGGCTGCTCTTCATTGCTCCGGATCGGCTTCCTGCTAGTGACAATGGAGGACTTTGCCTGTGCAAAATGTTGTCAGTGCAGCTGCTTGTATTTAACACCAGGGGGAGCATGTGGCAGGGTGACAACACAGGCTCACAATTGGTAGGAAGGGACAGAATGTAGTCACCCTATAACAGGAAGTGTCTGAACAAGAACCCTCATGGCAGGATCAACAGGGAATATTTTAATGAAAGCTGCAGATTTTAAAAAGACCGAACAGAACTTTTGAAATGACATTAACATGATAAAGCTTCTGTGAGGTTTTAGTGATTGGGATTATTATGGCTGCATTATATTATACAAAACTGGAAGAGAATCTATTGGCCGCTAGGTTTCCCAGACATTTTTTGGAAGTCGGGGCTGCTTCCTGGCAAATAAAAGGTTAAAAAAAAAAAGTAGTTTGCTTTAAATGGTAATGTGTGCAGTTCCAGGGAGCGCCCAGCAGAGGGCGATCCATCATCTGATGCTTCCTATTGGGGCACCAACAGATGATACCGATTTGTAAACCAGATCGTTTCTGGAAATATTTAAATGCTGCCGCAGAAAAGGGCAGCCTGAATCTTCAGCAATCCTGATATGGAGATGAAAGGAAGTTTATTTGTGTTATCGCCAAATCTCCGTCTTGTTGTATTTACGAGGACACGACCTGAGCGCGTTCATCCGAAGCCTGTAAACAGCGGGGGGGGGCTCAGCGCCCCCGACTGGCTGTGCGGACGGACAGGAGCGCCTTTGCCTTCACCTGTTTTCCACTCAAATCTCCATTTTTATTTAAAGCTGAACTCCAGGGAGATATAAAAGACACAAATGTATGAGGCTCTGTAATCATGAATATATCAGTAAATGTGTATTTTTTTAAATACAAATACAAGCAGTGTAAGTACCTGGCATCAGCCTGTCGAGTGGAAGAAGCAGCAAAAGGAGCCAATCGCTTCATGTGCTGACAAGAAGAATGCTGATAGGAGGAGAGAGCAGAGTGACAGTGATGAGCTCATCACTGTGCTGCTTCTCCTTTCACTGTCCAGTCACAGGCTGGGGGGGGGGGGGGGGGGCGGGTCCAGGGCAACCTCAACTAAGAGCAAGTGGGATGAATGATGCTGGCCAGCAGACTGAAGACATCTAGTGGTAGAAAAGAGAACTGCGGAAGAAATTGTTTATATTTTAATATTCATTTTTTATCTTTCCTTGAATTTGGCTGGAGCTTTGCTTTGAATAAATATATATATATATATGTGTATGTATGTGTGTGTGTGTGTGTATGTATGTATGTATGTATATATATATATATATATATATATATATATATATATATATATATATATATATGTGTATATATATATGTGTGTATTTGTGTGTATATATATATATGTATGTATGTGTGTGTGTGTGTGTGTGTGTGTGTGTGTGTATGTATGTGTGTGTATATATATATATATATATATATATATGTATATGTATGTGTGTATATATATATATATATATATGCGTAAATTGACGGCGCTATATAAGTACCTCAAATAAATATATATATATATATATATATATATATATATATATATATATATATATATATATATATACACACCGGCCACTTTATTAGGTACACCTTGGACCCCCTTTTGCCTTCATTCTTGGTGGCATAGATTCGACAAGGTGTTGGAAACATTCCTCAGAGATTTTGCTCCATAGTGACATGATAGCATCACGCAGTCGCTGCAGATTTGTCGGCTGCACATCCATGATGCAAATTTCCCGTTCCACCACATCCCAAAGGTGCTCTATTGGATGAGATCTGGTGAGTGTGGTGCTCTATTGGATGAGATCTGGTGAGTGTGGAGCTCTATTGGATGAGATCTGGTGAGTGTGGAGGCCATTGGAGTACAGTGACCTCATTGTCCACTGGTGAGATGATTTGATCTTTGTGACATGGTGCATTATCCTGCTGGAAGGAGCCATCAGGAGATGGGGACACTGTAGTCATAAAGGGATGGACATGGTCAGCAACAATACTCAGGTAGGTCGTGTTGTTTGAATGATGATCAGTTGGTACTAAGGGGCCCAAAGTGTGCCAGTAAATATCCCCCCCACCATTACACCCCCACCACCAGCCTGAACCGGTGATACAAGGCAGGATGGATCCATGATTTCATTATTATTATTCAGGACTTTTATTGCGCCAACAGTTTGCAGGTGCTCAATGACCAACCAGAAGACTAGAGAATCCAGGGGAAATACGTTCATATTTAATAACGGCGATGTGCGTCTATTATTAGTCAGGATATCCGGGGCGATGAAAATATCTCAGGATGAATCAAGGCACTAGGAGCGGTATTCCTCGGCGTTGTTGTGCGTCAGAAGAGGCGCGGGCCGATGTGTCTAGACTTGCGCGGCGGCGCTCCCACATAGGGAGATGAACTCTCATGTTCTGCTCTGAGTCAGTGACCTTCCCGAATTCCCCGGGAGGTCAAAATTACGGAAAGGATCTTCCTCTGGCAACGATCGACTTCGTCAGGGCGGAGCTAAACGAAAAGCAGTGACAAGATCTAAAAAAAAAGATATCGATGGATTTTGTGTGTCCATCCTCACACCTGTACAGAACGCGGGCTGCGCGTGCGGCCCCTGTGCAGTGGAAGGGAACGTTCACACCTCTGCATTGCCATTCAGGTCACAAAATGCAGGGACTGTATCATTTTTCAGAGAAGCTCCACCTTTTAGAAAGCAGTCCTTGAGTGGCTTTGTCTATGCAGAGATGATGATATCAGTCTGCTGCAGGCAGCAGGAAGCATTGCCTCAGTCTCCTCTCCTCCACTGATCAGACTGTACAGTGTAACTTTCACAAGGTGAGAGTCTGCAGCAGGGCTGATCTGGGTCAGACGTTTGTAAATACAAACAAGATCTGCACAGGCATTACATGATTGTGTTATCTCTGAGCTGCTATCTCGGTACAGGAAGTACATGGTGACCCTGGGTGATGCCTGAACAAAGATGGTTCCATCCTTCTGGAGAGAAAAGCAGAAAAGCAGGTATTGCCATGGGGAGTCCTGTGATCGCTGTCAGAGGTAATAAATATCTGGAAGGGTCACACTGGCATAACACTGAGCATGCTGCACCCAACATGAAATTCTATCAAATGATAGGACTACTTTAACCACCTCATGACCGCGCCATAGCCGAAAGACGTCTACAGCGCGGCCAGAACTACGCCCCCCGTGTACCCCTGGGGTGGGCATCCGGTGCGATCTGTGATCGCTGTGTCCTTGGGATCGTGCTCAAGGGCAATCACAGTGGTCCTTGACCATGTGATCAGCTATGTCCAATCACAGCTAATCACATGTAAACAAACTTGACGGTTATCAGCATTCCTTTCCTCGCGTGCTGTCACAGTGTGAGGAGAGGAGAGCCGGAAATTGGCAAGTGTCACAGGGGACATGTACACAGATAATCAGTGCCCTGATTATCAGTGCTGCCTATCAGTGCTCATTAGTGCCGCCTATCAGTGCATCCTCATTAGTGCCTCCTCATCAGTGCCGTCTATCAGTGCCCATCAGTATTGCCTCATCAGTGCCCATCAGTGCAGCCTATCAGTACCACCTCATCAGTGCCCATCAGTGCAGCCTCATCAGTGCCCATCAGTGCAGCCTCATTAGTGTATCCTATCAGTGCCGCCTATCAGCGCCAATCAGTGTTGCCTCAGCAGCGCACATCAGTGCAGCCTCATCAGTACCCACCAGTTCTGCCTCATCTGTGCCGCCTCATCAGTACCCACTAGTGGTGCCTCATCAGAGCAGCCTCATCAGTGCAACTTCATCAGTGCAGCCTATCAGTGCCACCTCATCAGTGCCCATCAGTGCCCATCAGTGCCCATCAGTGGTGCCTCATCAGTGCTGCCTCATCAGCGCACATCAGAGCAGCCTCATCAGTGCAACTTCATCAGTGCAGCCTATCAGTGCCACCTCATCAGTGCCGATCAGTGCAGCCTCATTACTGTATCCTATCAGTGCTGCCTATCAGTGCCAATCAGTGTTGCCTCAGCAGTGCACATCAGAGCAGCCTCATCAGTACCCACCAGTTCTGCCTCATCAGTGACGCCTCATCAGTACCCACCAGTGCCGCCTCATCAGTACCCACCAGTTCTGCCTCATCAGTGCAACTTCATCAGTGCAGCCTATCAGTGTCCATCAGTAAAGGAGAAAAATTACCTATTTGCAACATTTTATAACAGAAACTAAGAAAAACTTATTTTTTTCAGGATTTTTTTGTTTGTTTAGCTAAAAATAAAAACCCCAGTGGTGATTAAATACCACCAAAAGAAATCTCTATCTGTCTCAAAAAATTATAAAAATGTCATTTGGGTACAGTGTTGTATGACCGCGCAATTGTCATTGAAAGTGTGACAGCGCTGAATGCTGAAAATTGGCCTGGGCAGGAAGTGGGTGAAAGTGCCCGGTATTGAAATGGTTAACACATCTGTCTGGAGGAAGGTATGGATCATTTTAATGCTCACTGCTGCATCTTACATAGAAGGTTACAAAATGCTGTGACAGGAAGGTGTATTCCCATCAATTAGCACTGTGAAAGGCCTTCTGAATCTGTTTGAAAAGTTATTTTCAGCACAGCTGTCCCCCAGAGACCATTAGCAGGGCACTGACCCCGAGGAAATCTATTGAAGGTTGGAATGTTCTCTACCAGAATGATAGGGAATCCTATGACGGAGGTCTGGTCAGTGAGCGCCCAACAACGCTGAATACATCAGCAGCCAGTGAGCGTCGTGACCTCACCCCACCGAGTCTGAGCTCATCTTATGATCAATCCTCATATCTCTGGGGATGACCCGTTCACAGCACAACTCTGAGAATAACCATTCCCAGACCTCTGACAAGCCAGATACTGCAGGACTGCTTCCATGAATCTCATCTTAAAGGTGAACTCCAATTAAAACACACAATTCAGCAATGTGTATGCTATCTGATAGTGGAGGAGGAAGCGGTGCTGGATCAGTAATCTGTATATAAGGTGACAGTGTGTGTCTTGTCAGATAGTGGAGGAGGAAGCAGTGCTGGATCAGTAATCTGTATATAAGGTGACAGTGTGTGTCTTGTCAGATAGTGGAGGAGGAAGCAGTGCTGGATCAGTAATCTGTATATAAGGTGACAGTGTGTGTCTTGTCTGATAGTGGAGGAGGAAGCATTGCTGGATCAGTAATCTGTATATAAGGTGACAGTGTGTGTCTTGTCTGATAGTGGAGGAGGAAGCAGTGCTGGATCAGTAATCTGTATATAAGGGGATAGTATGTGTCTTGTCAGATAATGGAGGAGGAAGCAGTGCTGGATCAGTAATCTGTATATAAGGTGACAGTGTGTGTCTTGTCAGATGATGGAGGAGGAAGCAGTGCTGGATCAGTAATCTGTATATAAGGTGACAGTGTGTGTCTTGTCAGATGGCGGAGGAGGAAGCAGTGCTGGATCAGTAATCTGTATATAAGGTGACAGTGTGTGTCTTGTCAGATAGTGGAGGAGGAAGCAGCGGTGGATCAGTAATCTGTATATAAGGTGACAGTGTGTGTCTTGTCTGATAGTGGAGGAGGAAGCAGTGCTGGATCAGTAATCTGTATATAAGGTGACAGTGTGTGTCTTGTCAGATGGTGGAGGAGGAAGCAGTGCTGGATCAGTAATCTGTATATAAGGTGACAGTGTGTGTCTTGTCAGATAACGGAGGAGGAAGCAGCGCTGGATCAGTAACAGTGGTGGCTGGTGCTCAAAATTTTTGGGGGGGCGCAAACAAACTGAAAAAAAAAACATCAATTGCTGCAACTGTGCCCCATCAGATGCCTCCAGTGTGCCCCATCAGATGCTGCCCGGCACTTACCTGTCTCGGAGCGGGTCAGCGGCGGTCTCCTGCACATCCTCCATGTCTTCTGCCATCCTCTCTCAGGCATCCAATCACAGCGCCTGACGTTTCAGCCAATCAGGTGACCGGTAACAGACCCGGCAACCTGATTGGCTGAGAGGCGGATTCGGTGTTAGCAAAGCGAATTCCTTCGCTTTGCTAACACACAGCTGAGTGAACAGCGAACGCACAGCATTGCACCCGCTGTTCACGTTTTTGGGCGCCTATTAAAGCTTATGGATCTAATCAGGTGCTTCCAACACCCCCCCCCGCCGGTGTATTTCTGATGCCCGGCACCCGAAAATGGGCCGGGCACCCGAATAGGAGGTGTCAGCAGCGACCATAGATAGATTCATGCAATGCATGAATCTATGGTGATTAGAGTGGTGCAGGAGAGAGGGGGCGGCACTCCTGCGCCCTTTATGGACGCACCGCCACAGATCAGTAATCTGTATATAAGGTGACAGTGTATGTCTTGTCAGATAACGGAGGAGGAAGCAGCGCTGGATCAGTAATCTGTATATAAGGAGACAGTGTGTGTCTTGTCAGATAGAGGAGGAGGAAGCAGCGCTGGATCAGTAATCTGTATATAAGGTGACAGTGTGTGTCTTGTCAGATAGTGGAGGAGGAAGCAGTGCTGGATCAGTAATCTGTATATAAGGGGACAGTGTGTGTCTTGTCAGATAGTGGAGGAGGAAGCAGTGCTGGATCAGTAATCTGTATATAAGGTGACAGTGTGTGTCTTGTCAGATAGTGGAGGAGGAAGCAGTGCTGGATCAGTAATCTGTATATAAGGTGACAGTGTGTGTCTTGTCAGATAGAGGAGGAGGAAGCAGTGCTGGATCAGTAATCTGTATATAAGGTGACAGTGTGTGTCTTGTCAGATAGTGGAGGAGGAAGCAGTGCTGGATCAGTAATCTGTATATAAGGTGACAGTGTGTGTCTTGTCAGATGGTGGAGGAGGAAGCAGTGCTGGATCAGTAATCTGTATATAAGGTGACAGTGTGTCTTGTCAGATAGTGGAGGAGGAAGCAGTGCTGGATCAGTAATCTGTATATAAGGTGACAGTGTGTCTTGTCAGATAGTGGAGGAGGAAGCAGTGCTGGATCAGTAATCTGTATATAAGGTGACAGTGTGTCTTGTCAGATAGTGGAGGAGGAAGCAGTGCTGGATCAGTAATCTGTATATAAGGTGACAGTGTGTGTTTTGTCAGATGGTGGAGGAGGAAGCAGTGCTGGATCAGTAATCTGTATATAAGGTGACAGTGTGTCTGGTCAGATAGTGGAGGAGGAAGCAGCTCTGGATCAGTAATCTGTATATAAGGTGACAGTGTGTCTTGTCAGATAGTGGAGGAGGAAGCAGCGCTGGATCAGTAAGAAAATAGTATATACTTTTTGGAAGAAGTATAAAGTTACATTTGATGTTTGGAAATATTGGAATAAAATATTCTCACATGTGACCGGCGGAGACCTTCCACAGTCCAGAATCCCCGGCTCCGCCCTGACCTGAAGGTGACCGTTACCCGGACTGGAACAAAGGGGCGAGGACTCGGCTGAGATCGGCAGAAATGTTTGCGGTTGGGATGAAAGGCGGAATGTAATTTCAGTTATGTCCCAAACAATGGCGCCGGTCTGTGCCGCGTCCGCCCACCATGAAATAAATCTTTTATTCAGACGACAATACAAGGAAGAGGCCACATGGAGTCTAATGATAGTCATTATCGGGGAGACGCTCTCTGGGCTTAATTGCTAGCAGGTATGATACCGGCGAGGGGGGCGGGGCCTCCGAAACAATTCCTCTCTGTACAGGACAATGTGGTGTGCGGACACATTCCACAAATGACGGAGGAAAAGTATCGTCTGTTATTAATGGGATTTCTTCTTATCGGTGTTTAGAAACTTTGTAACCCTCCGAGAATCAGAGAATTCCAACTACTGAATCTGCTTATATTTTCAGAATTCATCGCCCTCAGGAGCCCTTCAAAAGTGATTACATCCTTTAAAAACATCGAAGTGTATGTCCTAATTATTATTATTATTATTATTATTATTATTATTATTATACAGGATTTATATAGCGCCAACAGTTTGCGCAGCACTTTACAACATGGGGGCAGACAATACAATTACAATACAATTCAATACAGGAGGGATCAGAGATCCCTGCTCATTACTGACACCCAGGGGCGGACTGACCATTGAGCCACTTCAGGCACTGCCCGAGGGCCCGGGGCCACTAGGGGGCCCCATCAGGGTTGCCAGCCTCAGTAAAACCAGGGACAGTATGGACCAGCCAATAGACAGTATGGACCTGGGACAGCCAATAGAAACATGTCTGTGTACACTGTGTGTATGTGTATACTGTGTGTGTGTATACTATGTGGCCCCATAATCTCTGATTGCCTGGGGGCCCCATAATCTCCTATTGCCCGGGGGCCCCATGAGTTGTCAGTCCGCCCCTGCTGACACCGAAGCTGAAGGGATTTGTATTTGTATGTTACATACTCCCCATCACTGTACCCTGTTAGCTGTGCTACAGTGCCTGGAAAAAAGTATTCACACCCCTTGAAATTGTCCACATTTTGTCATGTTACAACCAAAAACGTAAATGTATTTTATTGGGAGTTTATGTGATAGACCAACACAAAGTGGCACATAATTGTGAAGTGGAAGGAAAATGATAAGGCCCCATTCATACTTGTGCGACTTGGGACTGCAAAGTCGCATCCGATGATTTCCAATGAATGAATGAGTGACCTGTATAGCGATACCTATGCGAACCGAATTGCCTCAGGGTGCTTTTTGCCGCCGGTGTCGATCTGCGGTATAGCACGGTCCTTTACCCCATGGGGTCCCAACGCACCTACAAACACATATTTGGCCAATTTTTTCGACAGGATCTAATTAACCTACCAGCATGTCTTTGGAGTGTGGGAGGAAACCGGAGTACCCGGTGGAAACCCACGCAGGCACAGGGAGGACATGCAAACTCCGGGCAGATGGTGTCGTGGTCAGGATTGGAACCAGCGACCCTATTGCTGCTAGGTGAAAGCGCTAACCACTACACCACTGTGCTGCTATTCATATCTGTGCGACTTCAAAGTAGTCCCTGCTCTACTTTGGTCCAACTTTGATGCGAGTTGAGGTCCATAGACCTCAATATTACACAGGCATTCCCTGAAATCGCGGCAAAATCGCGCAACGTTAAGGTTGCGGTAATGTGAAAGGGGCCTACGTGGTTTTCAACATTTTTTACAAATAAATATGTGAAAAGTGTGGGGGGTACATTTGTATGGCGCCCCCCGGAGTCAATACTTTGTAGAACCGCTTTTCACTGCAATTACAGCTGCAAGTCTTTTTGGGGATGTCTCTACCAGCTTTACACATCTAAAGAGGGATATTTTTGCCCATTCTTCTTTGCAAAACATCTCAAGCTCTGTCAGATTGGATGGAGAGCGTCTGTGAACAGCAATGTTCAAGTCTTGCCACAGATTTTTAATTGAATTTAGGTCTGGACCTGACTGGGCCATTCTAACACATTAATATGCTTTGACGTAAACCATTCCATTGTAGCTCTGGCTGTATGTTTAGGCAGTGGCGTATTTAGGTTTTGTGCTGCCCTAGGCCTGACTAAACTTGTGCACCCCCCCTAATTTAAATATGACCCACCCCTTCTCACTTTTTCCGGTCAATGCCACAACCCCATTTAATACACGCCCTGACATTTTCCAGTGGGAATACTAGTTCTGAGGGCCTTGGGGGGGGGGGGGGGGGGGGCAGTGGAGTCCCTTTATTTGCAGGGATTTCCTCTCACTTCCTGTTTGCCTATGGAGCAGGAAAAGAAGGGAAATCTCCGCAATGGGACAGGGATGGCAAAAAATAAACTGACAGGAGCTGTAACCCTCCCTTACTCTGTCCAAAATGAAAAAAAAATCCATAGTGGTTATCTATAAGGATATACACGCCTCCTGCATGTATCTTTACCTGTCAAATGTCTCCCCTCTGTCTGTTATGAGACCCGAAAAACTGCATATTCTGTGGGCGGGTCTGTTGTCTGGAGCCCGGTGGGTGGAGTCGTGATGTCAGCAGACTCCCCGCCCACCTCTACACTCCCCTTGTCAATATGCATTTTCTCCTGTGTATTTCTTACACTGAACTTCTGCTATGATCACTAACATCCAGTCAAAACCCAGAAAAGTCACCACATGACTTCAGCATGTCCAATCATGCTGAGGTGTGGAGCAGCCAATCTTGGGAGAGCTGGAGAAGAAAGGAGGATGGGATCTGAAGTACACAGAATGTCTCTCTCAGGCTGGTGCATGAGATATATAAATCACCCGTCACTCACAGCAAGAACTGACTACCATTTCTCTGTGTGTCAGTTTTTATCTCACTGATAAAAGATAAGAGGACTGCTCAGAGCTGGATTAACTTTTCGTGGCAAGACTGGGCACAGATGACATGAAATCCTATACTGTACAAGGTGTAAGCCTTCATTATTTTATTTTTTTGGGGTTTACATCCACTTCTTCTAAATTTATGGAGAGGACTAAGAGGATATAACCATGCCAGTGGTCCGGCAGAAAACATATAGCACAGTGATGAAGGTATGTGGTCCAGGCATTGAGCAAAGGAAGGATTGGGTCAGGAACAAATAAATCCATCTGTTTATTTTTCCCATCAGCAATCAACAGAAATAAAATTAAGATTCCATAATATGTACAACTGACACAAGCAAAGGATTACAGGAGAGTCCTACTACCTACCTGCCAGGTATAGGTTGTCTCTTGTGTCTGCACTATCCTTAGATTAAAAGCCCTTTGGCAGCTAGGTAAGTGCCATGCAAGTTTCACCCAAATAGGGTAGCTTTCCTTCTACCCTGGGTACCCCATGCTATATAATCTAGTCAGCTACTGTATAAACATTAACCCTTATGGCGATACTGCCGGTATTATCATACCCGCAGCAGTGCGGGCGGCCGCTTTATGTGGGGGCCAGATTGATTTGCCTCCCGTCCCAGTCCGCCCCATAAGACTGGTGCTACACTAAAAGTGTAGCACTAGCCCGAGGGTACTCTTTTTGTGCTGCCCTCCTGCAAAGTGCCTCCCTAGGCCTGGGCCTTGTTGGCCTAGGCCAAGATACAGCCTTGTGTTTAGGGTCGTTGTCCCACTGGAAGGTGAACCTCCTCCCCGGTCTCAAATTATTTGCAGACTCTAACAGGTTTTCTTCTAATAACTCTACTCTGTAAGAGTGCTGCATGTTACTTACTCCTGCTCACTGTATTCTGTAAAGTGTGCTGTACATTACATACTTCTAATCTCTGTACTCCATATGCTCTGTGGTACATTACATACTCCCGATTTCTGTACTCTGTAAGCCTTGCTGCATGTTACATACTCCTGGTAACTGTAATCTGTAAACTGTGCTGCACATTACATAATGCCATAGGTGTGCGCAGCCTATTGCATTGCACATGTACGTGTGTGTGTGTATATACTGCCGGTGTCAGAAGAGCCGTGGACAATGTCAGTAGGGCAAAGGTAGGTGTCAGTAGTTTGTATTTTTATTATTTCATTATTTTTTTAAATTTTATTTTTTTTAATTCGTTTTTTCCTATTTTTTTTTGGAGCCCCAGTAGGGGGGGCTTTGGTAAAATATCCCAGGTCTAAACAGGGGGCATCCACAGCACACAGCGTGATTAGGGTGTGCCCAGGCACACCTGGCACATCCTGTACGCACACCTATGCATAATGCTAATCTATAAGCTGTACTGTACATTACATACTCTCAATTACTATAAACTGTGCATTACATACTCCTGATCCCTGTACTCTGTAAACTGGGCTGTGTATATATATGACTTAATCCTAATCACTCTACTCTGTAAGCCATGCAGCATGTTACTTACTCCTGCTCACTGTATTCTGTAAGCTGCGCTGTACAATATATACACATAGCTCCCAACTGTCCCTGATTTCGAGGGACTGTCCCTGATTTGGAGCAATGTCCCTCTGTCCCTCATTCCTCCTCATTTGTCCCTCATTTTGGTCTGATCTATATAGTTGTATATAAAATGCACTTTTTATCTTTCAAAAAGTGTTTCCCAGTGCTAAACCTTTCATCTAATTTCTAAATTGCTGCATTTGTAAATTTTAAAAGCCAATATAAAGGAATAGTAGTGGTAAAAAAAAGTCCTTTGTAGATTTAATTAAACTTTTTTTTTTGGTTAAAGGGGTTGTAAAGGTATAAATTTTTTCACCTTAATGCATTCTATGCATTAAGGTGAAAAAACTTTTGACAATACCGCCGCCCCCAGCCCCCCCGTTTTACTTACCTGACACCTCGAAACTCAGCCGCTCGCTCCCAACCTCGATTTCGCCGCTCAGCCTGGTCGCTGATTGGCTACAGTGGATGGATTGGAAACAGCACAGCCATTGGCTCGTGCTGCTGTCAATCACATCCAATGATGCGGCGCGTCCGGGGGCGGGGCCGAGTGATACAGCGAGCTGCTATAGCCGCCGGCTGTATCACGGGAGCGCACCCGCAATAACTAACCACCATGCGAGAGAGCTCGCATTAAGGTGGTTAGTTCTTGCGGGGAGGAGCTGAAACAGCCGCCGAGGGACCCCAGAAGAGCAGGTTCGGGGCCACTTTGTGCAGAACGAGCTGCACAGTGAAGGTAAGTATAACATGTTTGTTATTTAAAAAAAAAAAAAATTAACTTTACAACCCCTTTAATTCTCCTTTAAGGGGGTGTGGCAGGAGGCGTGTCCAATGCCTACATACATTTGTTAGTACGCGTCCCTCATTCCCATCTCAAAATGTTGGGAGGTATGTATACTGCTTATCACTGTACTCTGTAAGCTGTGTGGTACATTACATACTCCTGTCTACTCTACCCAGTAAACTGTGCTGTACGTTATATACTCCTCCTGAGCACCGTCTCTGGTGGCACACTGGAGAGACGGACCGCTGCTCTGCCGGCCCCCAGCAGTCTGACACTCCCCCTGCAGCAATTCTGATGTCCTCTTTGAAGTCTAAAGCGCTGTGCAAGCGGAGTGTCCGGCTGGAGGGCCCAGACTGCTGTGCTTTGCGTCAGAGCAGCGGTCTGTCTCTTCATTGTGTCGCCGGCACAGAGAGGGGAAGTTTAGAACTCAGGAGCTGATTCCATTTGATACATCCACCATAGACTGAAATTATTATTCCATGGAGCCTTTAAAATGCATGTTCTAGCGGATGCACACACGGTTTTGCAGGGTGTCAGGGATTACCGCCATCTCACACCCTGCAGGTTACAGGCCATGGGAAGTGCACGGGCCTCCGCTGGGAGACGATGGATCTCTTTTGGGCTTTTAAAAGATCTGAACATGAAAGAACAAGCTGTAGAAACAATCATAAATCATATTAAGGAGCAAATTGTTCCACTTTGAAGATGAGTGGAGAGGTCTTGGGAAGATGTAGTCAGCTTCTAGGAGGTCAGCAGGATTAGGATGGAAAATAGCCGAGTCAAAGAAACCCGGTTCCACTGAAAACCGCTGAGGACAGTAATGCCAGAGAGCGCTTCCTGAACACAGACTGACACCTGCAGCGGTAGTGGTGCCTCAGTTGGCGGATTTACAGTAAATGACCCCCAACTCCAGTGTTTCTGGGATTAAATAAAAATAAAATATCGTCTTGAAAAATAAAAAAAAGATGGAAGATGGATGGAGACAAATACAGGGAAATCTTAGAAGAAAACCTGTAATGCCATCTACACACGGGCGGACTTTTCGGCATCAAAGGTCCGATGGTCTTTCTGACGGACTTTCAATGGAATTTCGAACAAACGGATTTGCCTACACACGATCACACCAAATTCCGACGGATTCGTATGTGATGACGTACGATCGGACTAAAATAAGGAAGGCGATAGCCAGTAGCCAATAGCTGCCCTAGCGTCGGTTTTCGTCCGTCGGACTAGCACACAGACGAGCGGACTTTTCCACCGGACTCGAATCCGTCAGAAAGATTTAAAATATGTTTAAATCTAAAGTCCATCTGATTTTCGACCGTAAAAGTCCGCTGAAGGTCCGATGAAGCCCACACACGGTCGGATTGTCCAACAGATTCGTTCCTTCGGACCAGTCTGATCGAAAAGTCCGCCCGTGTGTACACGGCATTAGAGTCTGCAAAAGACTTGAGACTGGGGCGGAGGTTCACCTTCCAGCAGGACAACGACCCGAAACATACAGCCAGAGCTACAATGGAATGGTTTACAGTAGATCAGGGGTCTCAAACTGGCGGCCCTCCAGCTGTTGTGAAACTACAAATCCCATGAGGCATTGCAAGGCTGACAGTTACAAGCATGACTCCCACAGGCAAAGGCATGATGGGGCTTGTAGTTCCCGCAACAGCTGGAGGGCCACCAGTTTGAGACCCCTGTTTTAGATCAAAGCATATTCATGTGTTAGCATGGCCCAAAGTCCAGACCTAAATCTAATTGAGAATCTGTGGCAAGATTGCAGTTCACAGACGCTCTCCATCCAAATCTGACAGAGCTTGGGGTAGTAATTTCAAGGGGTATGAATACTTTTTCAAGGCACTGTATTAACAGTAATGCAGACTTCAGAGGTCAGTACTATGTAACACAGCATTCAGGGGTCAGTACTAGTAACACGGAGTTCAGGGGTCAGTAGTATGTAACACATACTGAAGGAGCTAGGAGTAAGTAATATAGACTGCAGGAGTAAATAACGCAGAATGCAGGGGGTCAGTAGTATTAGCACAGAGTTCAGGGGTCAGTAGTATGTAACACAGTGCAGAGGTCAGTAATATTTAAAGAATAGAGCAGGGGTCAGGAGTAAGCAATACAGTATGCAGAAACCAGGAGTGAATAATGCAGAATGAGGGGTGTGTAATATGTAAGACAGAATTTTGGGGTCAGTGCTATGCAACACAGAGTTCAAAGGTCAGTAGCATGTAACACAGGGGTCAGGGGTAAGTAATACATGGTGCAGAAGCCAGGAGTAATTCATGCAGAATGCAGGCAGTCTGTACTACGCAAGACAGAATTCAGGGGACAGTTCTATGTAACACAGAGTTCAGGGGTCAGTAGTATATAATGCATAGTGCAGGGGTCACAAGCATGTAACGCACAGTGCAGGGTCAGGAGTGACGCAGAGATCAGGGTCTATAGTATGTAACACAGAGTTCAGGAGTATGTAACACAGAGTAAAGAGGTCAGGAGTAAGTAATGTAGAGTGCAGATGTCAGTAGTAAATAATGCAGGAAGCAGGGGATTAGCAGTATGTAATGCACAGTGCAGGGGTTAGAAGTAAGTAACTCAAAGATCAAAGGTCTGTAGTGAGTAATGCAAAGTTCAAGATTAAGTAACACAGTGTACAGAGGTCAGTAGTAACAGAGGGCTCAAAATTCAGTAGTATGTAATGCACAGTGCAGGGGGTCAGTAGTATGTAATGCACAGTGCAGGGGTCAGTAGTATGTAATGCACAGTGCAGGGGATCAGTAGTATGTAATGCACAGTGCAGGGGTCAGTAGTATATAATGCACAGTGCAGGGGTCAGTAGTATGTAATGCACAGTGCAGGGGATCAGTAGTATGTAATGCACAGTGCAGGGGATCAGTAGTATGTAATGCACAGTGCAGGGGTCAGTAGTATGTAATGCACAGTGCAGGGGTCAGTAGTGTATAATGCACAGTGCAGGGGATCAGTAGTATATAATGCACAGTGCAGGGGTCAGTAGTATGTAATGCACAGTGCAGGGGTCAGTAGTATGTAATGCACAGTGCAGGGGTCAGTAGTATGTAATGCACAGTGCAGGGGTCAGTAGTATATAATGCACAGTGCAGACGTCAGTTATTATAAATTTGCAGTCTTTGCTAAAATAATTTCTGGGGATCTTGCCACAAAGGATGTCCTTGTTCAGGCACTTCCTGTTATAGGGTGACAATGCTCTGTCCCTGACTCTCAATTGTGCTCCGGTGTTGTCACCTTGTCACGCGGGCCTCCGATGGAATCTACTGGGCAAGGTAAAGGCTTAAATAGTTGCCTATTTTTTTGATAATTGTGTTCTTCTGGTGACTGCACATTTTGAAATACTTTTTTTTTTTTTTTTATCAAGTTTTATAACAATGCAGAACTTTGTTTTACTTTTTATTTTGGCAAATGCTTTGTGGGTTTTATTGGGCAGGGTGTGAGGTGACGGTGTGATCTTCACTCATTTAACATCTCCTGTGTTTTTACTCCATTTCCAATATTTCATGCCGCCAGCCCTCCCTCTTTTCGGCAGCTCCATGGACATCTGCAGTTCCTCTCATTAGTTTGCTATAATCAGCTGCAGCAATGGCCAAGAAAGCCGAAGATTGCTCCAAAACATTGACAGATTCAAAGATCAGAGGGCCCAGCCAACAATAAACAGGCGCGTCTATCGGGCACGGGGTGTTACACAACAACCATCCGCGCAACAACCTGGCCACGTTGTGCGGTTATGTTCCTTATTAGCACAGATCACATCCACTGGAGCCGCTCCCGACCGACCGCAAGAAAGTTACAAAATTGCAACATTTGTACTAGAAGACGAGTCAGCTTTGCAGCCAAGATCAAAAACTTCCTCCACAATGAAAATAAAAAAACAAACCTATAAAAGAACCTGAACAATTGTTCTGGAATCCAAACGGGACACAATGTACAGGAAAGGATTGATAGCAAAGAGAGGTTTCCTCATGTGTAGAAATCAGGGGTCCTCTCCTGCATCAGACAAAGAGAAATATGTACAGCCTATCCATTCACTAGAGACTGGTGACATCACTGTGAATGTAGCCTATCCATTCACTAGAGACCGGTGACATCACAGAGAATGCAGCCTATCCATTCACTGGAGACCAGTGACATCACTGAGAATGCAGCCTATCCATTCACTAGAGACCAGTGACATCTCTGAAAATGCAGCCTATCCATTCACTGGAGACCAGTGACATCACTGAGAATACAGCCTATCCATTCACTAGAGACTGGTGACACCACAGAGAATGCAGCCTATCCATTCACTAGAGAGCTGTGACATCACTGAGAATACAGCCTATCCATTCACTAGAGACCGGTGACATCACTGAGAATACAGCCTATCCATTCACTAGAGACTGGTGACACCACAGAGAATGCAGCCTATCCATTCACTAGAGAGCTGTGACATCACTGAGAATACAGCCTATCCATTCACTAGAGACCGGTGACATCACTGAGAATACAGCCTATCCATTCACTAGAGACCGGTGGCATCACAGAGAATGCAGCCTATCCATTCACTAGAGACCGGTGACATCACTGAGAATGCAATAGGGAGGGTAGAATAGAGTGCTGGCAGGAGCAACTGGTTTAATAAAATAAATAAATATATAGTAGTGATAACTATAATAGGGATGGTGGGAGTCCAGTCCAGTTTGAGGGGGGTTTGATAAAGGAGCACGCATGCTCCGAATGCGAGTGCTCAAACCACGCCCACCACTTCCTCCAGCATCTGACAAACTCCTGCTGACGTGCCTGTGTGTGAACCAGGGGCGTTGCTAGGTCTACAAAAGATCTTTGGCTAGAGCCCATAGCAGCGTAGTAAAGAAAGTCATACGCTTGGGCGAGCATACACATGTATATACAGTAATATACGTGTGTGTGTAAATATATCCCCAGATAAGCCCCCACTTACATCAGGGTCCCCAGAGAGCACCCCTTATATCAAGTTCCCCAAAGAGCCTCCTCCTTACATCAGAGTCCTCAGAGAGCCTTCCCCTTTCATGAGGGTACCCAGAGGGCCCCCCTTACATTAGGGTCCCCAGAGAGCCCCCCCTTACATTAGTGTCCTCAGAGAGCCTCTCCCTTGCATCAGGGTCCCCAGAGAGCCCCCTACTTACATAAGGGTCCCCAGAGAGTCTCCCCTCCCCTTGGGGACCCCTGCAGAGACTCGGGGCTATTGGCCCCAGATTCGGGGCTATAGCCCCAAAAGCCACCCCCTAGCGACACCCCTGGTGTGAACCATCAGCCTCGGGGCTGTGGACGCCACTGCAGCGGCCGGGGATTGCCTTCACCATCACTGCTGCCCAGCCAGAGACACAGAGGGAGCATCCAGCACAGCTGAGAGGAAATAACGTCTGATCCAAATTCTTGTTTAACACTGCTACAATGTGAGTTTGCTTTTTTTTTTTTAAAGCATATTAAAGCTTTTTAACCTATTTATTACGCTTAGAGCGGCGCTGCTCTTTCTCCCTTAATCACTGAGAATGTAGCCTGACCATTCACTAGAGACCGGTGACATCATCCTTTACAGCCAAGAAAAGGTCTCTAACCCCAGCCCAGGAGAGCTGCCAGGGTATGCTGGAACTTGCAGTAGCTGAATAGCTGGAGGATGTCTAGGCATTATAACTGGCACACAGTGGGTGGGAAGGTTGGCGGTGTCAGAGGCGTCACTGGCACCAGACTGACGTCAAAGGTTTTAGTCTTAGAAACAGGGTTGAAATTGGGGCGACAAGGACAACCGCGAGCAATCCGTGCCAAAACCATGACTCCACACTTTGTGAAAGTTACAGTAAGTGGAATTAATTCTACATTTCCTTAAAGAGTCCCTGGCACCTCTCAGCACTGCGGTCAGTGTATGTCAGCAAGAAATAAAAACTTATACCTATAAAAAATAGAGTGAGTGGGTTTTCTGGAACACCCCTTTTTATCGCCTGAAGCGGCATCCAGTAATAGTTATTAAATAACCTGAAAAACATTGACTATTGGCAAAACTTTTTTTTTCTTTGGTTTTCAAAAAAAGGAGGAGTTAGAACCTGACCCGTTTGTATTACTCTGGCTGAGATTCGGACAGGATTCCTTGTCAAATTAGTTTTTTTGAAACAATTAGTTTTTTTTAAATAATTAGCATACATAAGTACATATAGTGGCAGCAAAAGAAAAGATCACATGCATGGTAATAATATAGAGTTGTAGTTCCAACATAAAATAAAATTAGTTTAAGTAAAACAATTTTAGCATGGATCTAACTACTCAAAATATTACGTCATACATTGTATAAGAGGGAATAAAACCAACTTACACCAGGTTAATATAAAAGATGACCTCAGATAATAAAAAAAGGTCTTAATTATTATCAAGAGTATAGTTTTTTAATAAAAATAAAAAAAGAAATAATTTATTATAGAATCTAAAATCTTATACTACATATTAGAACCACGTCCGGCCTCGGTCCTCTGGCTTGGTCCTCGGTCTCTTCAGCTCCCGGGGCAGATGCCTTCTGCCGACCCCTGCTTGGGTTCAGTGTCTGTAGCCTTGGTCCTACAAGTAAGTCTGGGATGATCGGTTCTGGCTTCTTGCTTCTATCCAATCATAACCGATACTCTAATTATATACTTTAATCTGTTTTTACAGACAGCAGATATGCACATCAGCCCCTGATGAAGCGAGGAAAGCTTGCGAAACGCGTCGGGTTAGAGATGTACTATGCATACCTGTACTACATGTATTACTTTTATACTATGGCTGTGTTTTAGGATTACTATGCAATGTTGCTGTTTTATGAACCTGTTCATCCATACCCATGTCCTATTATGAATTATGCTGTTTTCAATAAAATACTTGTACTTTTATACCTGTCTACCCTTTGATCACCATTTACACCTCATTTAAAGTCCCGTGGGCGACTTTTATTTTCTTTTTTACATATTAGAACTATGTACAATGGGTATAATGGTAACCAAGGAAATAAAAGTTCTTCTACCAGAACTATATAAAGAGTAAATTGAAAGAGGAGAGAGAGAGAGAGAGAATAGGGGGGAAAAGTAGAAGAGAGAAAGTGGATAAAAGAAAAAGTAATTTTAGGTAGGAGAAAAAATAGATAGGGAAGAAAGAAATGAGAGGTAGTAGGCGCCCCCGGGGTAGTACATGGTAAGAAACACATACTATGAATGCAGAGAATGGAAGTATATAAATCGAGATTACCAAGGTCTTAGTAGGAAATCATCAAAATTGGAAGGCACCCAGGGATTCCATGTATTCTTAAAGTTGGATATTTTATCTTACGTTATAGCCTCTGTTTTGGCATGGACCATTGCTTGATTGACTCTATTTTTAGTTTCAGCAATTAAGGATGGGGATTTCAAAGCTTTGGCAATTGTTTGTTTCGCGGTTGTAGTGATCTGTAATAGGAGTTTGAATTGGTGGTAGGAGAGAGTGGCCGGTTTTAAGTTTAAAAGTGCTATTGTAGGATCATGATTAATAGGGATTTCAAACAGTGTTGAAATCACAAGAAATACATCTTTCCAGAATTTGTTTGCTACCGGGCAATCCCACCAAGTATGGAGATGTGATCCAAGATCACCACAGCCATGAAAACAAGATGGAGAATAATTTGGTGAATATTTTGCAAATATCACAGGGACCAAATACCACCATGTGTGAGTACTTTATAATTTGTCTCGAAGGCAGCTATATTTTGTGAGAATGACTTAGTTGTGATCCAAATCTTATCACAATCGGCGGCTTATATTTTCAAAGCACGTTAATTTATCTAAATGAATTCTTCCTTGTATATAGGGCATACTTTTTTTAATCTGAAGATATCGAAAGAGCTCCTAATTAGGAAGTTTGTGACTTTCACATAAGTCAGGGGAAGTTTTGAATGAAGTAGAGGATGCTAGTTCACAGACTTGAGTTGGATTAGTGGATGTCCATGCTTTAAAAGATTTAGGGGAAGACCAAGCAGGATAGAAAAGTGGATTTTTAAGAAATGATAAAAGAGGTATATGGGGAGATTGCAGTCCATTTACTAATTTAAATGTATCCCAAATGGCTAGTGTATGTTTAGTTATGATTATTGAGTTTTCTATGGAATATGACCATATGAGGTTGGTTATTGAAAGTGGGTCGCAATCTATTGATTCCGGCGCAACTCAGAGCGGAATTTCACGTTTTGCGTGATATTTAGGGATATGGGCTAATTGAGCTGTAAGGTAATAGGTGGTAGAATTAGGAAACCCTAGCCCCCTTTGGGCTTTGGAAGGTAAAGAGTATGTTTGGGCAGATGGGGTTTCAAGGAGCCCCAAACAGTGGGGCACTGTTAGGTGGCACTGTGGGCACTGTTAGGGGGCACTGTGGGCACTGTTGGCAGTGTTGGGTGGCACTTTTAGGTGGCACTGATGAGGCAGATGTGCCTCTTCCACTTGGGGACCGATGTCCCTGACATGTGAGCAGGTGATCGGCTTTTTTTTCTACTCGCGCTGTCAGCGTGAGTAAAAAAAAGAACAATTACCGATCTTTTTTTTTACATCATGTGATCAGCTGTCATTGGCTGACAGCTGATCACATGGTAAGGGGCTGGGACCGGCCCCTTACTCGGATCGGTGATCAGCTGAGTCTCGGTGACTCAGTGATCACGGCGCCCGCCCTGCAGGGCACGCGCAGGGAGCGTGCACAGGGGAGGCCGTCATATGCCCGGAAATGCAGGTCCGCGCTGTGGCCGTCATTCGGCCATAGCGCGGATGTCTAGTGGTTAATGTCAAGGTTGAGTAATAATATGGGTCTATAGTTAGAACAAGATGTATCGTCTGACTGAGGTTTGGTGACCATTGAAATTATAGCCGTTAATGTTTCAGGGATTGACCGTTAAGGAAAGAACTAAATGCGTCTGGTAACATTAGAGCAAGGATATGAGAGAATTTCTTGTAGTATAGGGCAGAGAAGCCATCTGGGCTTGGACGTTTATTTGGTTTAAGAGTTAATTGCTAATTTAATCTCGATAGCTGTAATGAGGCTTTCAAGACAATTGCGTTGGGCTAAAGGAATAGTAGGAAGTTTGATTTGTGAAAAAAAAATGATTCTGCCAAAGTTTGATCAAAAGATCCTTCCTTTTTATATAAGGAGGTAAGATGTTTTTGAAAGGTGTGGATGATCTTTACTGGGTTACTAGTAAATATACCATGAGATCATTTCAATCTAATCGGTTTAAAGGGGCAATTAAGTTTTTTTAAGTGCTTGGGCTAAAAGAGTGTCTGGTTTATTTGCTTTAAGATAAAATTTATGTTTAGACTTACATAACATTTTATCTACAGAGTCTGATAAAAAAAAAAAGATCAAGGTTTAAACGTGCTTTATCAAGCTGTAATTTAGTCACAGGGGTAGGATTGGATTGAAAGATTATGTGGCATGTATTAAATTCTGCTTCTAATTTTTGTTTTAGTTGTCGTTTTTCTCTTTTAAGAAATGAGGCTTGGTGTATACAAACCCCACGGAGAACAGGTTTATGAGCTTCCCATAGGGTCAGTGGGGATATATCTGGGGTCTCATTATTGGCCAGGTAATCTTTTATGGCTATTTCTAGATCAGAGGAGTGTGATGGATGAGATAGGATTGAGTCATTAATATGCCATGTAGAATCTTGTGTTTTGGGTATTAGAGAAGTGAAAGTTGAAAGTACAGCACAATGGTTAGTCCATGTAAAAGGAAAAATAGATGAAAAAAGGAATTCAGGGGTCATGCCTATTGAGATCAAAATGTGATCAATACGGGAAAATGATTTATGGGGATGAGAATAAAAAGTAAATTGGCGCCTAGCAGGATTGATTTCACGCCAAGAATCTAATAAAGAGTGTTGTTGAAGAAGTTGTTGGAACCTACGGGACTGAGAACTAGATGCAATAGGAGTTGGGGATTTATCTAAAAAAGGATAAAGGACTTGATTTGAATCTCCACAGATTAAAAGTGTGCCCGTTTTATAAGTATCAATTGCCTGTAATAAATGGGAGAGGAATGAGGATGGAGTTTTATTAGGAGTATAGTAGGATACCACTGTGATTAGAGAATCAAATAGATATCCCGTGAGTATAAGATAGTGACCTTCTGGGTCTTTGATCCCTGTCAGAATGGAAAAGGGTGTAGTACGATGAAATGCTATTAGCACCCCTCGTTGTTTAGTTTTGGCAGAGGCTGTGAAAACTTGGGGATACGCTGAACCAAAATAGTAGGGTAAATAGTTAAAACATATAAATATGTTTATCTGAGGTTGAGGGGGATAAAGGGGGAAGTTCAAAACAGTATTTTTTTCAAATAAGTTTAGTCAGATTATAATGAAGGTGGTAAATTACTTAGTGACGAAAGAAAGACAAAGCCTTAAGATTGAATACGCTTCAAGATGAGGAGTGAAAGTCATTCAGTCCATCGTGTCTACAGGATCTATATCAGGAGAATTGAATCGACTTCTCTTAGAGGAATTTTGTCGGCCTCTATCTTTTTCAGTTTTGGAGAATTCTTGAGGGGATCTGGATGTTGTGTGTCGACGAGGGCTAGTTGAAGATCTTTCGATAAGATTTAGTCCTTGTAGAGTGTTTTGTAGTTCATCTGAGGATCTACAGGAATGTTTGACACCTTGATAGGTAAAGCAGATAGAAAATGGGAATCCCCTTTGACAAGAGATCTGGCGTTGCTGCAGATTATAAATGCAAGGGGTTTCAGTGCACCTGGTTTAGCCACAGTAATTGGGGAAAGGTCAGCAAAAAGCTGATAAGGATGATCTTGAAAGATGAGGGAATCTTTTCCTCTAGCTGCAGCCATGAGTTGTTCTTTGGTGCGATAGAAGTGGAATTTCCCCAGAGAGGATTCCAAATATAACTTACAGTATATCTAGAGGGCGGTGACATCACTCCCGTATATTATATCTGGAGAGCAGTGATGTCACTCCTCTATAATATAACATATCTGGAGAGCGTTGATGTCACTCCTGTATAAAGTATCTTATATCTGGAGAGTGGTGATGTCACTCCTGTATAAAATATGTTATATTTGGAGAGCTGTGATGTCACCTCTGTATAATATAACTTATATCTGGAGAGCAGTGATGTCACTCCTCTATAATATATCTTATATCTGGAGAGCGTTGATGTCACTCCTGTATAAAGTATCTTATATCTGGAGAGTGGTGATGCCACTAATCTAATAGAGCTATTGGCTAATTGACCCGCTACATCTTCGGGAATTTGCACAACATACATAAATGTACAAATTTTGTGCAGATCAGTTTACTGCTGTGAAGTTAACCAAAGACTTCCATGCTACAAAGCCACATGCCAGCCTATAAGCATTGCCCATTGAAATCCATAGCTGCCCAGGTAAGTCTGATGGCTCACCAGGCATGGCATGTGTTGCTCTTTGTTGGTCATTCTAGAAATGTGTGCCATTGTTGGCATTGCCATCTGTCTTTATATGAGAAGGTGAATTCTGTCCAGCTGTTGGTAGTGTGTATGTGAGGACATGCCAGCCGAGATGACACAGTCAATGCCCTGAGAGACAGACAATAGTGCAAAGCAAACCATACACTGCCCTCTACTGGCCATTGCTCTGAACAATTCCATGAATTCCAAAAACATCATGTTTAAAGCCTACCTCCTGTTTTGTTGAGGGGGTAAAAAAAAATTCCTATTAGGTGATCAACATACATAGAAATGATTTTATCAAACCTTTGTCTGCCATGAAGAAATATTGCCATTCTAAATATGATTTACTAGGAAGGTCATCCCACCTTATAAGCGTCTGAGCATTCTCATTGTCATAGTGTAAAAAGCTGTAGTGTCTGCACCCCTTTAGAAGTCAATCAGCCTTGAGGACCAGCATTGGACGGGTGATCTGTCTATCAAAGTGCCCAAAGAGGAGGGGCTGTATATGACGGCACGCTGCGGGGAACACACAGCTTTTGAAATGAAAGCTGTTATGTTTCCCTGTGCTCTGATCAACTAGGTGTCGGCTCTCCTCTCTCTTCCCCCTCCGATCACTGGGAGAACGGCTCCCATACAACCCAGGCTACCGGCGGTGCTCGCCCCGCTCCCAGGCAGCCCACACTTGCCGGCCCTCAAAATCCACTCCCAAGATGCGAGCAGGCGAGTGGAATTTTTGAGGGCTGGCCTAGGCCATCTTTATGTAGAGCAACAATTCTTTTTTTGCAGATCCTCAGAGAGTTCTTTGCCATGAGGTGTCATGTTGAACTTCCAGTGACCAGTATGAGAGAGTGAGAGCGATAACACCAAATTTAACACACCTGCTTCCTATTAACACCTGAGACCTTGTAACACTAACGAGTCACATGACACCGGGGAGGGAAAATGGCTAATTGGGCTCAATTTGGACATTTTCACTTAGGGGTGTACTCACTTTTGTTGCCAGCGGTTTAGACATTAATAGCTGTGTGTTGAGTTATTTTGAGGGAACAGCAAGTTTACACTGTTATACAAGCTGTACACTCACTACTTTACATTGTAGACAAATGTCATTTCTTCAGTGTTGTCACATGAAAAGATAGATAAAAATATTTACAAAAATGTGAGGGGTGTACTCACTTTTGTGAGATACTGTAAATGATGCCAGAACTCTCATTCTACACTTTTTTATTGTACTATGATACAGATTTATGGAACGTTGTTACATTCCTTTAGGCTGCATTCATACCTGAGCATTTCAAAGTTGCGCCTTTTTCCCGTGATTTTACTGCAGTTTTTACTGCGATTTTGTTCAGGTCACCATTGTAAAAGCAGAAAAACGCCTGTAATCTGCCCCAAAGAAGCTCATGTTCTTTTTTGAGCTTAGGGCGTTTTTTCAGGCGTTTTTCTTCAGGTGACAAAACGCTCAGATTTCATGTGCCCCCCCAGCCTTGTCTCAGTAGTCTTCTGGTCCTCCCCCAGACCTTGCACGTTCTGCTTCCAAGTCCCCCACCCAGTGGCGTCGCTAGGGGGAGGCTGTACTGCACCAGGGTGCCACCATCCCGAGGGTGACGCGGCCGTGCCTGGCATGTGTTCTCCTCCGCCTCTAAGTGTCTCACTCCTGCGCTGCTGCCCAAGCCTGTGAGTCTGCTCTCCACTCAGGCGGCTCGGCTGCACTGCTCCTCTCCAGCTGCCGCCCGGGTGTTCCATGTACTAGAGCCGCCCGAGCTTGTGCGGTAACGGGCTGGGGGGTATCGCTTGTGATGGGTGGGGGCGATGTCCTCTGCCGCCCAAGGTGAGGTGTCGTGACGGGGAGGGGGCTTGCTGATGAGGTTGGTTTTTGCTACTGGACACAGCTATATCATATGTAGGGTGGTGGTTTGTCCTGGGGGGGTCTGTACTAATGGAGGGGGGGAGTTGTTTGTCTGGATGGGGGTGGTTTGTCCTGGGGGGAGTCTGAACTAATGAAGGAGGGGTGGTTTGTCCTGAGGGGGGTCTGTACTATTAGAGGGGGGTGGTTTGTCCTGAGGGGGATCTGTACTAATAGAGGTGGGTGGTTTGTCCTGGGGGCTCTGTACTAATGGAGGGGGGGTTGTCCTGAGGGGGGTCTGTACTAATGGAGGTGGGTGGTTTGTCCTGAGGGGGGTCTGTACTAATGGAGGGGGGAGGTTTGTCCTGGGGGGGTCTGTACTAATGGAGGGGGGGTTGTCCTGAGGTGGGTCTGTACTAATAGAGGGGGGGTTTGTCCTGAGGGGGGTCTGGGGGCGGACTTATAACTCATGGTGCCCCTGGGCAATAGGAGATAATGGGGCCACACAGTATACAATCACACAGTATACACATACATGTACACACAGTATACACAAACATATGTAAAAAAAACCCCACATATTTATACATACTGTCCCTGGTTTTACTGAGGCTGGCAACCCCGATGGGGCCCCCTAGTGGCCCAGGGCCCTCGGGCAGTGCCCGAGTGGCTCAATGGTCAGTCCGCCCCTAGTCTGTACTAATGGAGGGGGGTGGTTTGTCCTGGGGGCTCTGTACTAATGGAGTAGGGTGGTTTGTCCTGAGGGGAGTCTGTACTAATGGAGAGGGGTGGTTTGTCCTGGGGGCTCTGTACTAATGGAGGGGGGTGGTTTGTCCTGAGGGGGGTCTGCACTAATGGAGGGGGGTTGGTTTGTACTAATAGCCGGAGGGGTGGTTGTCCTGAGGGGGGTCTGTACTAATGGAGGGGGGGGGGGTTTTCCTGGGGGGGGGTCTGTTCTAATAGAGGGGGGTTTTGTCCTGAGGGGGGTCTGTACTAATGGAGGGGGTGGTTTGTCCTGAGGGCTCTGCACTATTGGAGGGGGTGGTTTTTCCTGGGGGGGAGTCTGCACTAATGGAGGGGGGTTGGTTTGTAATAATGGCCAGAGGGGTGGTTTGTCCTGGGGGGGAGGGATGTACTAATGAAAGGGGGGGGGATTGTCGTGAGGGGGGTCTGTACTAATAGAGGGGGGGTTTTGTCCTGAGGCGGTCTGTACTAACGGAGGGGGGTGGTTTGTCCTAGCCTGGGGTCTGTACTAATTGAGGGGGGGGTGGTTTGTCCTGAAGGGGGTCTGTACTAATGGAGGTGGGTGGTTTGTCCTCGGGGAGTATGTACTAATGGAGGGGGGGTGGTTTGTACTAATGGCCAGAGGGGTGGTTTGTCCTGGGGGGAGTCTGTACCAATGGCTGGGGGGGGTGGCTTGTCCTGAGGGGTGGTTTGTCTTGGGGTGGACCTATACTGATGGAGGGAGGTCTGTACTGAGGGGGGGTCTGTAGGGACGACTATAGTTGGTGGAGGGGGGGTGACACCAACCCTAGTGACGCCACTGCCCTCACCCCACCAGCTTCCTCTCTGTAGCAGCACATGGTAAGGATGGAGGGGAGCACTTTGATGTAAGGGGTGGGGGGGGATTGTTGACATTGTAATAGAGAACTAGGGGGGGATGCAGTGGACATCTTGCCTTACAGATACATCCAGATAAGAGTTTGACACTCCTGTTCGAGAGGGACCCCACAAGTGTGGTATTTGTATACTTACATTGGTAAATAATGATGTAAAAATACGCATACCTGGAACTGGTCTTTATGAATAGCTCTTGCAGCCTGCCCAGTGATGTGACGATGTCTGCAGCCTGGAATGACGTTGCCCTCTGATACTAGAGTCTATACCATATTCAGTCTTCCCTAGCTTCCTCATCTGTGGCTGGCCCCCCTCTTCTGAAACGTTTTACCACAATCATGCAAGACCCCAGTTATTTGCCAACACTGACCACAGAGGCCACAAGCAAAACAGCAACTAAAATGGGGACAGTCATTCTACAGCTGCACCAAAGTCTCAACTGAAACATAGGTCTTTAATACAATGGAAATTGTTGCAGGCGATGTCTGAAATATGAACTGTTGCTCTGTGCAGACTTTACAATTTTAGAAAATCAAAGCACCTAAAAGTCTTTATTAACCTAAATACAAAGTGATTTTTGCAGCAATTTGCTATATCAACTTAAAGTGTTACTAAACCCCGGACCCTGCATTCACTATATCTGGTTTCCCACAGTACACAAAATACCTTTTCTCAACAGCAGTATATAGCAGTATTGTGGCTTCTATCAGTGTCTGGTTAAAGCTTGTAGGAGGAGTTTTCATTCTCCTCTGACTGTCCTATGAGGCTGCAGGGCCCCTGACCCTCTGTCTGGACAGTGCTAATCGGCTCTGTGCTGATCACATGCACTCTCCCAAGAAAAAAAAAAAAAAAAACTCTCTAGCCATACACACCCAACTAAGCAAGTGCAGAGTGACTCCTAGGGCTCTGTACCATCAGGAGATTGATCGGGGACAGCAGAAGGGGAGGATCAGAGAAGACAGGATCAGACAGCCTTTTTACACAATGCAGAGGATTAACCCCTTAGGTTCCACAGTGAGTATAACAAGTATGCTTTACTGCATATACAGACTGATTTTATTGCTGTGGGTTTAGTAACACTTTAAGCAAAGTAATTTTCCTTTGAAACTATAGTCATGTCCCCCCACCCAGAACCTACAATTGTTAAGTGCCAAAACTAATAGATCAGGAATTTCTAATGACATGTTCTATGTCCCTACCAGGGTTGACCATGTGTACTATAATATCACACAAGACAGGGAGATGTAGTGTTTTAGTTTAAGGCGAATCATTTAAAGCGAAGTTCCACCCAAAAGTGGAAGCTCCGCTTATCTGACTCCTCCCCCCTCCAGTGCCACATTTGACATCTTTCAGGGGGGGTACCTGTTTTTGATAGGAACCTGTCTCCACTTCTGAAGAATCTCGCCACAGCAAGATCACTCAGAAGTTTGGCCCCCCCCTCCTCCAGGCCATTCAGAAAGCGCAGCGTGCTTTGCGCATGCGCAGTAGGGAACCGGCTGTGAAGCCATAAGGTTTCACTGACCCCTTCCCTCACAGACAGCAGCACCAGAGGGCCGATGGAAACATCGGCTAAGGTGCCAACGTCACTGGATTACAGGACAGGTACAGTGCCTTGAAAAAGTATTCATACCCCTTGAAATTTTCCACATTTTGTCACGTTACAACCAAAAAAATAAATGTATTTTATTGGGATTTTATGTGATAGACCAACACAAAGTGGCACATAATTGTGAAGTGGAAGGAAAATGATAAATGGTTTTCAAAGTTTTTTACAAATAAATGTGAAGTGTGGGGTACATTTGTATTCGGCCCCTCTGAATCCTTTGTAGAACCTCCTTTCACTGCAATTACAGCTACAAGTCTTTTTGGGGATGTCTCTACCAGCTTTGCACATCTAGAGAGTGACATTTTTGTCCATTCTTCTTTGCAAAATAGTTCAAGCTCAGTAAGTTAGGATGGAGAGCGTCTGTAAACAGCAATTTTCAAGCCTTACCACAGATTCTCAATTGGATTTAGGTCTGGACTTTGTCTGGGCCATTCTAACACATGGATATGCTTTGATCTAAACCAGTGATGGCGCACCTTGGCACCCCAGATGTTTTGGAACTACATTTCCTATGATGCTCATGCACTCTGCAGTGTAGTTCAGCATCATGGGGAATGTAGTTCCAAAACATCTGAAGTGCCAAGGTTCGCCATCACTGACCTAAACCATTCCATTGTAGCTCTGGCTCTATGTTTAGGGTCGTTGTCCTGCTGGAAGGTGAACCTCCGCCCCGGTCTCGTCTTTTGCAGACTCTAACAGGTTTTCTTCTAAGATTGCCCTGTATTTGGCTCCATTCATCTTTTCATCAACTCTGACCAGCTCCCCTGCCCCTGCTGAGGAAAAGCATCCCCACAACATGATGCTGCCACCACCATGTTTCACGGTGGGGATGGTGTGTTCAGGGTGATGTGCAGTGTTAGTTTTCCGCAACACATAGCGTTTTGCTTTTAGGCCAAAAAGTAAAATTTTGGTCTCATCTGACCAGAGCACCTTCTTCCACATGTTTGTTGTGTCCCCCACATGGCTTCTCACAAACTTCAAACAGGACTTCTTATGACTTTCTTTCAACAATGTCTTTCTTCTTGCCACTCTTCCATAAAGGGCAGATTTGTGGAGAACACGACTAATAGTTGTCCTGTGGACAGATTCTCCCACCTGAGCTGTGGATCTCTGCAGCTCCTCCAGAGTTACCATGGGCCTCTTGGCTGCTTCTCTGATGAATGCTCTCCTTGCCCGGCCGGTCAGTTTAGGTGGACGGCCATGTCTTGGTAGGTTTGCAGTTCCATCTTCAGATTGAACAGAGCTCCGTGAGATGTTCAAAGCTTGCGATATTTTTTTTTTATAACTTAACCCTGCTTTAATGACTTCAATACCACTTTCCCCCCTTCCTGCCCAGGCCAATTTTCAGCGCTGACGTACTTTGAATGACAATTACACGGTCATGCAACACTGTACCCAAACAAAATTTTTTATCCTTTTTTTCCCCACAAATAGAGCTTTCTTTTGGTGATATTTGATCACCTCTGCCTTTTGTTTTTTTTTGCGTCAAATAATAAAAAAAAAAATTTTGAAAAAAAAAAATCGGAATTGCCACAGACGATCGCATTTTCGGATAGGAACTTTTCCCGACCAAAAATTGAGAGCATGCACTCAATCTTTTGCTGGCTGGAATTCCGCCAGCAAAAGTCCGATGGAGCATACACTTGGTCGCATTTTCTGACAAAAGTCTCATCGGTCTTTTGCGGGCCGAAATTCCGAGTGTGTACGTGGCCTCAGACTGACGCACCACCGCTCGCCGGCGGGCTGGCTTGTTATCCTGCTGGACGTCATATAACGCCCAGTCAGGATAACTGAACCATCATTCTTCTATAGGCTGGATGGGAAATGGTTAAACTTCTCCACAACTTTATCCCTGACCTGTCTGGTGTGTTCCTTGGTCTTCATGGTGCTGTTTGTTCACTAAGGTTCTTTAACAAAACTCTGGGGACTTCACAGAACAGCTGTATTTATACTGAGATTCAATTACACACAGGTGGAATCTATTTACTAATTAGGTGACTTCTAATGGCAGTTGGTTCCTCTAGATTTTAGTTAGGGGTATCAGAGTAAAGGAGGGCTGAAAAGAAGTACACGCCACACTTTTCAGGTATTTGTAAAAAATGTTGAAAACCATTTATCATTTTCCTTCAGCTTCACAATTATGATTCACTTTGCGTTGATCTAAAATTCCAATAAACCACATTTACGTTTTTGGTTGGAACATGACAAAATGTGGAAAATTTCAAGGGGTGTGAATACTTTTTCAAGGCACGGTAAGTGTCCTAATACTAAAATCCAGGCGCTACAGTATATGTAGCTGCTGAAGTTTAATTTTATTGTTGGGGGGGTAAAACTTTGCTTTAAATCAATACTGTAAAAAGAGATTCAGCCTAGGGTCACACTGAGCTGCGGGAATGAAGCCATGCGAGTTCAGCTGATTTCACCCCTGCATGTCAGTCCTGATCTCAGAGACATCTGTGGGGGTTTCTGCACAGATGTCAATCGCAGCCCGAAATCGCAAAAAAGTAGTACAGAAACTACTTTTTAAAATCGGCGCGGTGCTGCAAATGCAGCGTCGCACCGATTAGGACAGGGCAATTGCCGCTGCTTTGACGTCAAATCAGACCAATGTGACCCAGGCTCAGACCCGTTTTAGCAGTTTAAACGCTGGCTGTCATATGACGGCCAGGCGGCGCGGCTCTCATTCTGGGAAGGAGTCATACGACGCCCTCGCCTTCCCGGCCCACCAGGGGGCACGCCCGCCATGTCACCGGGGACCCGATGCAGATGCTTGCGATGTCTGCCGGGCACCCGCGATTGCCCGGTAACACAGGCAGGACCGTGGATCTGTGTGTGTCAGAGGAGAGGAGACCGATGGTGCGTTCCCAGTACAGGGAAACACCAATCAGTCTCCTCCCCTTGTGAGTCCCCTCCCCCTACAGTTAGAGACATTCCCTACGAAACATAATTAACCCCTCGATCACCCCCTAGTGTTAACCCCTTCCCTGCCAGTCACATTTATACAGTAATCAGTGCATTTTTATAGCATGGATCGCTGCATAAATGTGAATGGTCCCAAAAATGTGTCAAAAGTGTCCGATATGTCTGCTGCAATATCGCAGTCACGATAAAAATCGCAGATCGCCGCCATTACTAGTAAAAAAATAAATGAATTAAAATGCTATAAATCTATCCCCTATTTTGTAGATGCTATAACTTTTGCGCAAACCAATCAATATACGCTCATTGCGATTTTCTTTACCAAAAATATGTAGAATACGTATCGGTCTAATTTGAGGAAAAAATTTGTGTTTTTTAAAAAAAAAGAAAAAATTGGATATTATAGCAAAAAGTAAAAAAATAATGCGTTTTTTTCAAACGTGTCGCTCTTTTGTTTATAGCGCAAAAAATAAAAACCGCAGAGGTGATCAAATACCACCAAAAGAAATCTCTATTTGTGGGGGAAAAAATATGATAATTTCATATGAGTACAGTGTTGCATGACCGCGCAATTGTCATTCAAAGTGTGACAGCGCTGAAAGCTAAAAAATGGCCTAGGCAGGAAGGGGGTGAAAGTGCCCGGTATTGAGGTGGTTAAAAAGCGTGTTCTAATTTGTAACCTGTTATATTTAGGGGGGCCACATGACAGTTTGCTGGACAGCGCCGGCATCCTGGATTCAACACTTACCTGCATGGAGTTTGAACATTCATTCCAGAAGACGAGCAAAAGGTTCCACCTACCTTGTTATCAAATACAGGAAATCCTCTCAAGTTCGAAAAAACTATTCAAGCTTAAAAATTCTGTCACTTTGATTGATTATTATGCATTTTGCTGACAGGTGCTCAACTACATTTCTTTTTCCTGTGTACTAAATTTTGACTTTGATAAACCAGCAACATTTTTAGACCGACTTTGCCAGTTTATTGAAGCCCAACTGAGTTTGAACCGATTTTGTTATGACGTAGGAACATATTTAGCAGATTTAAAGCAGAACAAAACCTTCCTATCTTTTTCAGCCAATGAAGGCCGCCATCTTGGCCTCTGTTTGACCTGCAACTGTCATGGTGCTGCACATGTGATCAGTTATGACACCAGCCACTTTGATGGCTTGACAGTTTGACTGAGAGCGCAAGCAAATGTGACAGTTACATTCCCGGCATGCCAGGATTGTAACTGCTTTTGTCATAACTGATCACATGTGCCACACCATATCAGTTGCAGATCAAACAGAGGCTAATGGCAGGAACACACGATAAGAAAATAGGGCGAAAATTTCCGTTCTGCGAACAATCGGCCAATTTTTTACTCGTTGATGGCCAAGCAAGTAATACCCGATATAGATATTGTGAACAAAAAATACCGATTGAAAAAAAAAAAAAAAAAAATGAACATTATCACGCATGAGCAGAACTAGTAGACGACCCCACTTGTACGCAGGACGTCAACACTACGTCTGAAATCGATTGCTCTTATTTGATTGGTTAATGTTGGCGACGATTCTCAGGTCCACCTGAGAAAATGACAGGCGGACCCGATCAGTCCGTCATTGTGAAAGGGGCCTTGTAGCAGGAATACACGTTTAGAAAACGGACCGATCGCTCCACCAACGAAACAGTGCTCGTTGGTCGAGCGATCGGTCAGTTTTCTAAACGTGTATTCCTGCTATAAGGCCCCTTTCACAATGACGGACTGATCGGGTCCGCCTGTCAGTTTCTCAGGTGGACTCAAATCGGACCATTCATTGCTCTCTATGGAGCTGCGGATGTCAACGGAAATGTGTCCGCTGACACCCGCAGACATCTGATCCGAACACATTTGCCAAAAACAGACAGATGAGGGATCTGTTCCCCATCTGGCAGATCAAAACTGGATGGAAACAGACAGGCGGTCATCCACCTGCTCAGCAGGGATCAACGCTCTCCAAGTAGAAAAGCATGTCACCTGCCAGAATGCTGCAGAGAAGGACCTTTGCACTTTATGGGCAAGCAGTGGTCTCTCTGCAGAGGTCTTAACACCCCCCCCCCCCATGGAGTCAAACGCAGAGCTACCCAAGCTTTGCCAATTGCAGAGCTATCGCTCTATCACATCAGGGGACACCCCAGACCTCTGCTTAGCTACCACAGAGAGTACAAAGGGTTCTTCCCTGCAATTCTGGCAGGGGACAGGCTTTTCTACTCTGGCTGTGGCTGCAATTGAAAGAAAACAATCTGTAAGATTTTTGTACACCTTTTTCATGAATGTTCAATGTATTTAAAGCGGAGTTCCACACAAAAATGGAACTTCCACTTTTCTGAACCCTCCCCACCTCTGGTGTCACATTTGGCACCTTTCGGGGGGGGGGGGGGGGGGTGCAGATACCTGTATAATACAGGTATTTGCACCCACTTCCAGGCATAGACTCCCGCCGGGGGTGTACGCCACTTCCCATCCCCCCCCCCCCCGCTGTCTGCTGGGAGACACACAGGTCCCAGGGACAGCAGGGACCATTCGGATTGTGCAGCGCGACTCGCACATGCGCAGTAGGGAATCAGGAAGTGAAGCCACAAGGCTTCACTTCCTGATTCCCTTACCGAAGATGGCGGCGGCAGCACCCGTGGACCGAGGGACAGTTCGGGCGCCCTGGACAGGTAAGTGACCTTATTTTAAAAGTCAGCAGCTGCAGTATTTGTAGCTGCCGACTTAAAAAAAAAAAAAAAAAAAAAAATCTGGCGGACCTCCACTTTAACCAATTTAAAGTCCACCCCCAGGCAAACATCAAGCACACCCTTCTCAAGGAATAGCCTGCAGGAAGCTGTGCATTGCACCCACAATCCACTGATCATGACTGCAATGCTTTGTAGGGCTGAAGTGCACAAAAAAAAAAAAAAAAATTCATAGATGCACATTTTTTATCGTCGGTGCATTTCCTATATTTTTTTTTTTTCACAAAAGATGAACTTTGTCTTTACCAAAACGTTCTACAAAATCTTATTAACCGGTATAAAAACCAGGCGACATGCTGCAGCAGAATGAAAACCAGTTACTTCGCTTGACCTTTATTAAAGTTCCATTGCTCGCTAAAACGATATTCCAAGCCCAGAACTGGCTGGACACTTGATGGCGGCTCCGCTGTAATCCAATAACCTGTTCATCAAGACCACATCCGTGGCGGCACGCGACGCACAACAGAAAGCGCAACAGTCTCCTTTTAAACCAACTTAGTGACTTTATTGATGAGCGACAACCTTGTACTCCTAAAATTCACTAAACTGTGTACAATTAGGAACTGAACATTAGAGGAGAGCGAAGACAGCGAAATTAAAACGAAGCAGACTGGAAGGAGAAAGCGATCGTCTTGTTTGCTCTTTTTTTTTTTTTTGTCGTTCACTGATCTGGTGTACACAGACGCCTTCGGGGGGGGTTTCTGTGGTGTGGCAGTAAAGTTGCATCACTCATCTATACTAACTTTCAATGCTTTTTTTTTTTTGTGTATTTTTTAGTCTTTTTTTTTTTTTTTTGCCTGCGATCAGTTTTAAAGCCTTCGGCTGCTGGAGGTTGCATTCCGATTTAAAAAGATTGCCGCTGTCCAGCAGGGAGGGAGTTAAAACCTATTAATAGTTCCTATGAGGCACCCAGCATCACTGAAAAAGCCTTAGAATTCCTTTTTTTTTTTTTCGCCTGATCAATGCGAGAAAGTTTTTTTTTTTTTTTGTATTATTTTATACTGTTTACCGATTCGGCATTCTAAAAAGCGGTCTCTGTGAAGGATTCATCGGAAGGGGATGGGGTGGGGGTCTGCTGGAAGGGGACACTAGGAATTAACATGTACAAGATTGAATGCTGGTGCGTTTAGTCTTTGGCGAAGCGTGTAGGGTTGCCCAAAGGCGACGCAGCCACTTCTAGCCTAGACGCTAAAAAAGAAAAAAAAAAAAAAGTAAAAAGAAAAAAAATCTATTCTCTTTATTAATAAGTATCAGTAGACCTTCTCCATGGAGCTATCCCAGAACTGTAGCAGCAAATCGCTGAACGTTACTCGTCAAGGGGTTTGGGTGGAGGTGTCCAGCCGTAAGCTGCTGCTTCAAAAAAAATGTATTAAACTGCCCCGGTTGAAACCCATCTTTGGGCTCCGGAGGGAGGGGGCGATTTGCCCGGCTACCTGGTAACCTTTGTAGACCCCCTCCCTAGATTTACCATTGGGTTTATTAGAGGCTCACCGGTTACTTTTATAAATAGCGGAACTTCGGAGGAAAGCAAGATTTGAGTACAATAGAGATGGATGAATCCCATCAGGTTTTAAATGCCCTTGTGTCCCCTGTTGGGAAGATACTCCTCACTTCCTGTCCAAGTGACAACAGTCATGGACGTAGGACGATAAGAGGGAAATCTGAACACAAGCCTGCAATAAACAACCCGACAGACATTCTCTCTCCTCCTCACTCTATGCAAAGTTTTTCTGAGCTGTAATGAGGCAAAGGAAGTTTGTACGTCAATATGCTGCTTCTGCTTGGTGCTGCTCAGCAAGGAGCCCAATGACCAGCTGGCAATCATGCCTGCCCTAATACAACTGTTTTCCCATCCTTATCTTAGTCCTCTATTGGATGCAGCGATACTAATCTAACTAAATGAGCCAAATGGCTGGCCATAGATGAATCGAATCTCTGCCGGTTCAGTAGGGACTGGCCGAGATTTGATCCATCTATGGGCAGGCTGGTAACATATCAATCCACTGACTTGGGTACAACCAGCCGGTCTGGTTTTTTTTACACGCGTTGATGGCGGCTATAGCCGCTAGCAGTAATCGTATTCTGCCGGCCGGGAAGGCTTCCCACCGGCAGAACACAATAGCGCTGCGGGAGAGATTCCCCCCCATCAACACGGACTGTACTGATGGGGGAATCAAGCCATTTTCTTTCCAAGAAAATTGCATAACCTACGGGGGCTGCTAAGGGCTTCACTCACTTGTGCAGCCAGGAGGACACCGACATGCAGCCGCTTAGGGCTGTACACGTGCCGTGCCGTTATGTGGTCGCAGGGAAAAATTAAACAGCATGCTGCATTTGGAAGTGTTAGCGCTGCTGTTTGCGACCCATGCAAGTGGATGTAAAGTGAGAAGCAGCCCCTTAATGGGACTTTAAAATGGCTGCAACACAATAACAAATCTTAATAGAGTGTGAGTGTCGACATTCTTAAAGCGGTTGTATAGTCAAATGTTTAAATTTTACCTACAGGTAAGCCTATAATAAGGCTTACCTGTAGGTAAAAAAAAAATCTCCTAAACCTATACGGTTTAGGAGATATTCCCCTTGCAATGAGCCGCTGACTGCAGCGGCGCATGCGCACAGGGGATTCTTGGCTGAAAACCTGGCAGATGCCGGACCTTGTCGGAAAGAAGTCGCATCGAGTGACATCGCGGCTCCGGCCACTCACAGCGCTGTAGCCACGATACCCGGAAGACACGCCGAGGCAACAGGTCAGCTACCTCAGCGTGGTCCAGGTGAGATACCGGCGCCTCGTTCTAAGGTAAGTATTTCATAATGCCTGCGGTGCATACTAGTTCATTATGCCTTTTACCTTACAGGTGTATAAAAAAAATATAAATAAATTGCCAGCGGGTTTACTACCGCTTTAAGATGTTATTGTGTTGCAGGCATTTAAAGTCCCAATAAAGGGGGCTGCTTCTTTCTTTACAATTTACTTGGGATGTTGTCCTAACTACCCTATCGACTGCACCTTTACCTTCAATACATGCAAGTGTATGTGGCCGCCCTGCAACTGCGTGCAATAAAAAAAAAAAAAACGCAATTACGTGGCAGTGGTGCCACATTTATAGGGTTAAATCAGGGAGGTGAAGGAGGCCTCCTCACCGCCTGTCGAACGCCTCCGAAAAGTGATCCATTTGCTATTTGTTTTCAGATGGGCGGCCATTACTGGTGCACATGTGAATGATCCCTTTTTTTTTTCCATTAATTTCATCAAATTTCTTGATGTGGCTAAAATCATTGTATGGGCACAAAGCAAGCAGGATCTGCAAACAGTGGACACAGCACTGTCATGGAAGAAGCAGCCAGGGAAATGGGGATTTTCTCCTTGGAGACACTATTTGTGTCTTCTCTTGCCTCAGTGCAGAACTAGAAGTATAAATCTTCCAAAACCTGTCAAATTTTTATTTTTTTTTTTAGTTTTGGATAAAGTGAAAAAACATTAGAATCTCTGTCAATATTTTTTTCCAGATTTTCCTTCATTTTCTGTACAATGCGTGTCAGACAGAAGAAGGGAGGTCCTCTAGACAGAACTGAGACGGCAATCAAAACGTGTTTTGTAGAAGGTTAGGGGAAGGTTAATGCGTCTAAGGAAATTTCCCTTCTTGTTCAGGTGACGGGTATTGGACCGAACAGGAAGGGAGAGGATATCCCCCCACAATTTAAATGAGAGGTCCCCCCCCCCCCCTGTTAACATGCTAATTACATTTTGAATAAAACTTTTCCATTTCATACCTTATTTTAGACCCGGTGATGTCATCACTGGGTCTCAGTGCCTCTTTATGCAATGTAATCAGATCATGGCTGGTGGGAGGGGCCAGCAGGGGGCTGTACATAGCTTCCTGAAGACATCACTGCCCCCCTGCCTCAGTACTCTTCTCAGGAGCCTTCAGTCCTGATATAAGCAGTGGGCTGGCTCATGGGAGGAGTTAAGCAAATATCAAAATGCCCTGATGGGCGGGTGTCACTCTGGAGGAGTGGGCGTTCCTAGGCAGGCTGTATTTGCACACAGACCGCCCACATGTGAGGCTGAGCCTTTATAATTGAAAGAACTGAAATCCAATGAATGAAAGGGGCGGGGCCAGGGACAGTCAGGCTGGAGGAAAAAGGCCTAGAACAGTGGTCTCCAAACTGCGGCCCAGGGGCCGGATTCGGCCCTTTGCTTGCCTTCATCGGGCCCTTGAGGCACTATTTCACCAATTGACACTATTTCCCCTACTGACACCATCAATGGGGCTTTATTCTTCCATTAATACCAATAATGAGGCACTAGTTCTCCCATTGAAACCAATGACAGGGCAATAATGTTCAGGCATTTTCTACTCCTACTGACCAAAGTCTGCCCCCCGCTTAAAGCCTGAAGGACAGTACACCGGCCCTTTGCTTAGAAACTTTGGGGACTCCTGAACTAGAAGATGCCAGATATCCACCAGCTAGCAAATGAGGCGGGCTCTGATTTGCTGCAGCTTTTAATGCACATTGTGAGAAGCTCACGGTGTGCAGTGACATGAGTAAGCCATTTTAGTCCAGGAGAGGAGCCGGTACAACACTAACGTTTTAAAACCCGACAGAGGTTCCAACACTTCCTTACGACATCCAAAACTAAAGAAAAAATTTTTTTTGCTGGAGATTAGACATAATTTGTGTTTTTTTACAAGTCACATCTGTGCTTAAATCATCATTTTTAAGAAGGAACTTTTACCCTTTGCCACCTCCCCTCGTTCAGGAAGGATGCAGCAAAGTGAATCAGATTCAGACATTTCTTGAATTCTACTCTAAAAAAAAAAAAAAAAAAATGTTTTCAAGAGAGGGGTAAACAAAGTCTTAAGGAAAAGCTTGGAAGAAGCGGAGAAGGAAGATCACTCAAAAAGAGTAGAGAGTTAAAAGGAAGTGAAACTAGAGAGAGAGAGAGAGGTGATTCGTGTGTCTATGAAGCAGGCGTCTTGCGCGGCGCGCCAGCTCACACAGCGCCAAGCGGAGTTCACAGCAGGTCTACGCGGCGGTAATACAGGAGGTAGGCCGTGCGCTCTACAGTCGGTTTCACCACATGGACCTGGTTTATCACTTTGACAGTCTGGTCATCGATACGCAGCCAGCCGTTGAGACCGATCTGGAAGACGTCTGTAGTGTAGTGGCCGCCGGTGGCACTGTTTCCGTGGTGGTACACAACTAAAAATAAAAAAACAGTCAAGAGGGTGCGGGCACAACAGAAGGGATACACAGGACAATAAGACCTCAATAGGCACTTGGCCAAAGTGCAGCCATTTTGATCTAGAGCATTTAAAGCGGTGTTCCACTCAAAAAGCTGCCGGCTTTTAATAATAGGACACTTACCTGTCCTGGAGTCCCGCAATGTCGGCACTGCAGCTGATGTTTACATCAGCTGTCGGGTGCTGCCGCTGCCATTGCGGGTAAGGGCACCCGGCAGTGTAGCCTTACAGCTTCACGCCAGGAACCCTACTGAGCATGCGCGAGGCCTCGCTCCTCTCTCCTACTGGCCCGGCAACAGGGGGAGGAGGGAGGCCCGCGGTGATGTCACGAGCCGCGGCCCGGACTCCCGGAAGTGGGAACAGGATACCTGTCAAAGACAGGTATCCTGTCCCCCCTCACACCCGAAAGGTGCCAATTGTGGCACTGGAGGGGGAGAGGAGACAAATGAATGGAAGTTCCACTTTTGGGTGGAACTCCGCTTTAAGGTGCCCTTCAGCCCAACAACTACAATAAAAGAGCTAGACAGAGGCTTAGGTGCATTGTAGCTCAGTCCCTAAACTTTGTAAACGCACGCACACAGACCAAATGCCCATGGGACTTATTAGTAGTGGAGGTTATTGTGCAAGTCACCTGACAACAATGTTGGGGGTTATTAGTGGTACACTGATACGAATTGTGGGGGGGTTATTATTGCATCCACTGACACCAATGCTGGAGGTTATTACTGTGTCCACTGATATCAATGCTGGGGGCTAGTACTGCACCCACAAACAACAGGGGTCATTACTTGTTTACTGATATCTATGCTGGGGGTTATTACTGCGTCCACCAACACCAATGTTTGAAGTTCTCCTGTCATCAGTGTTGGGGGGGCGTGCTCGGGGGTTTACTACATCTCCTGACACACACACACAGATATCGTGCTGGGGGGGGCTACTACTGCGTCCGACACCAATGTTGGAGGTTATTATTGCATCCACCGATATCAAGGCTGGGGGGTTATTATTGCATCCACTGATATCAATGTTGGGGTTTTTTTTTTAGTGTGTCCACCAACACCAAATGTTGGACGTTAATTAGAACAGTGTTTCTCAACTGCAGTCCTCAAGGCGCCCCAACAGGTCATGTTTTCAGGATTTCCTTCAGATGAAACAGCTGTAATTACTAAGGCAGTAAAACTGATCAAATATCACTTGTGCAAAAAAACGGAAAGCCTGAAAACACGACCTGTTAGGGCGCCTTGAGGACTGGAGTTGAGAAACACTGATTTTGAAGTTCACTGAAGCCAATGCTGTGTGTTATAGCATTCCAGTTTCTTTAGTGTGCATTGCGATATGCTGCAGAAAATGGTGTGAAAATGGGGTGTGGTGACGGTATTCAGCAGGGTCACAACTATTATAATCAGCTTTTGTGATCGTTTAGCGCCACTAATGTTAGAGTATTCACTGTTGCATATTTTGAGATTATTGTTATTATAGTGGCAGCTTATATAGTTCTAAAATATTTTGGTGATTTCACGAGCACTAAGGGAGGGGGGGGTGTCAACCATATTTGTTTGATTATTTCTCATGTTATTAGATATAAATACCAATAATATTCATATTGAGACCGGCCATGTAGACACCAATTCTTTTGTCAATAGTAATAAAAAAAAATATTTTAGAATGTAAATATGAAAACCCTAAATAAGAGGGTCAATTTAACTGAAGTCATTTATAGTCTTCAAAAATATTAGCAGGATATTTTAGACCCACTGATGACACTTACCTGCAAAGAGCCTGTAGGTCCTTTGGCCTTTAAATATCTTGCCTTTTACTCCAGGAGAAAGCAAATCTACATAAGTAAGGAGACAACATTAAAAACATGAAAACATTTAACAAGTTAGAATTTTTTTTGATCAAAGACATGTGGCAGAATACATTTTTTTCCTAAATTAATGAATACATTTGATTTGACTGGATATGTTTTGTAACAGAAAGTAGAAAATATAATTTGTTTTCGTTGATATTATTTTAAAATAAAAAACCCAGCAGTGATGAAATATCACCAAAAGACAACTATTTGTGTGAAAAAAAACAAAAAACAAAAAAAAAACAACAATGATATAGAATTCCATTTGGGTACAGTTTTGCATGACCGGTTAAAAGTAGCACAATGCTGAATAGCAAAAAATAAATAAATAAATAATGGGTCAAGAAGGGGGTAAAAACCTTCCAGGGTTCAAGTGGTAAAGTAAAACATGGATGCCAACATTTATGATCTCCATATGAAAATGCTAGTTGCCTGGCTATCATACTGGTGCAATGACTATGAAACCAAGTCACTGATCTGGAACAAGCATGAGGATTAGGAAAGTGAGATTCTTTTTTTTTTTTTTCGATCACCCCCCCCCCCTCCTCTCACCTTTACTAATTTCCAGATCCACGGGGTATTCGATATTCTTCACTAGCTTCTGGCAGCCGCCAGTCTTCTCGAACACGAAGCGTTTGAGGTGCAGAACGAGTACAGGAGGCAGCTCCTCCAGAGTCACCCGCCGGCTGATTTCCACCTAGAGGAGGAAGAAGAGGAGGAGTTTAGAACGAGGACAAGACCAGCTACTTCTTGGCAAGTCTTAACAGCCAGGTGCAGGCCCAGAATAAGATAGGTCCTGCTTGGGGATGACCCCAAGCGCTATTCGGTCCCAGAAATCTATGTACAAACCTGGGCTTTATTCAGGGTAACGCTCATTATCCTGGGTGTGAGGTCAGCAGACACATAGCAGGGGTAGGCAACCTTGGCACATCATAGGTGGTGCAACTACAAATCCCATGAGGCACTGCAAGACCGACAGCCACAAGCATGACTGCCAAAGGCGCAATGGGATTTGTAGTTTCACTGCAGCTGGAGTGCTGAGGTTGCCCTCCTCTTCACCCCACCCCATTGCCATTGCTCTTCACCCCCACCCCATTGCCATTGCTCTTCACCCCCACCCCATTGCTCTTCACCCCATTGCCATTGCTCTTCACCCCCACCCCATTGCCATTGCTCTTCACTCCACCCCATTGCCATTGCTCTTCACTCCACCCCATTGCCATTGCTCTTCACTCCACCCCATTGCCATTGCTCTTCACTCCACCCCATTGCCATTGCTCTTCACTCCACCCCATTGCCATTGCTCTTCACTCCACCCCATTGCCATTGCTCTTCACTCCACCCCATTGCCATTGCTCTTCACTCCACCCCATTGCTCTTCACTCCACCCCATTGCTCTTCACTCCACCCCATTGCCATTGCTCTTCACTCCACCCCATTGCCATAGCTCTTCACTCCACCCCATTGCCATAGCTCTTCACTCCACCCCATTGCCATTGCTCTTCACTCCACCCCATTGCCATAGCTCTTCACTCCACCCCATTGCCATTGCTCTTCACCCCACCCCATTGCCATTGCTCTTCACTCCACCCCACCCCCAGCTACTGTGGAACTTCACTCTCTCAATCAACATTGATTATTTTTAATCCACATGCTCCTAGCATTAGTAAACAGATAGGAAAGTATATCACATTTACTTGTTTTGAACTATTTTTTGTACATTTTTCTCAGTTACTTCCTGGCTTCCTGCCTAGGCAAATGTCGTTACACATCCCAGAAGTCTTGAGAAGAGGAGGAGGGGTTTTCTCAGCTAAGCTCACTTTCCTGCCTGCATGAGCTAAAGCCAGATGGATTCCAGGAAGTAAACGCTACATTAATCATTTGCTCTTACTCAAGACGGCCAAGGCCAAAAACGCTAGGAGGTTGTTTTTTAAAGTGATTTATCAAAACAAAGCATGGAGACATTGATGGGTGGATAGATTGAGGGTGGGGGGGTTGCTTTGAATGTTAAAAATGAATTTGTGTTTTTGGTGCTCAGATGCGGCGAACATCCGCTTTAAAATGTTACATGGGGGGGGGGCAGCTGGGCCAGCACAGCCAAACATACTCAAAAAGCAGAGCAAACGACTGTGCTGGGGAAACGACTACGCTACGTACAGAACCCTGCTAGCTCCACCCACCAGCCGTAACCTGGCCACATTGCATAAAGAAGCATAGAGACCCAGTAACGGTGTCACTGGATCTAAAATAAGATATGTAATAAAAATGGAATGTTTGATGCAAAGATATCTTTAGCCTGTAGATGAAGCCTGAAGGAAGCCTCTAGTGTGCAGCAGCAGAAGGTTACCAGCAAACTACCACCTGCACCTGTTCTGTATAGAGGTATAAAAAGAGAACCTCCCTTATGAAACAAGCCCAGAGAGATGTGCAGAGCTGCAGACGAGGAGCGCGACCCAGACAGGCCGCAGACAGCAGGAATTCTCAACCCTGGAAGCAGAAGCTGGAAAGGGCTCCAAGTGGTGGCTTGCGTTTAGCTACAATAATACGAGTTAATACGGCGGGTCAGGCACTTGTCTGCAGCCAGGCCCAGAAGTGTCTGACAAGGCCAATAAAATTACTGGTTTCCGCAAACAAAACACATCTATCTAAAATTGACTTTTCTTGCTCAGCTGGTAAGGGAACTGGTAGGCGGCCAATGCGCCAGAAGCTGTGGAGTTACAGAGATTCTCAGATTCTTATAATATTGATCAGTGTTGTTTGTTGGAGAAACGCTCCATAGTCCAGGCTGGAGAAGACAATCCAGAAAACCCATTTTTTAAGATGTAATAAATCAACATTTTTATTCCGCAGACAAGCCTTGCTTATTTCAATGTCAAAATACTTTCAACGGTATATTTGAAGGGTTTGTTCACCTTTACCAAAAAGCACACTGTGCTCTCCCATATGGGTACAGGTAATTGGTGTAGCACACTACGTCGCTTCTAGCCAGGGCTCTCTTTCAAATCTCATAACACAGGCCAAAACCTCATTAACCACCTCCCGCCCGACAAATGTCTATTGTTCTGGGACGACGTCATATGATGTTGCCCCACTCTCGGCACGCGTAGCGCTGAGATTGGTGGCGTGCTCTGTCCCAGGGGCGTGGCTCATCACCAATCTTGGTAAAGAGCCGATGCTCTTTACCCATGTGATCAGCTGTGTCCAATCAATGGTTATCGGCATTCCTTACCTCGGATTGACAGAGTGTGAGAGGAGAGGAGCCCGCCAGAGGCATTTCCTCACAGGGTATAATCAGGGCACGGATTATCAGGGGACTGTTGGGTCTCAATAGTGCCCAACAGTGATGCCAATCAGAGCGGCCTCGCCAGGGACCAGCAGCGCGGCTTCCCCAGGGACCAGCAGCGCGGCCTCCCCAGGGACCAGCAGCGCGGCCTCCCCAGGGACCAGCAGCGCGGCCTCCCCAGGGACCAGCAGCGCGGCCTCCCCAGGGACCAGCAGCGCGGCCTCCCCAGGGACCAGCAGCGCGGCCTCCCCAGGGACCAGCAGCGCGGCCTCCCCAGGGACCAGCAGCGCCCATCAGTGAAGAAGAAAAATTACTTTACAAAATGTTTTCATTTTTTTTTTTTAACAAAATTGTCAGCCTCTATGTTTATAGTGCAAAAAATAAGCACAGAGGTAAATCAAATACCACCAAAAGAAAGCTCTTTTTGTGGGGGGGGAGACTTTTTTAAAATAATATTTAGGGACAGCGTCACATGATTGCGCAATTGTCAAAGTAATGCAGTGCCGTACCGCCAATAATGGCCTGGTCAGGAAGGGTGGGGGGGAATGGAGTAAATCTTCAGGTGGTTACCGAATGCAGGCCAAAACCTAATTAAGCCTTCTTAAAATCTTCTACAGCCTGTGACTGCAGAGATGGAACTGCCATTGGGACCAGCACCCCCTAGTGGCAGGGGAGAAAGTGTCCTGTTCTTTCAGGCTGTACATGGACAGTGTGTGCGGTCTTCGCTCACAGTGGCTGAGCTCAGAGGGGGTAGAACACGCTGCACATGTGCAGCCAGAAGGTACAGGATGGCACACTCCCTTCCGAAGCTCTAGAGGGCGCTGGAGCCAACAAGCTATTCCATCCCTTCAATAACTCAGGGCAGAGTCATCACAGACTGTAGAAGGCTGGAAGGCAGGCTTAAGCTCACTATGCTGCTATATACCCATATGGGACCGCAAAGTGGGCTTTTTGGTAAGGGGGAACTAACCCTTTAACAGACCAAAAGGGACTAAATAAGAGGTTACATAGACCTAAAAAACACACGCATACAGCAGCTCTTGCTGGCAATATTCGCTCTGCGCAGTCTCACCGCTCTGCAATCCAGCGCAGGTACTGTGCAGATTTCTTTCTAAAACCTAAAACTGTGTAGTGACATTGCAGAGTTCCCCTTTAACCACCCGTCTACCTAGGTATGTTCATAAATGGTATGGTAGACAAGTAGACTGCTGCAAGCTGGGTACCGGCTTAAGGAGCCTTTGAAAGACTTTCCGATTTAAAAAAAAAAAATGATCTGGCCGGCTCGAGAGCCACTCAAGGACTTTTATGGGGTTCTCAATGTGCGCCCCTCAACGGCAACCACAGCGGTTCTCAGGCTCTCCCATGGGAAACGTCTCGTACATTGAGAGCAGGAGAAACCTGGGGAGCATCCATTCCCCGATCCCTCCTGCAATTAATGACCTGGGAAGCAACATGCATTACATTATGTCCACAGCTGTCTTTAACGTGACTGGTGAGGCCGAGGATGCAGCTATTCAAGCGCAATTTGTGCTTGAGTAGCTGCGACGGAGAGGACCTGTCACCTGCACATGCTTTCACATGGGGACTTTTTAGCCCCCCTATGATAGAGTTAAAAAATGAGGTAAAAAAATTTAAAAATAAATAATAAAATAAAAATGATCAAAACAATTTTTTTTAAGCACCCCCATACAATAAGCGCAGCATAGGGCGAGCACACGTATGTAAACATCAAATGCGTCACATGTGAGGTATTGTCAGACATCTGAGTGACAGCAATAATATTAGGGCTGCAATTCACGGTTCACTGTAAACTGATAACCTATAAAAGACTATGGAGAATTTTGGGTACCATTTTTTTTTTTTTTGCGATTTCACAGGCATGTGACATTTTAAGACTTGGCATGTTTGGTATCCATTTACTCAACACAACCCAATCTTTCATATTTTTACCAAATAATGGATATAAATAAATGTGTTTGTTTTGACTAAAATTAATTTTGGTGCATTGCTTCCTGAAATTATGTGTTTGAAAATAGCTGCGCAAATATCGCGCGACATAAAAAAGTTCCAACACCCACCATTTTGTTCTACAGAGCCTCCGTTTCCAAAACACACTTTCTTTGGGGGGGTTACAGTAATTTCAAGCAAACAATGCAGATTTAAACGTGTGCAAACAAATAAAAAAAATTTGCTTCGGTAGGCAAGTGGTTAAGCCATCAGCGACAGCATCTTCCGGAGAGGCCTCCACACACCAGCCGTTATCTTTGTTTTCAATACGCCGGCTCCTGTTCATTACAGCAGAGACGTAACACTGGCACACAATCCGAGACAGGCTGTGAAAAAGCACACTGAGTTTGTTTACTGAAGCTGGAACTTTCTGAATTTTTCTATCTTGGATTGCGGGTTTGATCTGTGAGCCATCTACAGAAAATCACAAGGCCGGCCAAAGCCTTGACTTAGAATCCCATTGCATCAAAACACGAAGCAGCAAAATTAGAACTTCCTTCTGTCCGCACTACGGCAGCACCGTGCAATGCCACACAGCCGGCTCGGTTCATGGTACAGACCCCTCCCACTCTCAGCCTGATCTCCGGCATGCAGCAGGGTTAACCCGTCGAATCTGGGGGGGCCTTGAAGTCTAGATACCAATACCAAATTTAGAGTGTGTTAAAAGTGTTACTAAACCCACAACAGTAAAATCAGTCTGTATATGCAGTAAAGCATGCTTGTTATACTCACTGTGGAACCCAAAGGGTTAACCCTCCACATTGTGTCCCCAATCCATCTCCTGACAGAACAGAGCCTTGGGGTCACTCTGCACATGCTCAGTTTGGTTTGTATTGCCAGTGAGGTTTTTTTTTTTGTTTTTTTTTGCTTGCGATCAGCACAGGGTACCAGTGCCAGCCAATCAGCAACGTCCAGAGGGTCAGGGGTTCCTGCAGCCTCATAGGACAGTCAGGGGAGAGTGAAAACTCCTCCTACAAGCTTTAACCAGACACTGATAGAAGTCACAAGACTGCTATATACTGCTGATGGGAAAAGGTATTTAGCCGTTTATATTTACTAAAACAATTGCATTTCCATATTCTGTGTACTGTGGGAGACCAGATATACTTAATGCAGGGTCCGGGGTTTAGTAACATTTTAGTCCAATTTGCTGGCCTATATAACTTTTACATTAATGTCTTGCCAATTGCCTAACGCATGTGCGGCAGCAGGGCGGGCAAGCCTTAAAGCGGAAACTAAACTCTTCTTTCCTTTACAGCCTCTGTCTGATCTGCAGTTGCCATGGCTCTGTACATGTGATCAGTTATGGCACCAGCTATTTGATAGCTTGACAGTTCAGTTGAGAGCACAAGCAACGGAGTTATTATTCACGGCATGCCTTGAATGGGAAACCGTTAAATCGATGAGTTTATTTCACTAAAATGCCCACGTGCAGCACACATGCATCAATTAGCGCACCACAGTTCTGTGCTGAAAGCATGCTTACAGTGCACGCCTAGCAAAGTCATCACAGATGGCTCTGGGTTCACCGTTTATGAAGGGAGGGGCTACTGATCATGTGACTACCGTGACAGCCAATCACAGCAGGCACATGGATCACAAATTCTACATTCCATCATTCAGAACCCCCTTAAAAGGGTTGGCAGGAGCCAGCAACACGACGGGGCTTTTATTCAGACAGGTGGTGATATCCAATCAATAAGCAATAATAATGGATCAAAATTCAGGCAGTTTAGTGGGGACTGGCTGAATGTTCGATCCATATATAGGCAGGCTGGTTGTACACAGGATGATCTGTCGATCGTCTTGTGTACAACCGGCCTGTTGGGTTTTTCTCAAGTGATTAGTGCCACCGGCTAAAGTCAGCAGCACCAATCATTGTGTTCTACTGGCAGGGAAAGCTTCCCACCGGCAGAACACAATAGCGCCACCCTTGGTGGAAAAAAAAAAAAAAATTGCATAATCTATGGGCTGCCTTACAGGCTGAGACTCTAACTATGACCTGTAAAGCAGAGAGATCAATAGAAATATATGAGGTATGGCTAAGAAAGTCAGCATCACTTCCCTTAATAAACTGAAAACATGCCATACAGCAGGGGTCAGCAACCTGTGGCCCACACCTGGTCCGCCGCCGCTGTCAGGCCCGTCAGTGCCCGCTACACAGCGGGGGACCAGTTGTGCGTAGCCGGCGGGTGCGATCGCCAGAACTGTAAACACACAAATCCCTGTTCTGTCAGGGGAGAGGAGACAGATCATTTGTTTCTAGTAAGTAGGAACAACGATATGTCTCCTCCCCCAATCAGTCCCATCCCCCCACAGTAAGAAACTCTCACATTTAACCCCTTGATCACCCCCTAGTGTTAACCCCTTCCCTACCAGTGACATTTACACAGTAATCAGTGCATTTTTATAGCACTGATCACTGTATAAATTTCAATGGTCCCAAAATGTGTCAAAAGTGTCCGATCTGTCCGCTGCAATATCGCAGTACCATGAAAAATCACAGATCCCCACCATTACTAGTTAAAAAAGAAAAATCCGTAAAGCTTTCCCATAGTTTGTAGACGCTATAACTTTTGTGCAAACCAATCAATATACAGAGGAACCTCGGATTGCCAGTAACGTGGTTAACGAGCGTTTCGCAATACAAGCACTGTATTTTTAAAAATCGTAACTCGGTTTGCGAGTGTTGTCTCGCAAAACGAGCACGATTCAGGCCAAAGCGGTGTGCAGTACCGCTTTTGGCCTGAGGTGGGGGGGCGCCGGAGCCGAGCGTCACGTTCGGATATGCACGGAAATGCCCGAGTACAGCACGGCTGACCTTGGCAAATCTCGGGTAGGAAGTCTTTCCGAGGTCAGCCGAAGTGTCCTCGGGCCTTTTCGGCCGTTTCTGAGGCTCCCCCGCCCCCCCCCCGCCTCTGGCCACATGCGGTATTGCATCCCATTGAAGTCAATGCGGAACAAATTATTTTCGTTTCCATAGACTTCAATGGGAAAACTCGCTTTGATATGCGAGTACTTTGGATTAGGAGCATACTCCTGGAACGGATTATGCTCGTAATCCAAGGTTCCACTGTAGGCTTATTGCGATTTTTTTTTTTTTTACCAAAAATATGTAGAATATATATTGGCCTAAACTGATGAAGAGATGTTTTTTTAAACATTTTTGGGGATATTTATTAGAGCAAAAAGAAATTGTTTCTTTTTTTCAAAATTGTCGCTCTTTTTTGTTTATAGCGTAAAAAATTCAAAAAAACAAAAACGCAGAGGCGATCAAATATCACCAAAAGAAAGCTCTATTTGTGGGGAAAAAAAAGGAAGTAAATTTTGAGGTTTGGGTACAGCGTCGCACGACCGTGCAATAGACAGTTAAAGCGGCGCAGTGCCGTATCGCAAAAAATGGCCTGGTCGTTAAGCAGGAAAATCTTTAGATGCAGACAAGCAAAGAAAGTGTTTCCACCGCTCAGGCTGACACTGACCCAGGTGTAAGTAGAAGTTTCAGAGCAGAAGAGCTCCAGGTGCTGGCTGAATGCTAAGCAAAGCAGGCTTGAATGGAGGAGAAGATTTGGATGCCGCACACCGGATGTAGTCAAAAAACTTCACTTTATTGAAAAAATGGGATCATCAAAATGACAAGACTGTCATGCAGAAAGTACAGGTAAGCTGACGCGTTTCGCACTCAGGACTGAGTGCTTACTCATAGCTCTGAGTAAGCACTCAGTCCTGAGTGCGAAACGCGTCAGCTTACCTGTACTTTCTGCATGACAGTCTTGTCATTTTGATGAACCCATTTTTTCAATAAAGTGAAGTTTTTTGACTACATCCGGTGTGCGGCATCCAAATCTTCTCCTCCATTCAAGCAGGAAAATCTTCCGGTCTGTAAGTGGTTACATTGTAGTACTGTTATGTTGGACTGGTGTGTACCTTTAAATTGTACTGTTTGCGAAAAAAAAAAAAAAAATTGAATGCGTGGCAGGATAAAAGCATAAGAAAAAAAAATAAAAAAATAAAACCTTTCTTCCGCTTTAATTTCCACTGCAATTACCACGAGGTCGAGCTGAGTCATTCCCCTTTGGAGTTTATTGTTCTCAGCTTTTCCTTATAAAACTTCTATTCCTGTGAAATATGAGATCTTCAATGATTCCCCTTTTCCCATCTACTGAAGAATGTAGGTTAAAAGAAATACCCCCAATTCTCCTACATTTGCAGTGTTTCTGCGCCGTTCTGTGATACATTTCCTGGTAACTGAATATACCAGCTTTAAAGCTGAAGTGTAATGTGCGCAGCATATAATACCTTCTCCTTTTCCCTCCCCACCGGGTCTTTCTGCCGGCCTTGTTCCATAGTAAGATGGAGTTCAGTGGGCTCCTGTAAATGACACAGCAGTCTGCCTTAAAGAGGAACTTCGCTCACCCAATCAACATCGATTATTTTTAATCCGTATGCTGCAAGCATTAGTAAATAGATAGAAAAGTATACCAAATTTATTTGTTTTAAATCTTTTTTTTTTTTTTTTTATATTTCTTGAGTTACTTCCTGGTTTCTGGCCCAGGTAAATAAGGTCATACATCCCAGAAGTCTTCAGGAGGGGAGGAGGTTTTCATTTCAGCTAAGCACACTCACCTGCCTGAGCTAAGGCCAGATTGATTCCAAGTAGTAAATGCTACAAGAATCATTTGCCCTTACTCAAGATGGCCACAGCCAGAAATGCTAGGGCGGCGTTTTTTCAAAGTGATTTCTCCAGCAAAATAAAGCATAGACATGGAGGGGTGGGGGGAGCTTGCTTTGGATATTAACCACTTCCCGCCCATAAGCCATCATTAAAAAAAAAAAAAAAAAAAAAAAAAAAAAAAAAAAAAAAAATCGCTGATCTGATCGCCGCCATTACTAGTAACAAATAAAAATGCCATAAAAATATCCCAGTTTGTAGAGATGATAATGTTTGCGCAAACCAATCAGTATACGCTTATTGGGATTATATGTAGCAGAATATATATTGGCCTAGACCAGTGATGGCGAACCTTGGCACCCCAGATGTTTTAGAACTACATTTCCCATGATGCTCCACCACACTGCAGAGTGCATGAGCATCATGGGAAATGTAGTTCCAAAACATCTGGGGTGCCAAGGTTCGCCATCACTGGCCCAGACTGATAAAGAAAATTACATTTTTTTTAATCAGATATGTTTGATAGCAGAAAGGAAAAATATTTTTTATTTTTCCAAATTGTCGGTCCTTTTTTGTTTATTGTGCAAAATATAAAAACCGCAGTGGTGATCAAATACCACCAAAAGAAAGCTCTATTTGCGGAAAAAAAAGACGAAAATTTTTTTTGGGTACAGTGTCGCACGACCGCACAATTGTCAGTTAAAGTAACGCAGTGCCGTATCGCAAATAAAATGGCCCCTTCGGGAATTGAAGTGGTTAAAATAACCTGTAAAGGGTTTTGAAGTGTTGCCTAAGTTATGGGTACCATAGTTTATTTTGCTGCGACTTCAAGGGCTTGAGCAATGTTTGGCATGTTTTGCATCTACAGTGGCTTGCGAAAGTATTCGGCCCCCTTGAACTTTTCAACCTTTTGCCACATTTCAGGCTTCAAACATAAAGATATAAAATTTTTATTTTTTGTGAAGAATCACCAACAAGTGGGACACAATTGTGAAGTGGAATGAAATCTTTTGGATTTTTGAAACTTTTTTAACTAATAAAAAAATGAAAAGTGGGGCGTGCAAAATTATTCGGCCCCCTTGCGTTAATACTTTGTAGAGCCACCTTTTGCTGCGATTACAGCTGCAAGTCGCTTGGGGTATGTCTCTATCAGTTTTGCACATCGAGAGACTGAAATTCTTGCCCATTCTTCCTTGCAAAACAGCTCGAGCTCAGTGAGGTTGGATGGAGAGCGTTTGTGAACAGCAGTTTTCAGCTCTTTCCACAGATTCTCGATTGGATTCAGGTCTGGACTTTGACTTGACCATTCTAACACCTGGATACGTTTATTTGTGAACCATTCCTTTGTAGATTTTGCTGTATGTTTGGGATCATTGTCTTATTGGAAGATAAATCTCCGCCCCAGTTTCAGGTCTTTTGCAGACTCCAACAGGTTTTCATCCAGAATGGTCCTGTATTTGGCTGCATCCATCTTCCCCTCAATTTTAACCATCTTCCCTGTCCCTGCTGAAGAAAAGCAGGCCCAAACCATGATGCTGCCACCACCATGTTTGACAGTGGGGATGGTGTGTTGAGGGTGATGAGCTGTGTTGCTTTTACACCAAACATATCATTTTGCATTGTGGCCGAAAAGTTCGATTTTGGTTTCATCGGACCAGAGCACCTTCTTCCACATGTTTGGTGTGTCTCCCAGGTGGCTTGTGGCAAACTTTAGACGAGACTTTTTATGGATATCTTTGAGAAATGGCTTTCTTCTTGCCACTCTTCCATAAAGGCCAGATTTGTGCAGTGTACGACTGATTGTTGTCCTATGGACAGACTCTCCCACCTCAGCTGTAGTTCTCTGCAGTTCATCCAGAGTGATCATGGGCCTCTTGGCTGCATCTCTGATCAGTCTTCTCCTTGTCTGAGCTGAAAGTTTAGAGAGACAGCCAGGTCTTGGAAGATTTGCAGTGGTCTGATACTCCTTCCATTTCAAAATGATCGCTTGCACAGTGCTCCTTGGGATGTTTAAAGCTTTAAACTTCTCCACAAGAGTATTACGGACCTGCCTGATGTGTTCCTTGGTCTTCATGATGCTCTCTGCGCTTTCAACAGAACCCTGAGACTATCACAGAGCAGGTGCATTTATACAGAGACTTGATTACACACAGGTGGATTCTATTTATCACCATCAGTCATTAAGGACAACATTAGATCATTCAGGCCGGGTTCACACTGGTCCGACAAACGCTCCGACATTGGGAGCTCATGTCGCACGACGTGTGAAATCCAATGTTTCCCTATGGGAGCCGTCCTAAATGGTCCGACACAAGTCGTTCCGACTTTAGAAATGCTCCCTGTACTACTTTGGTCCTACTTCAGCCTATTGACTATCACTGAAGTCGGATCACCGTCTCGCATGATCAGACTTCGGCACGCGACTTGTGCTCAGATGATCTTGAGGGAGAACTCCGCGCCAAATTTTAAATAAAAAACCGGCATGGGTCCCCCCCCCCCCCAAGAGCATACCAGGTCCTTGGGTCTGGACCTTGAGGGGAACCCCCTACGCAGAAAAAACGGCGTGGGGGTCCCCCCAAATCCATACCAGACCCTTATCCAAGCACGCAGCCCGGCCGGTCAGGAATGGGGGTGGGGACGAGCGAGCGCCCCCCCCCCCCCCCCGAACCATACCAGGACGCATGCCCTCAACATGGGGGGGTTGGTGCCTTGGGGAGGCGGGCGCGCTGTGGGCCCCCCACCCCAAAGCACCTTGTCCCCATGTTGATGAGGACAAGGGCCTCTTCCCGACAACCCTGGCCGTTGGTTGTCGGGGTCTGCGGGCGGGGGGCTTATCGGAATCCGGGAGCCCCCTTTAATAAGGGGGCCCCCAGATCCCGGCCCCCCACCCTATGTGAATGTGTATAGGGTACATCGTACCCCTACCCATTCACCTAGGGAAAAAGTGTCAATTAAAAAAAAAAAAAAAAACACTACACAGATTTTTAAAGTAATTTATTAGACAGCTCCGGGGGTCTTCTTCCGACTTCGGGGGTCTCTCCGGTTCTTCTCCGCGCTCCCCGGGTCTTCTGCCGGGCTCCTCCGCTATTTTCTGGTCTTTTGCTATAGCGGAGGAGCCCGGTCTGCTGCCTTCTTCTCTTCGGGGGTCTCTCCGGTTCTTCTCCGCACTTTCCTGGTCTTCTGCCGGGCTCCTCCGCTATTTTCTGCTCTTTTGCCGCTCTTTTGCTATAGCAGAGGAGCCAGGTCTTCTGCCCTCTTCTCTTCTTCTGATGTTGACACGACGCTCTCTCCGGCTGGAATGCACTCTGGGCGCTCTGCTATGGCTTATATAGGCGGTGACCCCGCCCCCTTATGCTGTCACAGTCCCTGGGAATGCTGGGACTATAACGTTTTAGGGGGCGTGGTCATCACCCGATGACCCCGCCCCCTTATGCCGTCACAGTCCCAGCATGCCCAGGGACTGTGACGGCATAAGGGGGCGGGGTCACCGCCTATATAAGCCATAGCAGAGTGCACAGAGAGCGTCGTGTCAACATCGGAAGAAGAGATGAAGAGAAGAAGTGGCGAGACAGCGGCAGCAGACCGGGGCGCAAAAGAGCTTGAAGAAGATAGTGGCGGGGCCCGGGAGAAGAGGCAGAACACCGGGAGACGTCGGAAGAAGACACCCCCTCCCCCCGAAGTCGGAAAAAGATCCCGGAGCTGCCTAATAAATTAATCTTGAAACCTGTGTACCGTTTTGTTTTTTTTTGACACTTTTCACTAGGTGGGGCCATGTACCCCATACTCATTCACATAGGGTGGGGGCCGGGATCTGGGGGCCCCCTTATTAAAGGGGGCTCCCGGATTCCGATAAGCCCTCCGCCCGCAGACCCCGACAACCAACGGCCAGGGTTGTCGGGAAGAGGCCCTGATCCTCATCAACATGGGGACAAGGTGCTTTGGGGTGGGGGGGCCCGCAGCACGCCCCCCCTCCCCCAAGGCACCAACCCCCCCATGTTGAGGGCATGCGGCCAGGTACGGTTCAGGAGGGGGGGGCGCTCGCTCGCCCCCACCCCCATTCCTGTCCGGCCGGGCTGCGAGCTCGGATAAGGGTCTGGTATGGATTTGGGGGGACCCCCACGCCGTTTTTTCAAGGTAGGGGGTTCCCCTTCAGGTCCATACCAGACCCAAGGGCCTGGTATGCTCTTGGAGGGGGAACCCATGCCGTTTTTTTAATTTAAAATTTGGTGCGGAGTTCCCCCTAAAGATTCATACCAAACACAGTGCCGGGCATTGGCGGGGATCCAAGTCGGATCCCCGTTCATTGAAAGCCGGACATATGCCGGCTTCATGTCGCAGGGCAAAGTCGGATCCAAAGTAGGACGGCTGTCGTGTCGCACCAGTGTGAACCCAGCCTCAGAGATCCTCGCTGAACTTCTGGAGTGAGTTTGCTGCACTGAAAGTAAAGGGGCCGAATAATTTTGCACGCACCACTTTTCAGTTTTTTAATTGCTAAAAAAAAGTTTAAAATATCCAATAGATTTCGTTCCACTTCACAATTGTGTCCCACTTGTTGGTGATTCTTCACAAAAAAATTAAAATTTTATATCTATGTTTGAAGCCTGAAATGTGGCAAAAGGTTGAAAAGTTCAAGGGGGCCGAATACTTTCGCAAGCCACTGTATTTACTCGATGCAAACCTATATTTTACCAAATAATTGGGAATAATAGTGTTTACCCTAAAATTCATTTATTTTAGTTTTTTTTTTTTCCCTGAATTTTTTTATTTATTTTTTTCAAGGGAGATGTGTAATAGTAATTTCTAGCAAGAAAAATGCCAATTTTGCAAGGAAAAGAAAAAATAAATAAATACATTTTGTCCCAGTAGGCAAGCCAGCTGAACAAAAACAAGCAGAAGACTGATGAGCTTCATCTATTTCACTCTGCTCACTCCTCCTATCAACTAAGCACTATGGAGAACATGTAATAAAAAGGAAGAAAAGTCAACAGCATTCTGAAACTGTTTCTAACACTTATTATGAACATGTAGGGTCAGCTGTTCACCTTATGTGACCTCTTATGTGTCCCTAATAAATGTTGGAAATATTTCTGGAGTGCTGGTGAGGTTCTTCCTCTTTATAGATCTGCCTGAAGTTCAGCTTTCACATACATATAGTTGTATTTGTCGTAACACTTTTTCTTTCAAAGGCGTCTTAACTTTTTCATAACCTAACCCCTGTGTGTGTAAAACATATTTTCTTTCCGTCTAGCGCACATCGGTGATATTTATCCAGTCTTTGCATCAATATAACCAATAACATTATTGCGTTCAATAAACAGATCCCACGTCTGCAGACCCCCCCGCCTCCCGCCGGCCAGGCTACCTGTGTGACTTGGAAAAATGACCATTGGCCTAAATGTCAGGATTGGTGGGTGGAGGGGGGATGCGGGTGACGCGAGGCTTCACGCCGTCTCTTGTACTTTGTCGTCTCAAGCTAATTATTGTGCAATTTTTTCTTTTTTTTTTTTTTACTCTCAGCCCAGACATCAAAATAAAAACCAGACGCAGCCGCTGCTAGATAAACTAAACACCCGTCCCTCCGAAAACCCTTAATTGTACGTCGGTCTCTCTGCGAATACCAAAAATGACAGGTTTGCAACCAAATCCTTACATGCAGAAATCACAAGGAACTTGGCGCTGAAGGTTACGCCCGCAGCTGCTGCGACCTTCAAACAGCCGGAGGCAAAACTCGCCAAGGGGGTTTTTTTTTTCCCTTGCCTGGAGCCGGACTGCTGTTTAACCCTTGTGGTGCCAAAATATTATATACTGCGTAAAAGACCTAACCCACCAAGATTACAGGGGTGGCTAATAAAATGTGTAAAAGTAAAACTTAAAAGGATTTTTAGGGGACATATTGAAACACCCTTAGGCCTCATTAAGACTTGCTATTGGGGGGGGGGGGGGGGGGCAAAAATGCATGGTTGAGACGTATCCTCCTTACACTGCAATAGGCAGCGGATGGAGGTTTTCACATGTCGGGGACCCAATGCTTTGTTTCCAGACCGCAGCAAACCCCCCTGAACACATTAGTGAGGGAAGTAAGTATTTGATCCCCTGCTGATTTTGTACACACTTTTCTCACTGACAAACAAATGTTCAGTCTATAATTTTAATGGTAGGTTTATTTTAACAGCGAGAAACAAAACAAAAAAAAAAACCAAACAAACGCTTTTCAAAAAAGTTATAAATAGATTTGCATTTTAAATGAGCGAAATAAGTATTTGATTCCCTATCAGCAAGATTTCTGGCTCCCAGGTGTCTTCTATACAGGTAACGAGCTGAGATTAGGAGCGCTCTCTTAACCACTTCAGCCCCGCTCACTGTATATATACGTCATTTTTTTGAAGATGGATATCTCGGTAACGGCAGCAGCTGCTGCCACAACCGAGATATCCATCTTTACAGTGAGCGATTCTGTAAACGATAATGGTGGTCTCAGCGGCGGGTTCGCCGCGAGATCACCGTTATCGGCGGCGGGAGAGGTGCCACCCCCCCTCCCGCCGCTCTCCCGCACCCTCCGCCGCTTACCGGAACCGTCGGTAACGGCGGAGGAGATCGGGACCTGTCACCGCTGAGGTACTGAGACGAGTGAGGCCAAGATGGCCCCCACCCGTCTCTATACCATGTGACGGCCGGAGCGACGTCATTACGACGGCTCCGCCCACTGTCTTAAAGGCACAAATTTTTTAAATGTAATTTTTCAAACGACTTTTTTTTTTTTTTTTTTGCATTTTAGTCTAAATATGAGATCTGAGGACTTTTTGACCCCAGATCTCATATTTAAGAGGACCTGTCATGCTTTTTTCTATTACAAGGGATGTTTACATTCCTTGTAATAGAAATAAAAGTGATCCAAATTTTTTTTTTTTTTAAAAACAGTGAAAAAATAAATAAAATAAAATAAAATAAATAATAAAAACAAAAAAAAAATTTTTTTAAAGCGCCCTGTCCCGACGAGCTCGCACGCAGAAGCGAACGCATACGTGAGTAGCGCCCGCATATGAAAACGGTGGTCAAACCACACATGTGAGGTATCGCCGCGACCGGTAGAGTGAGAGCAATAATTCTAGCCCTAGACCTCCTCTGTAACGCAAAACATGCAATCTGTAGAATTTTTTAAACGTCGCCTATGGAGATTTTTAAGGGTAAAAGTTTGACGCTATTCCACGAGCGGGCGCAATTTTGAAGCGTGACATGTTGGGTATCAATTTACTTGGCGTAACATTATATTTCACAATATAAAAAAAAATTGGGCTAACTTTACTGTTGTCTTATTTTTTTTTTCAAAAAAGTGAATTTTTTCCAAAAAAAGTGCGCTTAGAAGACCGCTGCGCAAATACGGTGCAAAAAAAAGTATTGCAATGACCGCTATTGTATTCTCTAGGATGTTAGAAAAAAAACAATATATAATGTTTGGGGGTTCTAAGTAATTTTCTAGCAAAAAAACCTGTTTTAAACTTGTAAACACCTAAAATCCAAAACGAGGCTGGTCTTTAAGTGGTTAAAGGGTGTGCTCCAAATCTCAGCTTGTTACCTGTATAAAAGACACCCGTCCACAGAAGCAATCAATCAGATTCCAATTTCTCCACCATGGCCAAGACCAAAGAGCTTGTCCAAGGATGTCAGGGACAAGATTGTAGATCTACACAAGGCTGGAATGGGCTACAAGACCATCGCCAATCAGCTTGGTGAGAGGGTGACAACAGTTGGTGCAATTATTCGCAAATGGAAGAAACACAAAATAACTGTCAATCTCCCTCGGTCTGGGGCTCCATGCAAGATCTCATCTTGTGGAGTTTCAATGATCATGAGAACGGTGAGGAATCAGCTCAGAACTACACGGGAGAATCTTGTCAATGATCTCAAGACAGCTGGGACCATAGTCACCAAGAAAACAATTGGTAACACACTACAATGTGAAGGACTGAAATCCTGCAAGAAGGTCCCCCTGCTCAAGAAAGCACATGTACTGGCCCGTCTGAAGTTTGCTAATGAACATTTGAATGATTCAGAGGAGAACTGGGTGAAAGTATTGTGGTCAGATGAGACCAAAATCAAGCGCTTTGGCATCAACTCAACTCACCGTGTTTGGAGGAGGAGGAATGCTGCCCATGACCCCAAGAATCTCATCCCCACCATGGAGGTGAAAACATTATGCTTTGGGGTGGTTTTCTGAGGGGTCAGGACAACTTCACCACATCAAAGGGATGATGGACAGGGCCATGTACTGTCAAATCCTGGGTGAGAACCTCCTTTCCTCAGCCAGGGCATTGAAAATGGGTCGTGGATGGGTATTCCAGCATGACAATGACCCAAAACACACGGCCAAAGAAACAAAGTAGTGGCTCAAGAAGCAGCACATTAAGGTCCTGGAGTGACCTAGCCACTCTCCAGACCTAAATCCAATAGATAAGAAATATGTGGAGGGAGCTGAAGGTTCGAGTTGCCAAACGTCAGCCTCAAAACCTTAAAGACTTGGAGAGGATCTGCAAAGAGGACAAAATCCCTCCTGAGATGTGTGCAAACCTGGTGGCCAAATACAAGAAACTTCTGACCTCCGATTGTCAAGAAGGGTTTTGCCACCAAGTCATGTTTTGCGAAGGGGTCTAATACTTATTTCACTCATTAAAATGCAAATCAATTTATAACTTTTGAAATGCGTTTTTCAGTATTTTTTTTGTGGGTTATTCTGTCTCTCACTGGTAAAATAAACCTACCATTAAAATTATAGACTGATCATTTCTTTGTCAGTGGGCAAACATACAAATCAGTAGGGGAATCAAATACTTTTCTCCCTCACTGTGTATATATAAAAGTCAAAAGGGAAGTGCCACAAATGCCCTGCAACCTCATGTGATGCAAACGTTTGCTTAATGTTTGTCAGCAAAAATAGGGTTAAAAACAGACGGTGAGGAGGCATCGCATCGCTTCCTCGCATCCTGTCAGTAGCCTCTGGAGAGCGATCAGAACTCAGGTTGGGCAAGAGAGATTTAGATGCATGTCTAAATCTACCCTTAGGCCTTGTTCCCACAGGGCATAATACAGCGTACACCCGTACCTACCCAGGAATGCACAGGTGTTCCTTGCATCTCTGTGCAGGCAGTCACATTCATGTCAATTTGGACGCATTGGCGGCACAGACGCAGCTGCTGCTCTCAATATGACAGCTGTGCCGGTGTACAGCCCCAAACTCACACCGTCTCTCTTTGGGTGCCATGCACCTGCATCGATGTCAAATTGGGAGCAAAGGCTGTGTCCCAATTGCCATTACCAGGATGACATGGAACACCTGTGCATCCCCAGGCAGGTACACAGAACATGCATTACGTTGGAACAGCCCATTCATTTGAATGAGTTACTTAATGCACTCCAGTGTGTTAGAAATTGTGTAGGTGGTAGGGCTGGGGAAAAAAATCGACTTAAATCTTGAATCGAGTTGAGAGGTCAAAATAAGTCAAATTTTCAGCAAATCGTTTTTTTTTTTCTTTTTTCACCAGGACCGGCGCTGACACCACGCCGGTCCTGAGGAGCTGCGGGCAGGAGTTTTTAGGCAAGGCGTCGGCCGGACACCGCGGACTAGGCTGAAGCCGCAGCCTCACCTAAAAACTCTTGCCCGCAGCTCCTCAGGACCGGCGCGGTGTCCATCAAAAAAAAAAAAGAAAAAACACACCTCGATTCGAATCGTGAATTTTTTTTGGGGAGAAAATCGCCCAGCTCTAGCAGGTGACACAGAAAAGCACACCACCACGCTGGGAAGGTGCAGTAAAGTGCCATTAGGAATCAACAGAACTGCAGCACACCAGTGAGTGTTACTGCAGTGCAAATGTGTGAATAGGCCCTTAAAAGCCAACTCCATCTTTAACCACATGTTCTTTTTTGTACTTAGGATATAACATGTTGCCAAGCATTCCCCCACTCCCAAAGCCCAACTCCGTCCCTAGCAAGGAGAAGAATACTTTGCAGGAGCCTTACACTGCACCCACCATCCAACGATCATCAGTGCAAAAGCTTTGCAGGCTCGTGTGGAAAATATACGCACGTATTTTTCCTGCAAAAAGAAGCGCATTTATTTTTTTCCCTTAGAGCAAACTTCGTTTTTAAAGTGGTTGTAACCCCCCCCCCCCTTAACTATTCCTTTAAAAGCTCCTTTAACCACTTCCGGACTGCCCATCACACATTTACTGCGGCAGGGCGGCCCTGCTGCGCCAAACAATGTACCTGTATGTTATTGTTTCTTCCAGGTCTGGGGTGCGCTCACGCCGCCAGTGATCTGTTACCGCTGGGATAGGACACAGGGGGAGCCCATCAGCGAGTCCAGGGGACGCGACGTCCACCGGGACCCGCTGATCGTTGACAGGAGAGCCAGAAAGGCGGTTTGCCTATGTAAACTAGTCAGAGAGGAGGATTGAGATCTTGCGTTTCTGCTAAGCAGAAACCCAGATCTCTCTTCCTCCAGTTAAGCCATACCCCACACAGTAAGAAAGCACTCCCTAGGAGCACATGTAACCCTTTGATCGCCCCTGATGTTAACCCCTTCCCCAGTGTCTACAGTACAGCGAGATTGCATTTTTTTTTTAGCACCGATTAGTGTCCCTGGTCCTCAAAAAGTGGCACTTAGTGTCCGATTTGTCTGCCGCAATCCATTAAAAAAAAAAAAAAAAAATCGCTGATCGCCGCTATTACTAGTAAAAATAAAAATGAAATAAATCTTTCCCATAGTTTGTAGACATCATTTTTGCGCAAATCAATGAATGTATATTCATTGGGATTTTTTTTTACCAAAAATATGTAGCAGAATAAATATTGGCATAAATTGATGAAGAAATTTGATTTTTTTTTTTTATTGGATGCGTTTTACAGCAGAAAGTAAAAAATAGTTTGTTTGTTTTTTCAAAATTGTTAGTTTTTTTTATTTATAGTGCAAAAAATAAAAATAAATAAAAACCGCAGAGGTGATCAAATACCACTAAAAGAAAGCTCTATTTGTGGGGAAAAAAAGGACATACATTTTGTTTGGGTACAACGTCAAAAATGGCCTGGTCATGAAGGGGGTGAAACCTTCCAGGGCTGAAGTGGTTAAAGCATGAATAACAGCATTCTGCTGTTCAAGTGTAATTTGTCCCTTTGTTTCTCCCATATTCTGAAATACCCGGTTGATCCTGCCTGTTCCTGTGTTCTCCTATGTGAACTGACCACCGTAATTATGGCTGCTGATCCTCGATACCGTGGTCAGTTTACGTGCCACCGTCATCCCGCAGTCTCTCCCTCTCCTCCTCCCCGCCTGTCAGCCCAGTCTGTGTAGTGAGAGAATATCTCATCTGCAAATACATATCCCCATTACTTGTATCACCCTCTGTTTTATGAAGATCTAAAGTACCGCGTGCCCGTTCTTTCTAAATGACGTCTTCTGACGTCAGAGGGGCATCTCAGCATCTACTGCTGCTTTCCTTAGATCGGGGAGGAAAAGCAGAGGGGGATTACATGAGCGCAGAATGGCGCTGTGAGATAAGGTATTTAGGAGAATAATAATTAAAAAAAAACAAAAAAACACACACACAGCACCTTAGATCTTCATATAACAGAGAGGAAGAAAGTAATAGGGGTATGTGACTTAACCACTTTAAGTGCCATCCTATGCAGCTGCTTGTACGAGAGCAGGCAAAAAGCTAAGCGAGAACAGAGAAGGCCCAACCAAAATTAGTTTTTCAGGATTGCCAGGTTTTTAAATTGTGGTCTTTGTCCCCTTTTGAGATCTTGCCTCATTTCCTGTTAGGACAGGAAGTGACGAGTAACCTCTCCAGCTAAAAGAAAACGTTCAATTAAGCAAGGAAGGGCCAGGGCTTCCAAAAAAGCTATTCCTGTCCTGGTTGCAACCAACCTTATTTTCTGTCCTCTTACAGGAAGGAAGAATTGTGGTAAAATTACCTCAATGGGGATATTGAATAGAAGTACTTACGCTTCCCACACATATCCAAAACTAAACATTTCAGTTACAGTTGAGCTTTAAAGGCAAGTCAAACCCAACACAACTTCTCTTATAAGCTCCCTTTTGGTCTGCTAAATATCCCATTAAAAGATCTTTGCAATATCTGTTCAAGAAGTGCAAAACTATACCCGATGGTCAGGTTCCTCTGCTCACTTTGTGTTATCTCAAGGAGTCTAATTAGCCCTTCTAGTTCTTTTCTTGGACTACAGAAAAACCGGTCCCTGCCTTGTGGAGGGATTCAGCAGTTTAGCAAAAAGACAAGAGGGTGGGGCTGACACCATTTCTTGTACTTTTGAGTCCACAACAAACTAGATTGACAGGTTGTTTTCTGTACTTTTAGAGTCTTATACAGGGGAAAACCATGGGGGAATGTGCATATTCTGCAGAGATGTACTGAAATGTTCTCGTTTGTATTCCCAATATGCAATTTAATCGATCCCAGCTGTCATTTAAAATTGGGAGAAACTCCCATCTCTGACTCTATAATAAGGCTAACCTATAGGTAGTGTAATAATCTCATAAATGTGCGCTATTTCAAAGATATTTACATTACATGCAGCCGGTGACATCACTGGCGCAGTTCCTGCCACCCGGGCTGTTCCTTCAGAGTCCTGCGCCATAAGCGGCGTCATCGTGGCTCCGGCCAGTCACACAGAAGGAAGATGGAAGCTCCTGCAGCGGTGAAAGCGTGGCACTGAAAGGCTTTGTTTTAATGGAAGTTTTTGTGCTAGTATGGGTAAAGTATACTAGCACAGTATATATATATTTATTATACTATGCTAGTATACTATACCCATACTAGCACAAAAACTTCCCTTAAAACGAAGCCTTTCAGTGCCATGCTTTCACCGCTGCATAGTATACTAGCACATTATGACATTACCTTTCAGGGTACAAAAAAAAAAAACCAGCGGTTTACTACCGCTTAAACAGGGTCTTTAATGGAAATGAATGAGAGGGGGGAGGAGTTGCTGACCAAGATGGCCGCTTAGGCAGACCGTGGACTGTCATGCTGCTAAGACAGAGCGTCTGACGTACATCCAGCTGGGATAAGCTTCCGACATGCTATCGAACCTACGCTGAGTATTTCTCTCCATGCCCTCCTGATCCGGATACCGACTAGTACAAGGCGGCAACGAATGCAACACAGATCGAAAAAGGCATACCTGGAATTATAAGGAGCGGAGACCTGTGGAGACCTGCAGGAGACGGAACGAGAGATTAAGCCGTGGAAGAACCGTGAGCCGGGAGACAGCGGACGCGGGAAGGCGGGAGCCCCTGTGAGTCTGTGAGAGCAGACGGCAGCGGTTCTCGCTGGTGAGCGTCCTCCCCGGCAGAAACAGCAGACACGGAACGGCAGGGAGAAGCCAAACCCAGGACCCCAGGATCTCCAAACCATAAAGGTTAGCCGCCTATCTCTGAAACTAAAACTACCATCTAGATATTAATCTGTCGAGCACTATCGAAATTGCTGAACTGAAAGGGTGTGAAAGACTGGAACTTCAGGCATGACATAGGGGCCCTGCCCCCAGTGTTTTCTGCGTTATTCCCTGAAGAGCTGTTTTTTTTCTTCCGTCCGTTTTTTTTTTTTTTTTTTTTTTTTGAGTTTCTGGAAATATATGTCTTACGCTGGAAAATAAAAAACGGGATAAAAACTTTAAACATATAATATCCCCCCGCCTCCCTGTCCCAGGGACTAAGAGATAAAATAAAAGGAAAAAAGAGGGGGGAGTACGGAGAGGGTGAAGACAAAAGGGTTAAGAGGCGGAAGAGGAAAGAAAAGGGAGAGGTAAGGGGAGAGAGGGGGAAAAAAGGAAAGAAAAAGGAGAAGAAAAGGAAAGGAAAGAAGTATGGCTCCTAAGAAGAGCAATAAAACCCCGCAATCCCAAAAAAGTAAAAAAGACAAAGCAGAGGACACGAGTAAAAACACAACAGGGACACAACCTATACAAACAACCGACATCAAAGAATTTTTTCAACAATTACAGTTGCAGATACACCCTCCCCAGGAAAGACTGTTACAATCATCACATGATCTATTAAATATAACGGAACCAATAGAAACATCTAGATCATCAGGGGAAGAGCAATTAAGACACCCTAGAAATAGCTCATTAATGGACACAACAGGGTCCTCGAGTGAACACAAAGAGGAAGATAAAGAAAAAGGGGATATAAGAGCCTATATTCGCTCGCTGCCCACCAGGGCAGACATGGACCAATATGTACATAGATTAGAAAAATCATATAAAGAAGAGATCCAAGAACTTAAAATATCTACAAAAAACATGCAAGAAAAGACAGATAATATCGATAAGAGAATGTTAAAAACAGAACAGGAACTGGTAAAAATAAAGGAAAAAACACAGAAACAAGAAGCTCAATTAAAACAAATAATAAACAACCTTGATGAACAAGAGAATAGAAGCAGAAGATCCAATATAAGAATAAGAGGTTTAAAAGAATCAGTGGGCCCAAAAGAACTTATAACAACACTACAAAAAATATTTCAGGAAATTACTCAAGATATTGATATAAAAGATCTAATTGTTGAAAGAGCACACCGGACGGCAGGAATAAGGAAATCAGACACTAATAAACCTCGAGACATTATTTGCAAAATGCATTATGCTCATATTAAGGATAAAATCATGCTTGCAGCTCGCCAAAACAAAAATATTCAATTTGAAGGAGAACCTCTTCTGCTCTTTCAAGATATATCTAAATATACATTGGATCGCAGAAGAGCATTGAGGCCCCTGGTAGAGCAACTAATAAAAAACAAAATTCAATATAGATGGAAATATCCATTTCAGTTGCAAATTCAAAAAGAAGGACAGACTACCTTATTCAGAGATATGGAAGACTTACCGGAAGTTTTAGCGACTATAGGAATTACGGAACTTGTATTGCCAGACTGGCCTATAGAATATATGCAAACATATGGAAAAAAATAATGGGGCCCGAGAGGGGGGGTGAGGGAGGGGGGGGTAGAAGATAAGATAAGAAAATCAACTATAATCTTGAATTAGAAATGTCTTTTCTTTTCTTTTTTTTTTTTTTTTTGGTATTGACTGCACTAAGAGAAATGTAATAACACTCACAGAAAGATAAAAGTTTTTATATGTATATATGTACTAGTTAACTCATATGAAACGGTAATGGATATAGATAAAAAATTTTTTTTTTTTTTTTTTTTTTTGGTATCGATGCACTAAAAGAAATGTAAATACATTCACAGATATTTATAGATAGATAAAAGGTGTTATAGGTGTTAAATTTAGGCACATGAAATGGTATTGTATATGGAAACAGAAATAAGAATTTTTTTTTTTTTTTTTTTTTTTTTTCTTTTTTATGTTTACTGTTTGCACCATAAGATATGTAATATACACAAAAATAGATAACAATTTTCATAAGTTTAGATAAATGAGATGAAATGAAACTATACACCTAACAGGTACACAGTAAATAAATATAATAGCACTAGAAGGGTACTCACTCTATAGGTAGGCTTCGGAAGAAAAAGAAAGAAAATTTTCCCTTTTTTTTTTTTTTTTCTCTCTCTCTCTTCTCTCCCTCTCTCTGTGCTGCCCGGATGGGGGGGAGGGGAAGAGGAGGGAGAGAGAAGTTCATGAGATTAAAGAAATGGTTATTTAGAAGAGACTGTAGTGACCCGCCCCCCCTATACCCCTCCCCAAGAAGGAGGGGGGTAGGAAGGGAGAAGAAAATCAAAGGAATCTGAGAAGAAAGAGACCCAAAACTGGAGTAAAAGTAGAGAAATGATAAAATGCGGTAGGAGTCCAACGGCCGCGAGGCGACCCTTGGTCACCAGATTCAAAACCCCCATAGTAGGGAACTTACTTAGATAGTAAGAAAGACTAATTTTTTTTTTTTTAGTCAATAGATTAAGTGAGAGGAGTGAGTGAGTGGGGGGGGTTTATTTATTTGTAGTTTTTTTTTTTTTTTTTTTTTTCTTCTTCTTCTTTGTTGTTATATTCAGTCCTAAGATATGAAAATATGTTCATACAATATTAGAGGCCTCAACTCAGCAACAAAAAGGTCACAGGTTCTATACTCTCTCCATAAACAAAAAGTGGGAATAATCTTTTTTCAGGAGACACATTTCCGTACAGACCACATCCCAAAGCTACAAAATAGATTCTACACTACCTGGTATCATGACTCTTTTCGATACTCAAAATCAAAGGGAGTCTCCATAGCAATACATAAAACAATACCTTATCAGGTGATAGAAGAATGGTACAATAAGGATGGAAGAGCAATATTACTTAAACTTATAATATATGGCAAAAAATATACATTTATCAATGTATATCTACCTAACCAGGAACAATATAAAGTAGGAACACAAATATTGAATCAGTTAATGGAAAAAGCCGAGGGGATAATAATAATTGGAGGTGACTTCAATATGGTCCTAGATAGGGAAATGGACACAACGGCACCCTCATTAATGCAGACAGGGAGAGAGAAAAAATTTTTTTTAGATACGTTGGCAAAACATCAGTTGATTGATATCTGGAGGGTATTACACCCAACAGAAAAAGATTTCACATTCCACTCAGCGGCACATAAGACATATCACAGATTAGATTTTTTTCTGATCAACCAAAAAGGGATGGCTGAAACCCTATCCTCCGAAATAGGCAGCTCATTATGGTCAGACCATGCACCAATATTTTTGGTTTTAGACCTGCTTAAGGGTAACAACACTAAGAGAAATTGGAAGCTCAACGATAATTTACTACATGATGAGACCTGTGTGACAGAAATAAGGAAGGCAATACCAGATTTCTTATTCGATCATAGGGAGGACACCACTTCTCTACCGATCAAATGGGAAACATTAAAATGTGTAATCCGAGGTCTATTCATAAAACATGGAGCTAGACTGAAAAAGGTAAAAGGGAATAGAAAGACTCAACTGCTAAATGAGATACCCAAAATTGAAGCTCAATATAAACAAAATCCAGGGCGGGAAAGGTTAATAGAATTAACAGAAAAGAAGACAGAATTAAAGGCACTGATAAATGAGCAAACCCTACGAATAAGAGACAGCAATCGTGCCCTATATTACCACCAAGGCAACAAACCAAGTAAACTCCTTGCAAATGCTCTACGCCATCGGGGAAACGTACAACCCATAGTTAAGATAAAATCAGATAAGGGTGACATCAAATACGACCCAAAAGAGATATTGAAAGAGTTCCAAATTTTTTACACTAAATTATATAATATCCATAATCATGCCATAGATAATGCCACAGAAGCAACTCAACATAACATAGAGCAGTATGTGAGAGAAACGGCACTTCCTGTATTGGCCTCGACAGATAAGATACAATTAGATCAGGATTTTACAGAGATAGAAACGCAAAGGGTAATCGAGGCACTAGTAGTGGGGAAGAGCCCAGGCCCTGACGGCTTCACCCCAAGATTCTATAAAATATTTAAGGAAGAACTAACCCCCATTATGACACAAACATTTAACGCAATATCTTCATCACTACCTTTTGGTCCACAAAGTATGCAGGCCTATATCACACTAATACCTAAACCAGATAAGGATCATACCTTATGCGGAAACTATAGACCAATCTCCCTGACAAACATTGACATGAGATTATATGCCAAAATAATTGCCAATAGACTCGCTCCCCTAATACCAATATCTATACATCTAGATCAAGTGGGGTTTGTGGAAGGAAGAGAAGCTAGAGATAATACTCTAAAAACAATTACACTGATGGAACATGCAAAAGGGAACTCCATCCCATCCTGCCTATTGACAATTGATGCTGAGAAAGCGTTTGACAGGGTGGGATGGAGTTTCCTTAGAGAAACTTTAATACAGTGGGGACTGGGTCCTATACTTCTGGACAAAATAATGGCTCTATATAAGAATTCAACAGCTAAGATACGGGCGAACGGGGATTTATCAGATATAATCCCCATAACAAACGGAACCCGCCAGGGCTGCCCACTATCCCCAATACTGTATACACTGGTGATGGAACATTTATTAATAGCGATTAGGAAAAATCTAGATATACAGGGGATTAAAGCAGGAGATAAAGAATATAAAATGTCTGTGTATGCAGACGATATCCTAATGTATATCACAAATCCATTGATATCAATACCAAATTTGATAGCAGAATTCAATCGGTTTGGTACATTAAGCAATTTCAAAGTAAACTATAGTAAATCCGAAGCCTTAAATATTAATCTATCAAGAGATATGGTAGAACTCCTTAAAAAAGACTTCTCATTTAAATGGCAAGAGAATACAATTAAATATCTGGGTACCTATATCCCAGCTGACTTGGATAAGTTACAGGAGTATAACTATGTCCCAATGGTACAGAGAATTGCGAGAACGCTACAAAATTATGAAAAGGGGATGTTCTCCTGGATAGGCAGAATAAATATAGTAAAGATGGACATACTACCCAAAATATTATATGTCCTTCAGACAATACCCATTTTTCCTGCAATAAAAAATATGGATAAATTACACAGACTAATAGGAAAATTCATTTGGGGAGGCAGGACACCCAGAATTAAAAGAACAGTGTTAAATAAAACAAAAGAAGACGGCGGCCTTGCTCTCCCGGATATGGGTACATACCTCAGTGCAATAATGATAACCAGAATAGTAGACTGGTTCCATAACAGAGATAATAAACAATGGGTAAAACTAGAAGAGGATATTACAACTCTTAAGCTAAAGTCCCTTCCTTGGATTAAGAAAGCACAAAGACCACCGGAGAGAGAAATGCCCTCCCTAGTGGTAGCAACATTAAAAGCATGGGATAATATGATAAAAAAAGGGAGCGGATCTACTTATAGAGGTCCAATGACCCCGTTATTTAGTAATCCAGAATTCCCACTGGCACTCACAGCTAAAACGTTCCTGAAATGGAAAAGAAATGGGGACACTAGAATTATAGAAACGATGGAAGAAAATAAATTGCTCCCATTAGAAAAAATAGGGATAGAACACAAAAATAAATGGATGCAACATGGCCTTCTCCGACGGTATATAGATTCCTTAACAAAAGAATCCATAATAGATAGACCTATGACAAACTTAGAAAAGATCTTTGTGCAAGAAGTAAGACCCACCCATGTCCTATCTAAAATCTATAAATATCTAATCTCAGAGAATAACAGACAAACACTACCATATGTAAAAAAATGGGAAGCAGAGATCGGAACAGAATTTCCTAGAGAAATATGGGGAAAAGCATTTATAGCGACCCATAAACTCTCAATATCGGCTAAACATCAAGAAAGAAACTATAAAATCTTAGCCAGATGGTATAGATGCCCTGTAGATCTACATAAAATAAACCCAGATAACACAGACAGGTGTTGGAGATGTCATTTAACCCAAGGTACAATGTCACATATTTGGTACTATTGCTCTGAAATCCAACCATTCTGGCAAAAAATATTTGAAATCTATAGAACAATGACCGGGATAAAAATATATCCAGAAATACAAGTAGCAATTTTATCTATGATTCCAGGTTCAATAAAAAAGATTAAAAAGGGAATTCTGAAATATTTTCTGACAGCAGCACGAACGGTAATAGCAAGAAAATGGAAAAACACACTAGCACCGTCTATTGCAGAATGGGAATGTGAGTTGACGGAGATGCGTACCCTAGAGGAAAGAATGATAATAGAAGAAAGGGTAAAAATGCCAAAACAAAGCATATGGACCAAATGGGAAGAGTTTAGAGCCTCTTCATTACTCCTGAGGACAGTATAAGATTAGTAAAGAACATAATAAATAAATTTTTTTTTTTTTTTTTTTCGTTTTTGTATGAATGGGTATGAATGCGGGGAGATGGGTAGATAAACAGGTTTTAAGTATAGTATGTACATCCCTGATTCAAAAGGAAGAAGAATTAAAATATGGAAGTAATTTTGAATGAAGCTTTGATAAATAATGGAAAAAATGTCTTGTTACATGGATGTATATATAAGTTGATTAAGTGTATGTTTTTTTTTTTTGAAAATGTCTTGATAAATAAAAATTGTTAAACAGGGTCTTTAATCTGGGGGTAGGAAGGATCGGTTGATCACGTGACCACTGATACCAGCTACAGATTATGAGCCGGGATCTTTGACAGCTCAGTCATTGAGCTAGAAGCATGCTCTCAGCACAGAAAGCTCTGGGTGGAGACATACAGTGTGTGCGGCATGTAGGCGTTAAAGTCCACCCTATTTGCCGCTGCACATTTACCTTACATGGGCGGCAATAGGTCAAGAGCTGATTGACCCACAGAATGATGCCAGCACTAGACTGCAGTAGCAGAGGGGTTAATGAAGAGAAGAGCGGACACACCTCTTGTTTGGTTTTTGTGGTGTAGCCCTGGACCGATTCCCGGGCTACGAGGGTTTCCAGTGCGTCTTGGACGGTGCGAATCTTCTCCGACTGGATGTCCAGCTGCAGGGTGAAAAATGGCTGAAGAGTGGCCGACTCCTTGGAGCTTTGCTGGTACACGACGGACCTGGAATAAAGAGGGGAGAAAAATGACACAGAAGTCAGGATCGATAAGTGACCTGCCAATACTAGTCAGGAGGCAATGTAACAAAAAAGAAACCAAAAGAATCCTTTTACCCGGATTTTATATACATTGTAACCCATTGCTTTCAGTGAAATAAAAAAAAATATATTGGATGCAACGTAGCTGTATATTTAACCAGTTAAGGACACCCCACGCTGATATTCAGCGGCAGGGAGGCCCTCCTGCGCATAGTCACATACCTGATTTTGTGCACAGGGTCTGGGGCGCACGCACGTGCCGCTGGCAACCCGCTGTGATTGGACACATCGGGAGCCAATCAGCAGGTCTGGCAGACGCAATGTCTGCCAGAACCCACCGATCGTTGACAGGAGAGGCAGAACGGTGGTCTGCCTATGTAAACAAGGCAGACCGCCGTTCTATCAGAGAGGAAGTTGGAGATCTTGTGTCTCCACGGATCTCTGTCTTTCTCCAGTTAAGCCATCCCCCACACAGTTAGAAAGCACTCCCTAGGAGCACGCTTAACCCTTTGATTGCCTCTGTTAACCCCTTCCACAGTGTCATTAGTACAGCGAGAGTGCATTTGTTTAGCACTGATAATTGTATTAGTGTCACTGGTCCCCAAAAAAGTGTCAGTTACACCCCTTTCACACTGGGGCACTTTGCAGGCGCTTCAGCGCTAAAAATAGCGCCTGCAAAGCGCCCTGATAGAGCCGCTCCTCACACTCCAGTGTGAAAGCCCGAGGTCTTTCACACTGGAGCAGTGTGTTGGCAGGACGGTAAAAAAAAAAGTCCTGTTAGCAGCATCTTTGGAACGGTGTATATACCGCTCCTTCCCACTGAAATGAATGGGGCAGCGCTGCTGCTGCGCTTTGCGGTGGTTTAAACCCTTTCTCAGCCGCTAACAGGGGGGTAAAACCGCCCCGCTAGCGGCCGATTACCGCTGCTAAAACGACGGTAAAGTGGCGCTAAAAATAGCGTCGTTTTACTTCCGGCGCCCCAGTGTGAAAGGGCTCTTAGGTGTCCAATTTGTTTGCCGCAATCCCGCTAAAAATTGCTGATCGCCGCCATTACTAGTAAAAAAAAAAAAAATCCATAAAAATATCCCATAGCTTGTAGACGCTATAAAACTTTTGCGCAAACCAATATATGCTTATTGGGATATTTTTCCCCCCAAAACATATATAGCAGAATACATATTGGCCTAAATTGATGAATAAATTCAATTTTTTTTTTAACATTTATTGGATTTGGTTTATAGCATTTATTACAGCATTTATGGTCGGTCTTTGTTCATAGCGCAAAAAATAAAAACCACAGGTGATCAAATACCACCAAAAGAAAGCTCTATGTGGGGGGAATACATTATTAAATTGTATTTGGGTACACCATTGCACGTCAGGTCAATTGTCAGTTAAAGTAACAAAGTGCCGTACCGCAAAAAATGGCCTGGTCATGAAAGGGGGGTAAACCTTCCGGGGCTTAAGTGGTTAATGGCGACAAAGGATAAAATGTAGCAGTAAAGAAAACAAAAGAGAATCTTTACCCAGATCTTATAAACAATGTAACCAACAAACCCATAACTGGCAGGACAATGGAAAAAAAAAAAAAAAAAAAAAAAAAAAAAACACTGGATGTTTAACCACTTGGTCACATCCAAGTGCTTTGCCCACCTGGTCAGCTCTGAAAAGGTTTTACCCCCTTCATGACCAGGCCATTGTTATTCAGCACTGCGCTACTTTAAACACTTCAACCCCAGCCATTTTTTTCCCCACAAATAGAGCTTTTTGGTGGTAATTGATCACCTCTGCGGTTTTTTTTTTTTTTTTTTTTGCGCTATAAACAAAAAAAAGACTGACAATTTTGAAAAAAAATATTTTTCACTTTTTGCCATAAATTTCCAACCAAAAAAAATAAAAATAAATAAAAGTCTTCATCAGTTAAGGCCAATATGTATTCTACATTTTTTGGTTAAAAAAAAAAAAAAAAAAAAATTAAAAATCGCAATAAGCGTATATTGATTGGTTTGCGCAAAAAGTTATAGCGTCCACAAAATAGGGGAAATATTTAATGGCATTTTTTAAAACTTTTTTTTATACTAGTAATGGCGGTGATCAGCGATTTTTTAACAGGACTGCGACATTGCAGCAGACAGATCGGACATTTTTTGGGACCATTGACATTTATACAGCGATCACTGTGTAAATGACACTGGCAGGGATGCGGTCAACACTAAGGGGCGATCAAGGGGTTAAATGTGTTCCCTGGGAGGTGTTTCTAACTGTGGGGTGGGGGGGACTGACTGGAGGCGGAAAGAGATCGCTGTTCCTGATCACTAGGAACAGAAGATCTCTCTCTCCACCTGTCAGAACGGGGATCTGTGTAAATGACACTGGCAGGGAAGGAGTTAACACTAAGGGGCGATCAAGGGGTTAAATGTGTTCCCTGGGAGGTGTTTCTAACTGTGGGGTGGGGGACTGACTGGAGGCGGAAAGAGATCGCTGTTCCTGATCACTAGGAACAGAAGATCTCTCTCTCCTCCCGTCAGAACGGGGATCTGTCCATTTACATTGACAGATCCCCGTTCTAGCTCTCTGTGGAGCGTTCGCGGGTGGCCGGCGTACATCGCGACCGCCGGAGTTAGTGTGCCTCCCATAGCTCTTAAAGCGGCCGGCGTATACCTACAGCGGTTTGCACAGCTGTGCCAACCTGCCGCCGAATAACGGCTGGTCGGCAACAGGTTAACTGGTAATTGCGCGGTCATGCAACACTGAACCCAAAACTAAAATTTATAATTCACCACTGCTGAACTTGCTTCCGTTTCTAATCCCGCCTGGAATCTAAGATGGGTCCAGTCCACGCATTTATCTACAAGGCGAGTTTTACAAACAGTGGACACTTCAAATTTTTTTTTTTTCTCTTCCCTGCCTACGTGGAAGATTTTGCGGTTTACGATTTACGACCTGTTCACAGCTTCATACTTTCCAGATGGAATGACTCTACGGGGAAGGAGCCTACGCACAATGGCAGCTTTCTTTTTTAGTGCAGCACCTCCATCTTCCAGGAAGAGAATCCGCAGGACACCCGGGACGAATGGAAGGGAGAGATCGATTCCGGGCCAAGTAAACTTGGGCTAGAGCTCGCCAATCGGCAGAGAGCAGGAACTAGCTGGCCATCGATGTGCTGCGCTTTGTGCAAGAACAGCTGAGCCTCTGAGGCTGTTCTGTAAACTATTTTTTTTTTATTCTTTTTATTTCTATATTACTTTTGTCCTGGATTGTGAGGCAGCTATCTTCTGTTCAGAACACACCAATCAGCCGTAACATTATGACCACTGCATATTGTTCGCACCAATCACTATTAATGTCGCTGGTTCCCGCAAAGTGTCAGATTGCCCGCCATACTACCGCAGTGCCGCTATAAGTCACTAAATGTCGCCATTAGTAGTAATATAAATCCTGTAAACATACACTATAGTTTATAGACACTAACTTTTTAGCAAACCAATCGATATACACTTAGGCCCCCTTCCCACTTCTGCAACTTGGGACTGCAAAGTCGCAGGGCAAGTCATTCCCCCATGAATTTCAGTGATAACCATTCATATATGTGTGACTTCAAAGTAGCCCCCTGTACTACTTTAGTCTGACTTTCATGCAAGTTGAGGTCCATAGACCTCAAGTTTACACAGGCATTCCCTGAAATCGCAGAAAATTCACATCAAAATCGCAGTAAAAAAAAAAAAAAAGAATAAAAAAAATAAATAAATATTGCTCACTACTTTTAAAGTCTCAGCAGTGTGAAAGGGGGCCTTATTGGGGTTTTTTTTGTAGCAGAATACATACTGGCCTAAATTTATGAAGAAATTTGATTTTTTATTGGATACGTTTTATAGCAAAGTAAAAACTTTTTTTTTTTTTTTATTTCAGGTCTTTTTTCATTTATAGCACAAAAAAATAAACTAAAAAGCTAAAAATTAACACCAAAAGAAAGCGCTATTTGTGAGAAAGAAAATGTTCAATTTTGTTTGGGTACAGCGTTGCATGACCGTGCAAATGTCAGTTAAAGAGGAACTGCAGTCTGCTCCCAAAATTTGTAAAAAAAAACCCCATCTTTGCAATTCTGAAGCTTCCCTCCAACCACTTTGCATATTATTTTATATATACTGTGATTCTGTACTTGCCAAATATACTGCAGAAATCTCCCTCCACAAAGTCTGGCTGCAGCCATTTTAACTGTGGGCAGCTGAAGCTCCTCCCGCCTGTTCACTTCCTGGATTTACACAGAGGCACACCTTCAGCTCTGCAGCTCTCATTGGCCCTCTTATGACTCATCCTCCCTCCCTGCCTGGCAAACTCTCACAAGAGTGAAAGAGAGAGCTGTGCATGATGTCATAAGCCTAGGCTAATGAACAGACAAGAAACAGAAGTGGGCTGTATAAGGGATTTACTGGCACAAAAAAAAAAAAAAAAAAATGTTTAAAGCGTTTGGTAAACCCCCCCCAAAAAATAAAAATAAATAAAATTTAGATTCTGGTCCCTTAAAGCCGATTACACAGCACAGCGCTTGTGCCATGTAATCTGCTCCTTCTAAACTATAAAAAAAAAAAAAAACCCTACCAATTCCTGTATACCCTCTCTTCTAAAGAGACCATGATAACCAGGGCAGCTCCGCCCTGATCACTGTGGTCCAAGTGCCTCCCTCTGTAATTGGCTGCCTGCTCTCTTCTCTCTCCCCTCTCCTTCCTCCCTGTCAGCGCCCTCTCTGTCTGTCTCTGGCCCGGCCGCGATTATAAAATTAAATTTTAAATTCGTCTTAGAGGCTGGCATAGCACAATGTGTAAGTTGTATTTAAAAACGAGCGCTGTAAATACTAAATATCAGCTGTCTTCAGGCCGGTCACATGATTCGCGGCCGCTTTCCAGCTTCGATGGGTGGCTTCAGCAGAGATAAGCGGCCACGTGATCTACCTCTGACGGCAGAGGGAGATCACGGCCCTTCCCACAGAAGACATCTATCGGAGCTGGAAAGCGGCCGCTAATGAAGTGACCGGCCTGAAGACAGCTGATATTCAGTATTTAGAATGCTCATTTTTAAATACAACTTACACATTGTGCTATGCCAGTCTCCAATGGAGGGGCTGGCATAGACTTATAATAATGCCTTAACAAAACACTAACTATCCAAAGTTAAAACAAGGACAGAAGATTTAACCTCCCTGGCGGTATGATTATGTCAGATTTTTGCGTCTCAAAGCGGTACAATTATTTTGCATAGACATTTGGCATTTTATATTGTAGGCCTTTAATTCTTAGCAATAACACACTTAAATCTTTCCACCAAGAGTCTAGTAGATATCCCAGGTATGATGAAGTTTGAAACAAAATCATAAATTATAATAAATATAAATAGTTATAAAAAATAATAATAGAATAATAATAATAAAATTTATTTCCCCACGTTTCACTATCGCTCAATTCGGCAAGTGTTCTAATTTACTATCGCTATTTTCTAGCTGGTCTAAAACCACTTTTGACTTAAAGGGACACTTTTTGGTTGCTATGGACAATCTCCAGTTTCCAGGCAGAAAGAACAGTATAGTATAATTATATATATATATATATATATATATATATATATATATATATATATATATATATATATACACATACATACATATATATATATACATATATATATATATATATATATATATATATATATTATAAAACTGCATACAGAGAGGCTTCGGAGGCGGACAGAGCCGCAGACACCGCAGGAGAACATCGCAGGATCCTGGGGACAAGGTAAGTATACCGCACCAGGATCCTGAAATGCAATCCAGAGTGTGGCTCGGGGTTACCGCTAATGGTGCTGAAATTTAACCCCGAGCCCCACTTGTGAAAACCGCCAGGGAGGTTAATAGATGGCAAGTTGAAAAAATTACTGAAGGTTCACTTTAAAGTAATGCAGTGCTGTATAGAAAAAAATGGCCTGGTCACGAGGGGGGGGTAACTCTTCCAGAGGTCAAGTGGTTACTCTACAGATTGTGGACAGGAAGAAGTTAAACGTGTTGCACTTATTACAACCAATTAGCCCAAATTAATCGTGTGCTGATCCAAGGACCAAAGCAGTGACACCTTCTGCGAGTCTAAAAAAAAAAATGTAAGATATAAAATTTCATATTGTGCAATTAGTATCCTTTAACAGGTTTAGCTCAAAGATTTTCAAAAGATCTTCAGCCAAACGACAGAACCCAAAGTGACAAAGTGTCAAATCAGAAGCCAAAAACCGCCTAGCGGAGGACGATGTACCAACGATGGATGGGGAACAAGCTGTCCAAACTGTGACCACACAACACAGAGACTGAGCAGTTGTGGTGAAGGAAGTGTATTACATTACTCCCCCCCCTTCCACCCCACCCAGCAGATGTCCAACATCATCCTGTAGACTGTTCCAGTCTGTGGAAAGTGCTATACTCTGCAAGGAAAGCCCCAGATCACACCTACAGGCCCCACTGCATTGATCCAAATCAGAAGAATTTTCAGGGAAGTCACATCAACCTACAAATTAGGGTGCCAGGACTGCTCTACACAGACTTGCAGTACTGGGGGTCCAGAGTCCAATAACCACCAGCTGTATTGGGGCTGGGCGCTGTACATTTATGGTCTGTCATTGGATGCTTCAGTTATAGCCCAAATTCCAAAAACGTGAGGAATAAGCTAATCACTTAGAAAGTTTCACTGGCAAGTGCCAATGCTGAAAGCTCAGCTGTCAGGAGGTTTAAAAGGAATAATTCCAGGCATGGTGTATTTCTACATCATAACATTGATCTAGCTTGGGAGGACACCGCCCAGCCAGTCAGCAAAGTATTCTCTGAATGGCCGGGTGCTGAGTAGCCAATCTCCTGTGTTCACAATTCCTCTCGGCACGAAAATGGAGATCACTGGAGTAGCCGTACTTAAAGCAGAGTTCCACCCAAAAAGTGGAACCTCCACTTATCTGCACCCTCCAATGCCACATTTGACACCTTTCCGGGGGGGGGTTTAGCGGCGGCACCCGAGAGCTAATCCAAAAATCGGCTTAGGGGGTGCCGACATCGCGGGAACCCTGGACAGGTAAGTGTCCTAAAAATAAAAGTCACAGCTACAGTATTTGTTTTGTTTTTTTTTCCATGGGGGGGAAACTCTTTAATTCAGTGATTTGCGGTTTTGGTTACATTGGTCCAAGCTGGACCTATGTAAAATTATACAACACCTGAAATTTTACTTTAACCACTTTCTTACCTCGCTATAGCCAAAGGACGGCTACAGCACGGCTCTCTCGTTCCGGCAGGGCATCAGTAAAGGAGAAAAATCACTTATTTGCAAAATTATATAACAAAAAAAAAAAAAAAAAAGTTTTTCAATGTTTTTTTTGTTTGTTAAGCAAAAAATAAAAACCGCAGGTGTGATTAAATACCACCAAAAGAAAGCTCTATGTCAAAAAAATGTAATATGGGTACAGTGTTGCATTACCGCGCAATTGTCAAACTGCGACGGCACTGAAAGCTGAAAATCGGCCTGGTTAGGAGGGGGGGGGGGGGGTATAAGTGTCCAGTAAGCCAGTGGTTAAGCAGAACTAGAGGTGAGGGGTAAGTAACCAACATGCTATGACTTAGGCCCCTTTCACACTGGGGCGGTTTGCAGGCACTATTGCGCTAAAAATAGTGCCTGCAAACAGCCGCTGCTGTCTCTCCAGTGTGAAAGCCCCGAGGACTTTCACACTAGAGCGGTGCGCTGGCAGGACGGGGAAAAAAGTCCTGCTAGCAGCATCTTCAGAGCGGTGAAGGAGCGGAGTGTATACCACTCCTGCCTATTGAAATCAATGGGACAGCGCGGCTATACCGCCGGCAATGCGCCTCTGCAGAGGGAAGGGGTATTAGGAACACATTTTGCACTAAATTAGCAGAGTGACAATATATCTTTAAAAGTTACATGGTGCTAGTGTTAATGCCCGGGAACTGAAGGATTTCATGGTGCTCTAAGGTCTTCATAAACTGCAAAGTCATCAAAATTTTAAACAATACACTTTATTTGCTTTTGTGATAACATGAAACATCAAATGAGCTTCTCAGGGAAGGAAAGGGCCACGCTTGAGGGCCCAAAAAGTAAAGTAAGCAGCTGCCCACTGCTGAGCCAGAAAGTAATTCAACCCCCTGGCCTCCACCCAAAGCTGGGAACTTCTAGGGTGGACCATTAGACTCACCTCATGTGTCCTCCAAAGACATCTGTGATCGGAGTCTGGACAAAGTCAGCTTGTCTGGTCACTGAACTCTTGTTGCGTGGTCCCACCCGCTCCCACTCCTCATCGCTGCCCTCTCCTTGGTCTTCATGATTCACCACCTCCTCCTCCTGCACAGGCTGTGTCTCAGGACCATTTGAAACAGATAATTCTTTGTAAAAAACAAAAAAAAAAACAATAAATCACATATAATCACAGAATAAAAACGATCTTCTAAAGTAAAATTGCAGCCAAGACTTTTTTCTTTCAAGCGGAGGTCAACCCCTCCCTTACGTCTTGCACGGTTGTACCGGCTCCTCTCCTGGACTGAAATGGCTTAGGCCCCTTTCACACTGGGGCGGTTTGCAGGCGCTATTGCGCTAAAAATAGCGCCTGCAAACCGACCTGAAACTGTCGCTGTTGTGAAAAAAAAAACTCCTGCAAACAGCATCTTTGGAGCAGTGTATTCGCCACTCCTAAACCGCTCCTGCCCATTGAAAGCAATGGGGCAGCGCGGCTATACCGCCGCTGTAGCGGCGCCTTGCGGGCGGTTTTAACCCTTTTTCGGCCGCTAGCGGGGGTTGAAACCGCTCCGCTAGCGGCAGAATACCGGCGCTAAAAATAGCGCCGTTTTACAGCCGATGCCTGCACCGCCCCAGTGTGAAAGGGGCCTTACTCTGATTTCACTGCACACCGTTAGCCACATTGTGCATTAGAAGCTGCAGCAAGTCAGATTGAGCCCGCCTCATTTCCTGGCTGGATTCTGTCCATCATCTAGCGGTTTCATTTATTGATGTTCAGTTCTTTAAATCATGGGGGCTCAGCATCACATATGGGCATTACTTAGGGTGGCCTGTATGCAAATGCAAACGTAGCTTGCCTAGGAACACCGACACACCGAAGCATTTTGAGATTTGCATAAATCCTCGTAAGAGCCACTGCTTGCATCAGGACTGGGGGCTCTTGAGGAGTATGGACGCATGGTGCTCAGTACTCACGGTGTTCTAGGAGGAGAAGAATTCTTAACCTCTTCACGTTGGCCACAAACAAATATGTGGCCCTGTGTAAACAACTTACTGCTCTGAGAGCATGCTTCCAGTCGGCGGTTACTGGAAAGCTCCTGATGCATACTAGCGACCGGGAGCTTTCCAATCATGTGACTGCTGTGACAGCCAATCACAGCGATCACATGACCCGAAAGCCCACTTCCCGGTCTTTAGAACCTTTAAGAGGGCCGGTGTTCTGCCGAGAAAGTTCCGCTCGGCGTATAAGTTCCCCCCTCTACTGCGCCTGCGCAGTAGGTATCGGCGGAAATAGCCGAAGCAGAACAGCTGAAAATCAGCTGTACACGGCGCCTGTAAGAGGGCCGCTCGCCACGCTTCAGGCACGGCCTCGCTTCGCTCACCACGCTTCGGGCACGGCCTCGCTGCGCTCGGCACTTTTAGATTCCCCCTCTAGGTCCACTTGGATGGTGGGGAAGGAACCTGGACCCAGAGCGCAGGCGCCGTGTACAGCTGATTGAAGCAATTGAGCTTCGGCTATCTCCGGCGGCTGAGAGTAGTATGTACTGCGCAGGCGCTGCGCCTGCGCAGTACAGGGGGGGAACTTATCCGCCGAGGGAACATTCTCGGCAAGACACCGGAAGGTGGTCCGCGGAAAGGGGTTAAAATGGACCTGAACTCAAAAATGTAGGAATTGTTATGTTATACAGAAAATCTAGAAATGGTAAAGGGGTTGTCAGAAGGTTTTTTTATCTTAATGCATTCTATGCATTAAGATAAAAAGCGTTCTGTGTGCAGCAGCCTCCCCAGCACCCCCTAATACTTACAGGAGCCCCCTCTGTTCAGTGAGGTCCACTAGTGTCTGTCGTCCGAGAAACTACCTCCCGATTGGCTGAGACACAGCAGCGGCGCCACTGGCTCCTTCTGCTGTCAGTTAGCCTGTAAGGAGGGGGGGGGGAGCCCGCAGCTCTGTGTCTGAGCGGCCACAGGGAGCTGTGACACGGGTGCCCCATAGCAAGCCGCTTGCTGTGGGGGCACTCGCCAGGAGGGAGAGGCTTGGAGCACAGAAGAGGGACCCGAGAAGAGGAGGATCTAGGCTGCTCTGTGCAAATCCACTGCACAGAGCAGGTAAGTATAACAGGTTTGTTATTTTTAAAAGAAAAGAAAACAAGACTTTACAATCACTTTAAATACGCCCAAGCAGTACCCTGAAAAATCTACATTTTATTTTTAACTTCTAAAAAATATCAGTGCACTTCCTGGTATGTGAGGATGCCGAGGCACTATCATAGCTGTATACACCGGCCATGTGAGATCTAAGGCACTGCTGCCTCAGACTTCTAGCGTCACCAGATTTGGAGTCAGATTTTGTGATGTCATTACTGTGCTGCTCTGTATCCTCCTTGCTTGAAGCTCTGACATGAGGGAGCAAAGTCCTGCCTCTGCCTAGGTGGCCGCCTCCAAACGGAGGCGCAGAACAAGACATGGTAATGGGGAAATATCAGCTGCAGGGTACCTACAGACAATGCTGCTGACTAGGACCTTCGTATGCATTTTTTGGGCACAGCTTCAAGGAGTTCATTTCTTCTTTAGCAGACACAGACGGCATTTCAGCCCTTGTTCACACTGCCTCGACTTGTCATGCAACAAAGTCACATGACAAGTCACGCCCCATTAATGGCAATGGAACCGTTCTAGTCGCTCAGATTTAGAAAATGCTTCCTGCACTACTTTGGGGCAACTTCATCACAACTTGCATGGACTTCTGGTAAAGAAGTCATATTCAAGCCGCATGGAATTTGCGCAGGGATGTCAGCTTCGAAGCTGCGCTGGTGTGAACCGGAACTCAAGTAAATAAATGTATCACTAAATACTCATATATGCTTCAACATGTTAATGTCACTTTTAAGTTCGGAAGGGTTAAAACACATGCATGTTTTTTTGTTGTTTATGTGGTTGAGGATTTTTTTTGATCTCTTGCAATGACTGTGGTCACAGAAACAGGAAGAGAAATGAAATACAATGCTCCAACAATTGCCCCATATTTTGGTTAAAGGAAACCGGTATACACCTGATATAACAGGGAAAAAGCTTGGCATAAGATGGGGACCATGCCGTCTTCAGTCTATTCAATACTAGAAAGGGTTGTTGTTGGAATTGCAAAAAACAAGCAGATAGGAACATTCTAACAAGCTAGAACCAAGGGTGGTGTAACCAGGAGAGGAGACGCAGAATAATAAAGCATATAAACAACCGTACTGTCATTTTGTGGGTAGAGCAGTTTCTTAAGCGACAACATCTCTTCATGCAATCCATTCAAAACAAAGCCGAGATACTCCTCCGCGTCCTCCTGCCGTCCCTGCAAGCAAAAAAAAAAAATAAAAATAAAAACAACGCACAATTTGTCACAAACATTGTCATTCATGAGGTTTCTTTGGTCTGATATAAGGATCTAATCGATGGTCATCCCTTACCTTCTCGGAGAGAGTAGACTTGGAAACGGTCAGCAAGCGGTAGATGTATGTGGGTTCAAAAGGTGCCCCCGGGCGTATGTCTCGCATGACTTTATCACCGGGAACTGGCAACAAGAGAAGAGATATAACTGATCTGACTACAGAGTTATGATTGGTAGCCATTTTCATAGAAAAGGTTCGGGACTGTACAGGACAACTCTTCAATGACAGGAAGGGAATTAAAACTTAAGGAAAATGTGTCAGACACTTAAAATGAGTTGTAAAGGCAGAAGGTTTTTTTTTTCATCTTAATGCATTCTATGCATTAAGATGAAAAACCTGTGTGTAGCAGCCACCCCAGCACCTCCTAATACTTACCTGAGCCCCATCTCTCTCCACTAAAGTCCATGAGTGTCCAAGTTGTCCGTGACACTCATCCTGATTGGGTGAGTCACAGCAGCGGCGCCATTGGCTCCCGCAGCTGTCAAAGTCAGTCAGCCAATCAGGGAAGAGAGAGAGGGGGCGGGGCTCAGTGTCTGAATGGATACACAGAGCTTTGACTCGGGTGCCCCCATAGAGAGCTGCTGGCTGAGCGGGCACTCGATAGGAGGGAGGGGCCATGAGCAGCAAAGAGGGACCCAAAAAGCGGAGGATATGGGCTGCTCTGTGAAAAAACTGCACAGAGGAGGCAAGAATAACATGTTTGTTTTTTCAAACGAGCCTTTACGATCACTAAAGTTTTGAAAGGAAAAGTCCTCTGTGTGCGCAAGACCACCACTGTCGTGCAGAAAAGTGAACTTTATACTATTCCTATAAATATACTCATAATTGTCTGAACAAGTTCATTCATGTATTGTATCTATTATGGAACACCCCGTCATTCTTGTCCTCAAATGCACTAAAACTGATAAAGTATGAAAAGAAATTCCCTTATGAAAAGAAATTCCCTTTAGTAGTTGAATCTTCATAATAGTCATAATAGTTAAGAAATTAACTATTATGAAGATTCTTCACTAAGAACAATTTATTTAAAAATAGATTGTTCATTCCTCCAACACCTTATATATATATATATATATATATATATATATATATATATATATATATATATATGTATATATATATTTTAGTTTAAATTTTATGATTTTTCTTTTTTAAATGAACAATTTTTAAAATGTAGATCTGTGGGTGGTGCATGGTGACACAGGGAGGACTAGGATTCCCCCATCCTATGTCATGGGCTTTCTGGACATGTACATCTACCAAATGCAGTCATGATGGGCTCACAATTGCGTTGGAAAAAGCATGCCATGTACAACATCACAGATCAAGGGTGCAGTGTCCCCGGGGTCTCCGTCTGAAGAAGAAACGCGGTACTGCCCATCCACGTTCTCTGCTGATGTCAGTTCTGGTATCGGCGCCATTTGCGTTCTACCGTGACCGGCGGCTTCTCCTCCGGTCCAGGCTACCTTACCAATTCTGCCACAATACCGATGCCAGCATCCCGGGGACACCCTTGATCCAAGTATGCCTTGTATCTACCCAAACGTGAGCTGACAGTTTTACTGTGTCTTGGCTTAAACCCATTATGACTGCACTGCGAATCGCGGTAATCCAGGCTTGAGATCGTGAGAGGGGGGGAATCGAGATCATGATTCTTTTGCGATTAATCGTGCAGCTCTACGTATGGAAATTAGATTTTCCCCTTGGACCCGTTCACACCTGAGCAATTTTCTTCTTCAAGCTTGTAGCTCTAAAACGGTCAACGAGCCAAATCCTATTCATTTCAATGGCCCCTGTTGACATCTGAGCGTTCTGTCGCCTGAAGCAAAACGTCTGAAGCGCAAAAAAGTACATGAGCTTTTTGGCAGACTACAAGCGTTTTTTGCTCCATAGATTTCAATGGAAACGCCTGACTTGAGCGTTTTATGAGTGTTTTCTATTCAAATAGCACCCCTAAATTCCTCTCCCTCTCCTTCCCCTAGTGCTTTCTATTTGCTAAACAAAAAAGCCTGTAAAACGCTTGTAATACTCTTCTAAAAAAAAATTAAAAATAAAAAAAAAATCCCCCCCCCCCCCCTCCAAAAATAAATAAATAAAAATCGATACACTCAGGTGTGATTGGAGCCTTAGTGACAAGATCATCATTTTACTACAGTGCACGAGACCCAATAACAGAGGAGGTGTCATGTTAATTACGACATAGGAACATACCTTGCTTAGCCTTAGGAAGAACTGGCATGTTCGTGAATTCATTCATCAGTCTCACACTGAAAGAAACAAAAGGATTTGTATTAGACAAAAACATGCTCCTGCCCCCCCAGCTTTTCCCTATTCCTGTGAAACAGAAGTTATGTATGTGCAACAAGGAAAGAACACATTTCACTGTGAAGTGCTTTACTAAAGACAGGTGACATCACCGGGAATGCAGCCAAACTAAAATCATTAGAAAGCGGTGACATCAATGAAAATGCAGCCTATCCATTCACTAGAGACCGGTGACATCACTGAGAATACAGCCTATCCATTCACTAGAGACTGGCGACATCACTGAGAATGCAGCCTATCCATTCAGTAGAGACCGGTGACATCACTGAGAATGCAGCCTATCCATTCACTAGAGACCGGTGACATCACTGAGAATGCGGCCTATCCATTCACTAGAGACCGGTGACATCACTGAGAATGCAGCCTATCCATTCACTAGAGACCGGTGACATCACTGAGAATGCAGCCTATCCATTCACTAGAGAGTGGTGACACATCACTGAGAATGCAGCCTATCCATTCACTAGAGACAGGTGACATTGCCGAGAATGCAGCCTATCCATCTACTGGAAACCGGTGACATCACTGAGAATGCAGCCTATCCATTCCCTAGAGAGTGGTGACATCGAGAACGCTGCCTATCCTCTCACCTGAGACTATGATCTGACAATGTCACAGGTCAAGGTGTCACTCAACCGGAGGTGTCAGACTAACGTTGAGAGATTGTGGCTCACAGAGAGCAGCATTCCTTCTGCGATGCCTAGAGGTGGTAAGTTTCACCTGGTGCTGTGGCCCTCTTATTATATAAGACAATTTTTGACATCCTCCACTAAAATCAAGACCATGTGCTGAGAATTCAAGTAGGCTTTAATATTCCATTTGGTATGTTGCATACTTACAAGCTGTCAATCATTGGCGTTGATGTACACGGCCTGTCAAGTTTGGTGTACATTGGAATGCACTTCATAAGATGATACATTGGGGGACAAGCCACCAGAGCCTGCAGTGTCTAAGGAAGGGGTGTTAAGGAATAAAACGCATGCACAGTAACAACCACATCCAACACACAGAATCATTCAACCATGTACTCAGATTGGGTGTGATGCAAGCTATTGCCAGGTTGTTATTTTATAATAAGGATACAGCATTAATATAACACCAGTTGCCTTTGTTGACGAGTCCTCTGGGCTGTAATGATACCGGTTTGTGGACAAGCTTCACATTCTCCAACGCCTCTGCAAATAAAACAAAAATGTCAACACGAAGGAATTAAACACCACAATTAGTGAACACCTGATCATTGTACAGTTATATGAGCTTGTTGGACATCCTTTTCCAAAACCATGTCATCAATATGGAGTTGTCCCCAGCCCCCAATGGTCATCAATATGGAGTTGTCCCCAGCCCCCAATGGCCATCAATATGGAGTTGTCCCCAGCCCCCAATGGCCATCAATATGGAGTTGCCCTCTCTGTTTTTATAAACATCCTTCACTCTTCTGGGAAGACTTTCCACAAGATTTTCCACACCAGACTGGTCACACCATGTCTTTATAGAGCCGGCTTTGTACACATGGGCAGTCATGGTGGAACAGAAAAGGGTCTTCACCAAACTGTTACCACAAGGTCAGAAAAGCACAATTGTCTACAATATGTTTGTATGAAGTGGTATTAACAGGACCCTTCATTGGAGACACCTGAACGCAATCATACGGAGGGAGGTCCAAACATTTTGGCCGTATAGTTTATATCCAAAGATAACCATTTCAGTGTTTTGTAGATGCGGAAGTGTTAAACAGCCAACACTTCCTGTCCGCAGCACAAATCAGCAGATAAGAGCTCTGATGACATCACTTTGGTACTCTGGCTTTTGTAAACAAATGGCCATATTATGGTCCTCCAGGCTTTAGAGGGGCCAGACAGTAGAAAATGCCCCAGCGGCAGTGGGATTAAATAATGGCTGTATTCAAGGAAGGGGATGAATAGTGGCCCCCCCATCATTTGGTGTCAGCGGGAGGAATAGTGCCCCGTCATTGGTGTCAGTGAGAGGGATAGTGCCCCGTCATTGGTGTCAGTGGGAGGGATAGTGCCCCGTCATTGGTGTCAGTGGGAGGGATAGTGCCCCGTCATTGGTGTCAGTGGGAGGGATAGTGCCCCGTCATTGGTGTCAGTGGGAGGGATAGTGCCCCGTCATTGGTGTCAGTGGGAGGGATAGTGCCCCGTCATTGGTGTCAGTGGGAGGGATAGTGCCCCGTCATTGGTGTCAGTGGGAGGGCTAGTGCCCCGTCATTGGTGTCAGTGGGAGGGCTAGTGCCCCGTCATTGGTGTCAGTGGGAGGGCTAGTGCCCCGTCATTGGTGTCAGTGGGAGGGCTAGTGCCCCGACATTGGTGTCAGTGGGAGGGATAGTGCCCCGACATTGGTGTCAGTGGGAGGGATAGTGCCCCGACATTGGTGTCAGTGGGAGGGATAGTGCCCCGACATTGGTGTCAGTGGGAGGGATAGTGCCCCGACATTGGTGTCAGTGGGAGGGATAGTGCCCCGACATTGGTGTCAGTGGGAGGGATAGTGCCCCGACATTGGTGTCAGTGGGAGGGATAGTGCCCCGACATTGGTGTCAGTGGGAGGGATAGTGCCCCGACATTGGTGTCAGTGGGAGGGATAGTGCCCCGACATTGGTGTCAGTGGGAGGGATAGTGCCCAGTCATTGGTGTCAGTGGGAGGGATAGTGCCCAGTCATTGGTGTCAGTGGGAGGGATAGTGCCCCGGGAGCCAGATAAAGGCAAGAAAAGGGCCACATCAGGCTCATGATCCACAAGTTGGAGACCACTGCTCTGGAAGACAGTCCCCATAGAGTGGACAGGCAGAGCCTGCATTGTATTGGCGGCAGTACACTTATCCCACAGACTCCACTATATAAGGCAGACTGAAGTATAATCAGAGATGGCCCTCAAATGTAATACAGATGTTAAATGCAATATTTCTGTGCTCAATGAGGTTACGTACATTTAATAACAATCATATACAGAAGAGTTTTATACCAACAAAGTGCCACAAACTGTATACCAGCTTTTCACAACCCTTTTAAACACAGAGAAACCCTTGAAATCTCTTTCTCGTCTCAGGGAACCCCCGCTTATAATTGCTGTATCTAGAGCTCATTGTACATTGGTGTGGTGGTCCAGGGGAAGAATGCGCCATACACTTGTGGACCGAGGGAAAAAACCCCCTTCTTACAGATACCAATAAAGATCATTAGTGTTATCCAAGAGGTAGAAATTGCTTACAGCTCAAGGAAACCCTAGCAACCTCTAGAGGAACCCTGGTTGAGCATGTCTTCTGTATACTATGAGCAGCAAAGGGTTCAAGTATATAAAACTTTCATGTATCCTTCCTGTGTCAGTAGTAAAGACCTAGAAACTAGTGGAGAGCAATGGTGTAGCAGTCTCTACTTCAGTGATTTCCAGCTTCTAGAGGCATCGGCCAGGTATGATATTTACATAGTTGGGTACATTGGTTCAAGCAGGAACAATGTAACTATCTATAAAAAAAAAATACTCTGAATTCTTCATTAACCACCTGCCACAAGCCATATAGTAAAATGACAGGCACAAGGTGGCTCTCTTGTTCTGGGACGTCATATGGCGACACGGCGCATCCCTGATCTCGGTAGAGAGGCAATGATGATGCTCTTACCCATGTGATCAGCTGTGTCCAATCACAGCTGATCATATGTAAACAAGGAAATGCCAGTAATTAGCTTCCCTCGCCTCACACTGACAGTGCGAGAGGAGAGGAGAGCAGATCAGCATTTCCTCACATGGGAGACCTGCACAGATAATCAGGGCACTGATTATCAATGTAGCCCCAACAGTGCCCATCAGTGATGCCAGTCAGTGCCCATCAATGCTTGCTCATCGGTGACCAGCGACCTTTAGGAGGGACTGATGTGTGCGGTGGGCAATCTGACACTGAGGGAACTGACATCACCAGTTACACCAATACAGTGATAGTACTATACACCGTTTCTGTACCAATGACACTGGCTGGGAAGGGGTTAACATCTAGGGGCAATGAAAGGGTTAACTGTGTGCATAACAAGCATAAAATTTGCTGCTTTTACGAACAGATGAGGCAAAAAAAAAAAACCAGCCGCATCGCTGCTCTCTGTACAGAAACCTGTGTTAATAGTAAACACAGAGCTCAGTACTGTGATTTGCTAACGCGATCAGCAGGTCTGGTTCATAAAATTATTGGCTGGGACCTGCTGACCGGCTTGTGCTGTACCAAATGACAGCACAGATCGGGTGGGCGCACCCTATACCCAGAAATGTTGGATCACGTACACAGCGGAGCCGCCTTGCCACAGTACATATACATGGGGCGGTCCACAAGTGGTTAGGGAAGCTTCCCTTAAATTATCAGAGGTACATAATGATTCCAGCTGTCTGACCATCAGAAATAGAGGACAGAGAAATACATTAATTGCAGCAAGAGGCCTTGTAGCAGTACACCTAGGGATCGTTTACAAGTGCGGCACTCTTGCTCCCCCCGGTAGAGCAGCAGCTGCCAGGCATTCAGGAGGGATTTTTGATTTAAATACAGCTCCACAACTCAAAGCGTTTGGCTTGTGCTTCCAGTCCACCCCCATTTGCTTGCACGGCTATCGTTTGCCTGCCAAACACAACATGCTGTATCATTTTTGCAGAGACGGAAAAGTTAAGCAAACCATTGCAGCATGCATCGAGCACCATCTAGTGGTCAAATACAAAATTGTTGCCAAATAGGCAGACGATTTAAAGCGGAGTTCCACACAAAAATGGAACTTCTGCTTTTCGGAACCCCCCCCCCCCCTCCGGTGTCACATTTGGCACCTTTCAGGGGGGAGGGGGGTGCAGATACCTGTTAAAGACAGGTATTTGCACCTACTTCCGGCATAGACTCCCATGGGAGTCGATGCTTCTTCCTGTCCCGACCGCGCTGTCTGCTGGGAACACACAGCTCCCAGCAGAGAGCGGGGACCACTAGGGACGTGCAGCGCGACTCGCGCATGTGCAGTAGGGAACCGGGAAGTGAAGCCGCAACGCTTCACTTCCTGATTCCCTCACCTAGGATGGCGGCGGCAGCTGCCGAGAACCGAGCGGGTTCTCGGCGTCCCCTGCCGACATCGCTGGACAGGTAAGTGGCAATGTATTAAAAGTCAGCAGCTGCAGTATTTGTAGCTGCTGGCTTTTAATATTTTTTTTTTTTGCGGTGTGGGTGAACCCCCACTTTAAAAAATTGCACACAAAAAAAAAAAACGAATAATAAAATCAAAGTATACGAAATGATTGCTTGGGTTTTTCTTTTCCATGAATGATTTTCATTTGCTTACAATGTTCCTGAATCCGACTTGACTACTTCAGCGAGTGTAAATTGTCTTTGCAAAGCCTTTGACCCCCTTGCAGGCCATAGGGCTCTCCTCTTCTGGGAGTGTCCAATTACTGTCTGTGCTGGTCCAGCTCCTTTGCCCCTCCTTTCACCTCCCTACATAAACTTTATTTAGCCAGGGGAGGAGCAAAGGGGAATAGTGAAACGGGTCACCTGTATGACAGCTCTGAGTCTGCCTATAGCACATTCAAGATGGCGGGCACCCAGCAACAGTCTCAGAGCTTTAGGATGTCTACACAAGAGAGGCCTTTACATGTACATATGTCTAAAATATGTTAAATGCACATATAATCTTAGGGAAATATCATTGTTTAAATCAATGGTCTGGTGCAGGAGCATCTTCTCGTAAGGTGTGGGGTCCTTCACTTTCCCACTTCCTTTACAGTGACAAGGACACAGCATTACTTGCACAGGTAATTTTTGTACTCGACTTACCTGCAATAAATACCATATCCTCGGGTATAGTACAGGACACAGACTTGGGTGTTCACAGACCTGGGGTTATAGGCTTGTACCTTCAGGTGACTGAACACTCGCAAACCCTGAAGGACATTCCCCCAGCAATCCCCCATATAACCCTACATACTCCGCAAGTCCACAGTTGTTTAGCAAGCAGTGCAGAGAAGAGAAGAGAGCAGAGGGCGCCTCCGTCTGAGTGTAAACTTTGGAAACCAGCAAACCGTATAAAAATTAGTGCTGCGCGATTATTTCGTTAAAAATCGCGATCTTAATTCAACCCCCCTCAAGATCTTAATCCAGCATTTCCACTATTTATGTGACAAGTGCAGAGCAGTTCTCTGCTCACAAATGTCAAAAAATAAAAAAGCAGCTGGCAAAGTTTATCACAACATTGCTCAGCTGAGAGATAAGAAACATTGTATCATTTGGTTCTTTAAGAGCTTAAAGGAATGAATTTTGTCTGTAAATGAGAGCAGTTTAACCACTGAAAGACCAAGCCTTTTTCCTGACACTTGTTGCTTACAAGTAAAAACCAGTATTTATTGCTAGAAAATTAGTTAGAACCTCCAAACTTAGGAGAATATCTCTCTCTCTCTCTCTCTCTCTATTATATATATATATTTTAGCAGAGACCCCTAGAGAATAAAATGGCGGTTGTGGCAATCTTTATGCCACACTGTATTTACGCAGTGGTCTTTCACATGGAATTTTTGGGGAAAAAATACACCTCAATGAATAAAAAAAAAAAACCTAGATAGTAAAGTTAGACCAATTACCGTATATACTTGAGTATAAGTCGAATTTTTCAGCACATTTTTTTGTGCTGAAAGTGCCCCCCTCGACTTATACTTGAGTCAAGCACTTTTCTGCAGCAAAAAATTTCATTTTCCGAACCGACTTTGGGGCTCCGTATCTCAGGGCCACTTGGTGCTAGGAACCCCAAATTTGGTGTGCAAACTCAGTGGAACTGGTACCACAACATATCCAAAACTGAAGTTCCTAGCTCTAAGTGGCCCCGAGATACGGGGCCCCAAAATCGGCTCGGAAAATGTAATTCTCTGCTGCAGAAAAGTGCTTGACATTTTCTGAACCAAATTTGGGGCCCCATATCTCAGGGCCATTTAGTGCTAGGAACCCCAATTTTGGTATGCAAACCCAGTGGAACTGGTACCATAATATATCTAAAGCTGGGGTTCCTAGCACCAAGTGGCCCTGAGATACGGGGCCCCAAAACCGGTTCAGAAAATGTCATTCTCTGCTGCAGAAAAGTGCTTGACATTTTCTGAACTAATTTTTTGGGCCCTGTATCTCGGGGCCACTTGGTGCTAGAAACCCCAGCCTTAGAAATTTTATGGTGCTAGTTCCACTGGGTTTGCACACCAAATTTGGGGTTCTTAGCACTAAGTGGCCGCGAGATATGGGTCAACTGAGTCCATCTGCAGCAATGTCATTCGGGACCCTTTGGGTTCAGAGACCCCAAATTTTGGCTGCAGCTAGGGGGCATCTAGGAACCTTTAACCACCGAGTTTGAAGTTCAGGGGACCTATGGCTGCAAATGGGCACAGTGATGCTGCAAATGGGCATTGTTGACCATCTTTTCCACTTACAGTAGCTGTGCATTTCTCACCCTTATACTCCGGTCAATAAGTTTTTCCCATTTTTTTGTGGTAAATTGGGGCCTCGACTTATACTCGGAACGACTTATACTCGAGTATATACGGTATTTGTATAATGTGAAAGATGATGTTATGCAGAGAATCGTGAGACTCGTAATCTTTATGCCAAGCAAATAAATTGTGATTCTCATTTTATCCAGAATCATGCTGTTCTAGTATAAATATAATAATGCACTTACATGTAGTAGAGGAAGAGTTAGCATGTCATCCATGGAGGACTTATCACTGGCAGAGATCGGCAGGCAAGCGGCTGGTGTTATGCAGTGTTTGGCTGGGATACTCCTGGCTGGATGTGGCTTGGGGAAGCCCTTCCCTATGGTTTGACAAAAGGGTGGAGCACCAAAATGCATAATCACGCCCCCTACGGAGTGACGTCAACAGCGATCCGAGGACTGCCGAGCAAACTGAGGACACTTGGAAGGCACTGCAAACACCGGCCTGCTTGCGTTCCAGCTGCCACAGCGCTTCCCTGCACATCCACCCAGCAGCTTCCCAGCCGAACTCTGCATAACACCAGCCTCTCGCCTGCCGATCTCTGCCAGTGATAAGTGATCTGTAGATGACACGCTGACTCTTCCTCTACTACATGTGAGTGCATTATTATAATTTATACTATTTGTTGGTTTGCACACTTTACACTCTGATGGAGGCGCCCTCTACTCTTTTCTGTCTTTATGTGTACTAGGTTGACTCAGGACCTTGTTCAGAGGAGCTGCCTCTTTCCTTTTGAGTGACTATAGAGATTTTTCATCTCCTCTTCACTCATCCTAGTGCATCTCTGGGTGGCTACAGCAGCGTCGTCGTTTTTTCCTTTTCAATATTAGTGCAGAGAGCACAGGATTTAGAAAGGAGCGTGTCCTTTACTCCAATACATGAAAGTCACAGGCAAGTCAAAATTCTAATCCTAATTGTACAGTACAAGACACAGGCTTGCCATTTATAGACCCTGGATAGTCCCTAAGCACTGAACAAGAATGATGGGCAGTAACAGAACTGTGCCAACGGGCCCAACACACATTAGGATCAATAGACCCAACTTCACAGTGCCGCTACAACAATCTTGCAGCCAAAAAAAGCATCCGCGGAGGATTGGACATCCACCTGTTAGAACTTTGAAAAAGAATGAAGATTCACAGAGTGGTGTAGGGTTATATAGGGGACACCCAGGGAGCAAACCAGCCTATACCCCAGGGTTTGTGATTGCAAAGGCTGTGTCCTGTACTGTACGATTACGATAAGTAAACTAATGCAGCCATCATATTCAAGGACTGGTAAGCTGCAACACGTTTAATTTTTGTTGTCAGGTTTAGTTATCCTTTAAGAAGACTAGGCACAGTAAGGCATGATGCCAACCTGTAAAAAACAGATTCTGGGGTCAATACTCAATTACACCAACACTCGCCTGTCCCCCTGCCCATTCCTCATATTTCCTCTCTTCTGGAGTTTCAGGGGTGTTGGGTCTCCCTTCTGCACATTGTGGATTGAAATGCCACCCCAACACATTAACCCCTTCACGCCAATCTAACACAAATGTGCGGCGGCCCCACTAGTCTCTGCTTTTTTACGTGGGGCTGCATATTTGCATATCTCCCTTTGTACTGGGAGTGTGCTGCAAGATCAGGACCCAAAACTCCCAATATCAGGTCTTCTGATTGCTGTGATAGGCTCTGATTAGCCATCAAAGTGATCAGTCACTCCCCCCCCCCCCCCGTGTTTTCTTCCTCTGTGAATGGAGGAAAGAGATGCATTGTATCGCTCGCTCTCTCCTTGCAGAGAAAAAAAAAAAAATAATAAAATGCCTAGATCAAAGTTTGATATAGATCAGTGCCAGAGTTAATGTTTGGGTCAGGGTCAAAGATCAGGGTAAGTATTTTTTTCTGCTCATTTCAGCTCCTGCTGTGACTTAGAACAAAAGAAGAAAAATCCCTGTAACCGCGCGTCCGTGTAGTCCCTAGAATTGGTGTAACCTTGCATTCACACGTCAGCGTTTTGAATCGCGGACAGATTTGCCGCGATTCTGCTTAAGATTTGAAAGCGCCGCTGTGTGAATGACAAATCGCGGGACTCGCATTTGAGAGCCCCTGCGGGTCTGCCGCGATAAATCGCGGGAAGCATGTCACCCAAAAGTAGCTCCTGAACTTTTTTTTTTTTTTTGGATGACATGCTTCCCGCGATTTATCGAGTGACAATCGCGGCAGAGCCGCACCGCGATTTTAGGTGTCATTCAAATGAAGATCTCAAAAGCGAGTCCCACTATTTGTCATACATTATCTCTTTCAAATTGTGGGCAGAACTGCAGCAAATCTGCCCGCGATTCAAAACGCTGAGGTGTGAATGGTACTTAGGAGTGGCAACCTCGGCCTGGACTCCAGCCAGGCCACGCCACCAACGCATTTCGGTCCAGCCCTTGACTAAGCTGCGAGGGTCGGAGAAAAACACGTTGGCGTATGGCCTGGCTGGAGTCCAGGCTGAAGTTGCCACTCTTACACTGATTCTAGGGCCTACACAGATGTGCAGTTAGAGATTCCCCCTCTTTTTTTTCAGGGTGTTTTAGGTAAAAAGAAAAAAAAGTAAAATGTGCACCATTGTTTTTGGGCTGTACTACGGGTACATACCATACACATAACGTGGTATCACTGCAATCATCAGGAGCAGGAGAATTTCAATAATATATTATATATATATATATATATATATATATATATATATATATATATATATATATATATATATATGTTTTACTATTTTGGGACAGTTATAGATATACCGTATATACTCGAGTATAAGCCGAGTTTTTCAGCACTTTTTTGTGCTGAAAATGCCCCCCCCCCCCCCCCCCCGGCTTATACTTGAGTCAAGCACTTTTCTGCAGCAGAGAACGACATTTTCCAAACCAACTTTGGGGCCCCGTATCTCAGGGCCACCTGGTGCTAGGAATCCCGAATTTGGTGTGCAAACCCAGTGGAACTAGCACTACAACATATCCAAAGCTGGGTTTCCTAGCACCAAGTGCCCCCGAGATACGGGGCCCCAAATTCTGTTTGGAAAAGGTCATTCTTCTCTGCTGCAGAAAAGTGCTTGACATTTTCTGAACCGACTTTGGGACCCCGCATCTCGGGGCCACTTGGTGCTAGGAACCCCAACTTTGGACATGTTGTAGTGCTAGTTCCACTGGGTTTACACACTACATTTGGGGTTCCTAGCTCCAAGTGGTCCAGAGATACAGGACCCTAAATTCGGTCAACTGTGTCCATCTGCAGCAATGTATTTTCGGGGCCCTGTGGGTCCAGAGATCCCAAATTTTGGCTGCAGCTAGGGGGCATCTAAGAACCCTTAACTACCGAGTTTGAAGTTCAGGGGACCTATGGCTGCAAATGTGCACAGTGAGGCATGCAAATGGGCACAGTGAGGCTGCAAATGGGCATTGTTGACCCTCTTTTCCACTTACAGTAGCTGCGCATTTCTCACCCTAGGCTTATACTCGAGTCAATACGTTTTCCCCGTTTTTTTTGTAGTAAAATTAGGTGACTCGGCTTATACTCGAGTATATACGGTAGTTACATAGTAGGTGAGGTTGAAAAAAGACACAAGTCCAACCTATGTGTGTGATTATATGTCAGTATTACATTGCAAATCCCTGTATCCATTACCATTTACCACCAAATAAAAGCCCAATCTGTCCTGAAAACAAAACGCAGTATAATCCACCTGGATAAACAGAGTATTTGCGATGATCTGTACGGTTTTACTAACACACGTCAAAGTTGCAAAATTGTGCTTAGGCATTTCGATTTGGTTTACCCTTAAACGCGAAGGGGTTAATGGTATAGGGGGGCAGAGGCTAGAACTACAGCAAGTGGCGGGGGGGGGGGGGGAGGCCTGCACCTGACCAACTCAGAAGTTTCTGATGTAAAGAATCTGCTGATGAACTGACAGCAAGACAGGCAAGTATTAGTGGAAGGAGGAGCCTAATGAAAAAAAACACAAAACGAGGAAGGGACCCCCTGCTTCCTTCTGCCCCAAAACAAGCACACACATTATACCTGCAATCTTTATGGCTAGGGAGTCCTCTGACACTGGAACAGGGCCCTCCTTCTCCTCAACCTGTTTCTCAGCAGCCTGAGGGGTTGTGGCGGGAGGGGAATACTTAGTCTCAACGTAGGCCACCTGCGGAGAGGTGGAGGGCTTAGAATTATGGAAAAGACTAGCCCAAGACTTCGCTGGTGGGTTTGCAGTGGAGGAGGGCGCTAAGGCCTGGCTGACAGGCTGAGGGAGCGACGTGTCCTCCGGCTTGGCTGGCTCAGAGACGGAGGCGGCCTCCGGGTGACAGTCCACCCCGTTAGAGGCGGGCACGTCCTCTGTGGTTTCAAGTGTCTGTCCATTGGTAACTCCAAGGTTTTCAGTAGTATCAGGGGCAGCCAGAGGCTGCTCCACAGCTGTCCTTACTGGGCTCTCCCTCCCAGTGTCCGGGGGGGTGCAGGGTGGCGGTGAGAGAGTAACACTGCATGTCTCAGGCTGTCCAGCAGTCCTATCATTGTCTAGTGCACTAGGAAGAGAAGGAGCCTCGTCACTGGCGGTCTCACTATTATAGTCCACAGAAGGATCTGGGCTGTAACAAGTCCTAGGAGAGGCTGACGACATCGGTATGTCCTCTGCAGACTCTGCATCGTCGGTGCCTATACTGTTACATCCCCCCGCACCGTCGTGCCCGTTGACTAGGGTCTCTGAGTGGGCGCCGTTGTCGTCGTCAGCGACTCCTTCCAAGTAATTGTAGTATCCGGGAGGTCTTTTTTTCTTCTTCTTGCGCTCTCTCTGGCCCAACCCAGAGGTGCCGTCGCTGTCCGCGTTGCCGTTCCCGTCGGGGAGGGCAGATTCGGAGTACTGGTCGTCGATGCCATCGTAGTTGTTGGCTTGGAGGACGTCGTCGAGGGTCTTCTGTGCTGGACTGCAGGCGAGGATGAACTCCGGGGCCTGTGGGTTCAAAGTGCTGGAAATACTGTAGTCTGAGTTGTTGATGAGGCCCGCATCCGTGTCGATCACTTCACTGACGCCAAATTCGATGCGCTGATATTCGTCACCTGCAAGACAATAGTAAGGAGTTGTCAGATTGTACAACAGGTAGTACAGTCAGCATCCTTGCTGAGATAGAATTAGCCAAATATTTTTTTTTTTTCTGTCTGAGCCGATAAATATGAAGGTAAGAAAGACTGTGCAGCAAAAAGCAGAAACAAATATCAGGTGTGGGTTTGGGGTTCTCTATATGCAAGTTTTGGATTAGTTCAAAATTCAACAGACCTGTGTCTTATTTCAACCTGTGGGTAACAATAAAAATTTCTGTGCCCAAACCGAAAATTCACAATGCACTTGGCCGAAACCAAAAATTATGGTTTTAAAAAGACATATTTATAAATAATTATATTATATTCATCTTTTTATTTAATATCATGAATTTAAATGAATATGAATTTATGGTCGGTTATCATCGGCACCTTTTGAAACCGTGTTGAAAATCCTGCTTGCTGCATTTTTGGTCATTTAAAAGAAGTATGGGTTTTTTGCAGATTTATACTTACCTAGGTGGATACAGCATCGGTCCCCCGCCGACTCTAAGGGCCCTTTCACACTGAGGCGGGGGCGGCGTCGGCGGTAAAGCGCCGCTATTGTAAGCGGCGCTTTACCGTCGGTATTCGGCTGCTAGCGGGGCGGTTTTACCCCCGCTAGCGGCTGAGAAAGGGTTAAAAAACCACCGTAAAGCGCCTCTGCAGAGACGCTTTGCCGGCGGTATAGCCGCGCCGTCCCACTGATTTCAATGGGCAGGAGCGGTAAAGGAGCGGTATACACTCCGCTCCTTCACCGCTCCGAAGATGCTGCTAGCAGGACTTTTTTTACCGTCCTGCTAGCGCACCGCTCCAGTGTGAAAGC